>VZSZ01000496.1:242212-315906 GCA_013398815.1 Ibidorhyncha struthersii | reverse complement strand
GTCCCTCCTTCGGGCCCTCGGCTGCAGGGGGGGCGAGCACCGAGCTCAGGCGGGGGGTGGCCCGGTGGCCCCCCCAAGCCCTGCCGGCTGTCTGCGGGCTGCTGGGCGGGCGGGAGGCTGCGGGCCGGCTGGCCGCGCCTGAGGTGGCATCGCAGCGCTGAGCCAGGGGGGTATCGCCTCTGATCTCCTTTGCCTATTAATACAGCCATCACCAAATCCCGGATAACCTCCCTTTTCCCTCTGTCAACACCCCTCCGCTCCAGCCCGTGCTGGGGGAAGAGGGATGGGACCTGCCATTGGGGTCCTGAAGCAAGGGGGTGCCCCTTTTAGGGGTAACTTGGTGACAGATGTTGACGTTTCTAGGGAGCTCGGTAAACAGAAAGTTGGACTGGACTTTTTCATAGCCCATGTGGTTTTCATCATTCCCTGTCAGGCTCAGACCAAAGGCAGAAGCTTCCCTCTTCACACTCCTCATCCCCTCTCATCTTCAGCAGTCACTCAGCCCCGGTGACATGGAATAAAGAGCAGAGAAAACACAGGAGACCGGGTTCGTTAAGTAATGAAAAGAGATGGGGGTGAGGATGAGGCTGGCGGTGGAAATGGGGAGCCGCGGGGAGTGGGAATCTCTACTCCACTGCGCACCAGTGAGCCTTCAGGTGCAAAGCACATCTGTGTAAATCATAGACTCCATCTGGGGACAAATCAGGGGGAGCACATCAGAGGAGTCTCAGAGAATAACCACTTGTCCAGACTTCTTACTGCTTTCCTAAGAAGGTGAAGGTTATGGAAGGTGCTAAGCCACAGGGCTGGGGATTTCTACACTGTTTTAATTGAAACTTCTCTGTACTGATAAGACAAATCTTTTTCTTGACTTTTGCAACAGGTCTACTACCTCAAACATCTCCTGTGCAAAACATCAGTTGCAGTGGAAATGCCATACAAGTCTCAATTTATTTTCTTAATGTAGTTATAAAATATTCCTGCTAGCACCCAGCAAAGGTGGAGACTTCAAGCAGACTAGTCTATTTTGCAAGAAATAAAATCCCTGCAGCACTGCTCTGTAGTATACGTGGATTTAACATCCATGCATGGTTCTGAGGATGATAATGCACAAAATGCATTGGTTGGGGTAGTGTTGTGTTCCTCACACTGTGCTGAGAAAATAAAGTAAAAAACTCCCCCAGACTGTCTAGAAACTGAAAGGTGATCCCATTCGAGCTGAGCCATCGAAGAGCCAGGTATATTTCACTGTGCAAAAATGTTATCTTGGAGGAACACTCCTTCCAGCAAACAGTATTAGCATGAACAATATGTTTAGACGTGGAAGCTGGTATCGCGGACAGGCAGGACCCCATAGGGCTTTGCAGCTTATTACACCCTCCCTCCCNTAGCTCACCTGAGACGCACAATCAAAATATTAAGCTCATTGAACATGGTAATCCACCAGTAAAGATAACTTTTCTCTGTTCAGATCACCCCTTTCTCACCCCAGGGTTTGAATGGCACAGTAAAGCATATAAGGAACATAGACAAAACCCACTAAAAATTCTGCCGAGGCACCTCTGACAAAACAGTTTGATTGCAAATCAGACAAGAGACTCTAAAAATCCAGATAATCTCCATGTAATCCCCTTTTTGAACATGGCGATGTGTTTCAAGACCGGTCAACCATACAGGTTGACTCCTACTTTCACTGGAGCTGAAACAGAAGACGACACGCCCATCACCCTGGGCTCTGGATCGGGCCCTAACTGCAAACTCCGTATTCAACAATGGGCAAAAATTTCCCCTCCGCTTTTCGCTGAGAAGCCAGCAGGGCAGCCTGCGTGCTGAAAGCCGTGGAAACCTAACAAGAAATCTTCTGGTCAGACATTCAAGGCTTATTTGTATCGTATATGCGGGCAACCACAGGGGAATCCTGGTTGTGGAAGGGGAAGATGATGCATTTAAAATATTTGCTGCTATCAGAAAGAACAATTTTGCCCACCCTATCCAGTAGGTGTGAATCAAAATAAATGCAAATCATTGGGGTTTAAAAACAAATCTTAGCTGCAACCTTAACTATGATTCCGTTCAAAATACAGGAATGGAGGAGGCCCTTTAGTAACCGGTCTTAACCAGGATTAAATACAGAACGCATAATAGGACCCTGTTCTGCAGACTTTTTTCATTAAAATTAGTGGAGTTTTGCCTTAGAAAATACTGCAGATAGGACTTTTTTGAGCCACTAACCATTTTTCAATGTGACATTTCACAATTTAAAATCGTAAGTGAAAATTAGTTACCACAAATGCAGAATTTAAAGCAACAGTGAGCCCATGTTAACACTGATTTCTCTGTGTGTGTCTCCTTCTCTTTTTCTTTATAAAACTTACGTAGTCTGTTGATACAATACTACCCACTTGGATAATAAATCTGTTGTTTTAAGCTAGGATGCTACTGTTTCCTTTTCCAAGTAATTTATAGTTATATTGATTCTAAAGCTGTGGTTCTCCATTTCCCCCCTGTTGTATTAAAAATGAGTTCTAATTGCAAAGCAAATGGTCTTTGGTCGAAGCACCTCACGGAGTATTTTAACTGTGGCTAAGGAGATTTAATGTGATTAATAGAGAAATGAAAGCCTCGAACATTTAAAATGATAATTTTCAGTCTAGGAAAAAAAGACAGAGAAAGAAGCGAGGTTAATGGAGCCAGGGAAAGCATTCATAGATCAGCACGAGCAGATGTTCTTTTGCTTTTCTGTCAACATTTCTGGTTTGTTGTGCATATAGAAAAACAAGCTTTTCAACTCTCGCCACAATTTCAGCCTGTTGCCAGCTTCGCTTGCCTGCAGGATATCTGCTTATCTAGCACAGAAGCAGGATCAGGCCTCCTCCCCTTTGGTCTAGAGGCAAAACAACCTTTCACATGGGCTGCGAGGTTTGTCACACTCCCCCCTCCCTCGCACACACATTTTCAACCCTTAGATCTTTATTTCATAAAATTCCTTTCTTCTTAGCGACCGAATAAAAGACGGCCGGGAGATGAATGGAAGAGCTGAGCAATATTAACTGCATTCAGGTGTGTGTTGGCTGAGAGGAGACGAAAGGAATCCGGCCCCTTCCTTGAGGGCAGCATGCGCGTTCAGCCACGTGGGACAGCGGTCGCTGTGCAGCTGTACAGGGTCCCCTGTATCCCTGGTGCCTGTGCTCAGAGGCAGAAGGATGCTGTTACTTCATGTAGGAAATTCTAACAGCCTTTCTTCTCAGTGAAGCACCTTTGAGAGCTGCCTTGCATGCTAAAATGTCCGAAGTGTCCGTGTTGAATGAACAGAGTGATCGCGGGTGTGTCCTTTAGGATTTATGAGAATGAGGCACGTTTTTTCATGTTTTTAATCCTTAAAGCAGGTCTTGTGTTTAGTGCAATTCCCTATCAGTTTGGAACAGCAGCCCTAAAGGTGATGGAGTCCAGACTGAGCCTTAAAATCAGGTTTGTTTGTCTCTAAATATTCTTCAGGGCAAGGAATATATATCAGCCTTTGGGAAAAAAAAAGCAATCTGCATTTAAGTGAAGATTAAATAATCTTAGATTTATCGTTGACATCTCAGAGGGTAGGACTTTTTTTTTTATTGTAGTAAAACATTTAATGTGAAAAAAAAGCCAGCAGGCATCAAAAAGAAAATTCCCTTTCATCACAAAAGGTTAACTCCTGCCATATTTGTGCTATATAAAACGCCCTAGCAGTTTGAATGGGAAGTTTCTCAGAAAAAGGACCGCAGAAGTAGTCCCAAAAGTCACTACCCGTGGGCTGAACGCTACCTGAGCTCAAAGAGAAGAGGGAGAAAGGAATGAAGTCTGTCAGCGGCCCTGTCTTGAGACATAACTGCTTGATGTGAGTTTGTCCGAAGGCAGGCACCGCGTTCTGCTCCAGAGATGCTGTCAGCTAGATCTGAAGGACATTCCTTGAGCTGTCACTGTGAACATCCCTTTAATTGCGAGTAGGAGTATGTGTGCTTAGCCAGAATGCCACTACTGAATATACTGCTTTTTCTTGACCAGGAAAATGAATTCTGGGTGGACTAGAAAGGGGAACACCTGCAAAAGTTCTTAGTAGGAAAACGGGGAGAAGGAATTCCTTCTTGCACACAACTTACTCTCTTATTTAAAAGAATTTCAAAAATGAAGCTTTATCTAGATGCTTCCCAGATGGTTATCCACTCCTATGAGACAAGCTCTTCAGGATCTATCTCTTTGCTGGTGCTCCAAGTCCTTCCAGTTTTCCAGACCTCTCCAGCCCCTGGTGCAGCCCTTCTGTTGCTTTAATCCAGGTTAGGATGACGGTGGTCAACAGGGGTGGGAGGTCACAGGTCAACAGGCTGATGTGAGGAAAGAAGAGGGACAACCACAACCGTTCAGGGGCTCTGCTGGCCGTTGCTGCCACTGTCCCCAAGGACATTTGCTATAGGGCAGTGGGGTAGCAGGAAGGAAAGAATGCTGCCCAGGCAGGGCAGGAGCAGCGGGACAGCATAGAGAAGAGGGACTTCGGTGGTGATATCTCTACCTTTCCGAGGCACAATGTGAAATTGTTATAATGCATGGAGAGGTGTTCACAGTTGCATTTGACATGACCATCCAAGAGGGTTGTTATTCCTTAATGTATTTTATAATTCCTCTAGGTTCTTTCTTCCAGGATTCTGCACTGTTTACTCTAGCTTGGATCCCATCACCCATGGTTTTGTCCTTCTTGGGCGTACCACAAAAGTTTGCTTTTCTTTAAAAGGCGTGTGGGTCGCGTGATAGAAAATTAATGACTTGAAGATTTTTTAATCCATTTTTTACTAAAGCAAACGTGTCCGTCCTTGCTTCCTTGCTTCCTTGCTTCCTTGCTTCCTTGCTTCCTTCCTTCCTCCCTCCCTCCCTCCCTCCCTCTAATTTAGACAATCTGAAAATATCACCCTTGTCAGCCAGGTGTGACTGTAAGATATATGTACCTCCATTTCCCTTCTGGAGTGCCCCACAAGATTTATACTGGGGTATGTAGGAAGGAAAGGAGGATGTATGATTTCCCCAGATTTCTATCTGCCTTTTCAGTGTGAGGTTTTAAACTGAGGCTTTGATCTGAGCAACGATAACTCTGCTGAGTGTAAGGATGGTGTTTTACTCTCGTTTGATATTCGTTTGTGGTTGCTGATTTCAAGTTTTCCCCCAATTTCTTCAGTCTGGAATTCACAGCCTCAGACTTCTGCTGCAGGGAAAACATGGAAATTGTTTTTTCCCTTGCCACAAAGTGTTTTCTAATAGTTGCCTCCTTTTCTTGCTGTCTTTTCTTCTGCTTTAATATCTTTAATAAGTGTTACCATCTGCTTGGGTGCCTGGTGTTACACATTGTGAACAAGACCCAGAGTTTCCAAGGGGCTGGGACGGTGTTGTTTACTATTAGGCATAATGGAGATTGTTGTCTTTGCCTGGGGCAGGTGGGCTGGGGCTGGAGCACACACAGAAATGCAGGACATGTGCGGGGTTTGAGCTATCTACAGTTCTTTTAAAAGGAGGTTTTGATGTCTAGCTAGCGATGCTTACTTAGTATGCAGTGACTCTTTCTCCTGCCATTCTCTGGCCCTTAACGTGCTTAACCTCGGAGAGAAAGACACAACATATTGTGATGCTACTAACTGGTCGAAAGGCACTATCAATTTTAGATGTGATAGGTACATGTCAGAATCAGCATAATTAACTGGAATGACAATCCTGTTAAATGTGTTCATGCCATTGCACCGGCAATAAAGCATGTGTAAATTCACAATTAAGGCCTGTCTTTCTTCTATACCTTGGAGACTACTGACAAACATTAAGAAGTTGTATAGCATCAGGAGCTGAAGGGATGTATTTATCACAATAAAAGCATCAGGTGATACATTTCCCAGATTATCTGCCCTTCTTATGCAAATATTCTTTTTGCAGGAAATTTCAGGCTAAGTAATAATTATATTTCTGATCTGAGAGGTGATATTTCACCCTCTGAATTTTTGTTTTCATTTGCAAGATGGATGAGAACCATGCTGTTTAGCTATCTTGCATAAAGGTATTTGAAATAGTTCTCATTTCACATTATACATCAAGCTGCGTTTTCTTTATATTGGGTGCATTGCACATTGCATATGCACGGAAAAAAATTCAGGGATGCTACAAGACATTTCCCTACATTGTACATAGATGCTACAGCTCCTGCTACAGCGATGGCTGGAAAACATCAGCACAAGTAAGATAAAGGTGATTTAAAGTGCGTCTGTGAGTCAGGCAGTGAAGTGACAGCCATCTTTAACCAGCCTGACCCTGGGATGACCCTGAGCTCAGCTGGTTGTGAGATAGTTGGGTCTATTATGGGACAAAGGATCATATGTCTGACAGGATGCAGAGAACACATTATAGGATCACAGCTGAGTAACAGTGCAAGACATAATGTACATTTATTTGATGAACAACACAAGCAAATCTTGCCAAGAAAATTTAATTTCAACTATTTTGTTTATTTCAAGTCAATCTCTTTCTGCTGCCTATTTCAAGAAATTCATATTTGCTAGCTTTTTCTCTTCTAGGAACAAAACAGGTCATCATGCTAGTGAAATTTATAAAGCATGCACAATGTACACTGATAAATTCATATAACGGAGTTGCACATTTCTATTGTGTTTCCTGCTTCCCATGTGGGTTCAATCTGCATCTATTCGACATTAAATTTCTAACATCTTCGCCTAAACCCACATATAATTTGGTCAAGTGAGGCTGGAAATGTCAGAACAAGCACAGCAGTGGTGAGAGAGAAAGCCATGGGCTTGAAATTGCATATGGTCTTGTATGTGAGTAACTGAACTCATGTGAGCAGTGCCAGGAGACCAAAATTTAGTGTGACAGGGTTCTCAAGAAGGGAGAGAAATACCTGAGTATCTTTCCAGGCTGAACTACCTTCACATCTAATCTTAGGGATAACGCTGGGGATCTCATATCCTCAATTTCAGCACAGGGAAAAAGGCTGATGGAGATGCGGGTTGTCTGTATAACCTTGTGCATCAAAAATTACATCAGCTCTCGCCTCGCCTCTGCAGAGCTCATCGTGTGCCACAGAAGGGAACGGTTGCCAGGCTGAAGACATAGAAGCTGAGGCTGGGGAAGAAAGGGGCTTGCCTGAGCCACTTGGCCACCAGACTCCGTGCCCTGACTCTGCTGCTGACCACACCGGGTCTCTGATGTGGAGGAGAGGGAGGATGGGTGTCTCATTGCCCCAGAGGGCAACTCTCAGCACTGAGGGGGAGTGCAGTGCTGCACGGTCTCCGCCAAGTCCCTCAGTCGGACCCAGGAGCTCTGGCACTGGTGAGAAACCCCTTGCAGGCAAGGGAATGGTCCCGTTGGCCTCAATGGACTTGAGGTCATGTCCCCTTTTCTGGAAAAAAACCCAAACCCAAAAGCCAAAACAGAGTGGTTAGTAACGCTGCCCCCAGCCTCCAGCGGTTAAGCTGCTGGTGTGGTGGGCAAGAGAGATGGAGAGATGGGCAAGGGGGAGCAGCACGTCTATCAGAGGACGAGTCTCTTGTCCCCCTGCAAGGGGGGCAGGACCACATCTGCCACAGCTGCTGGCAGTGTCGTGCCCTGATTCCTCTGCTACCCCAAAGGTGCCACAGGGTCCAGTGCTGCTGAGCAGGAGGCAAAAGCTTCAATCAGCAGAAGGAAAATTGAGGGTTAACCCCCTGCCTTCCCTGCTGCCCCCACTGCCGATGTGGCCGGGTGATGAGAGAGGCGGGGGGAAGTACTGCACCACAGGCAAAGCCGAGAGCAGCGCTTTAGCTCAGCCAGCTTTCGAGGGGACGGGGGGTTAATCTTCTTCCCAGGCCCTGTTGTCAGTAGCCGCATGTCCTATTGCTCCGGGCAAGCTTGGATCTGGCTCCAAGTCCTATACAAACAGCTCACTCTTTACAGAGCTACTGCGCTGGGTGACCTCTTCTAATGTATTACTGGTTTATATTTGGGCTGATTGCTTCCAAAGGGGAAATGACATGAAGTGAATCAGTGTGACCTCATTAGCGTGGCTCACACTGGTAAATGGATGACCACCATTAGGAAGGCTCTGTTGTGGCAGTGCTTCCATCGTGTTACCTGTGGATAGTACCATCATCTTGCTATAACCTGCTGCAAAGATTTATGCACTATGCTAACTTGCGGACTACAGCTGCTTTCTGTCTTATAAATATTGACTTCTGTGCCAGAAACAACAACTTGGTACAACAGGAATTAATCTTCTACTTGACTGATGCATCTTTACAGACCAGTTTGTCTTTAGAAAATAGAGCTCAAGAGGGTTTTATGATTTAGAAAAATACTTTATAAGTTGATCTAAAATATAGGCTGTGATAAGCAGAGGCATCATTAAAGTGACATGGGGGTTATATTTTGCCTTCTAGATTTTCCTAACTGTGCCATCTGTTTGTCATCTCGACTTGTGCGAAAATGTAAAGAAATTGCCTGACTCTGGGTCCTGAATATTTTCTGTGTGTTGCAGTTTCTCTGTTAATTTATCTATCACACTATCCAATGGTTTTAATTAATTTGTTTTTTTTTTTTTAAAGAAAAAAACTTTAGGTGATCTGACCTACCAAAATACTTGCAGATGTTATACTTTTTGTCCTCAGCTATAGCATTACAATGCCAGGGAAGGAAAGTGCATCCCCCACCTGGTGCTAGACACTCAGATGAATTCACAATATTGCAGGATTCTGGAGTTCACAGTAAATATCAACATACAGAGCCGAGGTGCTAAAAAGATTAAAAGACAGAACATCAGCTCATCTTAAACAAGAACCTTCTAGGATCTAGGAAGACTTGTGCACTATTATGCCTAAACAAAGATATTTTACTGTGCGAAGGAACCATTTAGGATATTAGATCTAAAGATGAACTTACAGTATTTTGACAATTGCCCTTTATTGAAATTCAGATGTTCAGGGCTCCAGTTACAGACATTTTTTGTAAACCTGTCCATACTATGCATGAGAGTGACAAAAGATGAGTACTCCCTGCCATAATGGAATTTTTGACTTGACTAAGCTCTTGTGGATCATGTAAAAATTAGGAAAGTGTTATGGTTTAGGACAATATTGACTCAGATATCTTTTCATGTATTATGGTCTTATACTCTACAGGCCAGATCCGACTGACTTGCAAATGAATTTTTGTTTGGATTGAGACTTCATTGCCGGTTCTTTCATGATTTCAGTGAAGCTTACCTCCATGTATTCCTTAATAGGTAGGCTGGTGGTGGGACTTCCACTCCTGGGGTGAAATTCGCGCCTCTGGAATGGAGCCAGTGACTGGGTTTTCTCACAGTCCCCACCCAGGCAGCTGTTTGGTTTGTGCAATGCCGTGACGATGCCTTCAAAGCCACTAGCTCATGCTCTCCCCACTGAAATTCTCCTTTAGATCACTAAAATCTGTGGCCAAATACCAATAATCACCATGGGATAGAATTATGGATGGAGACAGCTGATCTGGCTGAGGCTGCCACGGTATGAGGTCTGAGAAATCCTAGATCACAGCCCCTGTGAAGGCTGAAGGAATTGGAATGGCTCATGTTAGTTATTCCATACCACTAGTTAATGTTGCCATATGTATAAGGTTTCTATATCGCAGAAAAAAAGAACAGTAGAAAATACTACAGGTACATAATATGAATGAATGAATAGTCTTTCTAAAAAGAAGCTAACTTGTTATGCAGTGAAATCAAGTATTTGGGATTTACACTTGATAAACCATTAGCTTTCATTTTTTATAGTTGATTTCCATGCTTGCTTAGTACTTAAGAACTCAAGCAAGTAGATGTTTGAGCTCAGAAGGCTGAGGTGTATGGCATTCTCAGAAATGGAATTTTACAATTTTCTGATGTCTTATCCACAGAAGATGGATATGCCCATGCATTTAAAATTATGGCGCCGAGTGCCTTCAAACAAAGGTTGTTTTTCTCTCTTCAGGGGAGACAGCTAGGCAAAGTAAACCAACACTGAATTTTAAGCTTCATCCCTGTATAGGTCCTAGTAATGCAAATATTCTCATATGGGAAAAGAGTATTTATTTTGTGGTCAATCCTCTAAAAAAACAACTGAACTGATTAAAATCACTTTCAATCAATAGGAATCGTAATCAGTTGGAATCTTCATCAATAGGACTTTGAAAATGTTAACTGAAAATTCAATTTCTGTTGTGATTATAAGCTCTACAGCTATTTAATTACTTCAGGTGCAATGCTGTTATTAGAAAAAGGTTCATTCATAGTGAAATGCACATAATTGAGGCATTTTTAATACATAGTTCCAAATAGTGGCAGTGATTAGTTTACCAAAAAAAAAAAAAAGAAAGAAATTACATGGCTGGAATCCTTAAGTAAGTGGGTCACAGCCAGATACATATCTTCTGCAACTGTCTGATAAACTGTACATCTAATTATAAATATGCCCAAGCACAGCTGTGATCTTCAGTAAATACATGTTCATACAGCACATTAATAGATTCATATTAAGCAAATGAACATATTTTGAACTCTAGGAATGATTAATGTATGGAAAGTAACATGAGCTGTAGTTTAGGTGTGTTAAGTTCGGATTGCAAAATAATAACTTCAGATTGCAAGGTAGGAAACCTTATGAGAGCTTAGTCTTAATTCTGAATTCAAACCAATACAGCAAAGGCTCTTCAGTTCTTTTTTCAACACCTTCCACAAATGGAATGCTGATCAACACTACAGTAAAACAAGTGCTATTGTTTTTAATTTACAGAGAGCAAAACCAGAGACCGGCACTTCTATAGTATTCCTGATCTATGGTATAGGGGTAATCATCAGGAGCTGTGACTGAAGGCCCAGAACTGGCCATATTCAGTGACTCCTTACCTCGTCTACAAAAGCTGCCCACTCTCTCAGTGTCGCTGCCTGTGCTCCTGCAGGGTGGGTTGCCCTGACACTTTACGGTATTTCAAGAAACTGTGATTTCATTACATACTGGGCAGGATAATCTCTTTGTTTCTGAGAAAGTGAAGGTTTTGTGGAAGGGGATTTTTCCCTTATCCAGCTTTAATCTTAAGATCTTAATCAAACAAGCAGATCACAGCCAGTGATATACGGACAATGTTTTGGGTTTTCATGGCTCTCTTGAGGCACGGTCCACTAATACTTCAATCCCTGACAGCACTGGGAAACAATTTTTGGTGTGCTACCTGATATTACTGACTCGCTTGGGCTCTGGCATTGCATGTACTTGTGATTCTGTCCCAGATGTATAAAGCTAAGCATAGGCATTACCCTGGATTTCTAGGATCAGAGCAAAGCTATGAATAGTCATCCTGCTGCTTCAATGCCAGATGAGTCCTCACGTGGCAGCTGAGCCCAGCTCTGGGCCAGCACAACTGCAACAGAAAAAGACTTCAGACAGAGACTGTGTGCATGGGGTGTCGTGAACCCCTCAAGTTTCTTGAAAAGTCCCCTTGGGCTATGAGTTGTCCATCAGAGTGGATGAGATGAGCATTTCTGGGTTGGAGGTTCAGCACTTACATTTAGGAGAGGAAGGAGAGATCATTCCTCCTTGCTTTCCTTCTCTTGTATTAAGGTATTAAGGTGAACCTGAATGAGACACCTAGCAAAAAGCCAGCAAACAGTGGAAGATCTAGCCTTGAGCCCTACTCATGTTGCTCTGAAAAAGCTGAAGCTCGATTTAACCAGAGGCCATGGCAGGAAGAGAGGCAGGAACTGCATCTTCCCAGGTGTCAGGGAAGTCACTCTTGGCATTTTAGTTTTTTTCCTCAATTTCAAATACTTGTAAATTCCTCCCAAGCTTCTCTAGGGCTGAAAGCTTTGATGCTTGATCTCAGCTCATAAAAGACCTTTTTTTCTGCTGAAGTTCTGAGGAAAATTCTTTGATCCAACTTTGAGTCACAGAGGAGTGAGACAATGAACCTTCTTACAGGCTACAACTTAAAAACAAGCAAGCAAACATGCAAGCAAACAAACAAAAATACCCCAAGGAAAATGATATCTAATTTTGGTGTCTGAATGTTGTTCTGTAAAGGCCAGTGCCCTAGCCCAGCGGTAGTCCCACAAAATTTGAGGAATGACATGCACAGAAGACTCCTGGGTAAAATCTCAAGTTTGGAATACAGAGTGTTGAGAAACAATTTCTAAGTGTGCATGGGAAAAATACTCCTTTGAGAAATACAAAGGAAAACCCTCCAGCATCACAGCCTGGGAAGTGGAGAAGACCTGTCTATTCCATTTGGCTGGAATATCACACTGGGGCCAGGCTGCTATGGGGGATTTGGAAATGCCTTCAGATGTCCCTATCTCAGTATAATGAGGACTTGCCCATCCCATGCAACTACCAGCCTCTTTGAAAACCAGTTCAAGCACTGTATTTTAATAACTGGCTTATGCACTCAAAATGTTTTGGGCAATGCATTTGCTACTGGTGTTTGTGACATTTATACAGTAAGTTTGCAGCAAATATCCTACTGTAGCGTTCCACGTTTATTTTAAAATATGTTGATAATGGCCTTAAAATCAGTTTAAATCTTCTAACAAGTTAAAGAGATGTCTGAGTGAAGACGTGGTGGGAGTATATCTAAATTGCCAAAAATGGATCCATAGACACAGATGGATTTGGGCTTTACAGTGGTAATCACCCCTCTCCAATGCAGTAGTGAGTGGATGCCTGTTTAACTGGACTATGGGATGTCCAAGCATATAGATGAGCTGTTAGCCACAACACTCCCTTGTGTGCTATTGGCTGTAGAAATTCAGTGACCTTTAACCTTTTTCATATGATGGCTCACCTAGACCTGGGCAGATATTGTTGTGGATACACAGATTCTATTTGAAATTCAAGTACTTATCCTTCATAAATCATCAAGATGATTTTGTTTTTTAAGCTGCAAAGTGCTAAGCATGTTCTGTTGGCCTGATTTCACATGATGACAAATAAAAGCCTGTAAAATAGCTGATGCCGTGAAGTAATACCAGCAGGAATATGTAATGAAAGCAAAGTAATAGTGTTTACAAAATCAAGGCTTATCATGCTGTGTAAAGCAAGGCTCTTATTTCAGCTGCATTCAAATCTGGGCTCTTCTCACTGGTTTTGTCTTAATAACAAGCACACATCTCATACTGGCAAATAGAGCAATCCCTATTGAGAATAAAATGCCTGTTGCTGTCATAATGGATCTCCATTGACACATTTAACAGCTTGAAGGTATACACTTCAGACACTATAACTTACACTAATTAATCTTTATTATATCATTAATGCCTTGTAAAAGAAAAAAAAAGCAGAACCTCTGCAAGAACATGTCATTTACATTAATGGATATGCCTGACGTTAGTAAAACTACAGATAAAGTTTATTTTGAAACAAAGATGCTCTAAGAACCTTACTCAAACAGTGAGTGGATAAACCCAGCCAACTGAAATTCTGTTCTCCATTACTGTAGAGTATAACTGCAGCATATTCTTATCTGATGATGAGTTACGGGTTTCTGTGTTTAGAATTCAGAGGATTACTAAAGAGATTATCTGATCTGTCAATCAAACTGATATCTTGATGGCTTGGAATACTGCTACAGATTTAGCAAAGTGTCTTTGCTCTAACGCTCATTCTGGGTGTCATGGTTAACCAACATCTTAATTACATGCAATGAATAATCTCTCCAATGGCTTATTATTGTAATACAAGTCTCAGTAGCATCACACAAGCAGAGTCCATAGTTGAGAGACACTTAGAGCTTCAGTGTCCCACTTATTATAACTGACTGTTATAATAAAGAATTCAGTAAGTCTTACCCATATTGAGTTGAACGAATTTGATTCTGGCCTGCTTTGGAAACTAAGCACCCTCAGGGCTGTCCAGGGCACTCAGATGACCATATAGAAAGTCCAGGTGCAGCAAGCACAAGCTTCATCATAGCCAAATACCTGGCCATAGAAACTAAATAACTGAAGTTGAAATTTTCCAGTCATATCTACTATCTACTGCTGCTACTATACTGACGCCTATGGTGAAGAGAAGAAGCCCCAGTGCAATCAGCTGAAAACAACTTTTCTCATTAAATAATGACCTGCATGCAGGTGTTGAGTAGGGCCTGGAGGCTTTGCAATGCTCTTTGGCCTCCGGGCTAATAGACCAATGCATTGGCGAGTTCGCCTGCCTTCTTTACCTCACCTTCTCTGCTTTCCAAGATCAACTTTTTGTTCTCATCCCTCCCTCTGTCTGCTTATCTCATACAAGAGGAGGGACATTTTGGTGAGGAAGAGCAGGTTCCCTGGGTAGTGATGGACACACAGCTGCATGCTACCTGAGGACTCAAGGTGTGCAATAAATGGCCTTTTGCACTAACAGCTATGTAAGATTGCTTGAAAATAAGGGCTGGGAGGCGGACAGGTAACAATGCCACGCACCAGAGAAGAGATGTGCAGATGCTCCCCAAATTCCAGTAAAAAACCCCCTGGTAAGCGGGAACAGTTTCAGCACAGCATTTCTTCATTTACCCGCCTTAGATTTCTCCCGTGTGTCATCAGTGTTGTTCAGGCAACCCCGGGTATAAAACTGCTGAAAGATCTAGCATGACTGAAACATAAAAGCTTATCCTGGCGGCAGCTGCCAGGGCTGGCTGTTCTCCATCACAACCGAAAGTGGAATTGCAGCAGGAAAGTGATGGTGGGCTGTCACTGCCCCCTTGTAACTCTGCAGAAGAAGGGAATGTTGCTAACACAGCTGGATCCTTTAAAACAGGGCATTGCTGAAGGAAGTTGGTTTCACTGAAAATTGTTATTATAGGATACAGCTACATATAAAAGCTTTTGTCATTATAGAAGGACAGGGATGTGTTTCAAAGGGATGCTCTAAAATGGCTGAGTGGTCATTCTCACAATGATGCAAACTCATCTGTGTTGTGCAGTGCACCCTCATCTAAAATGTAGATACCTAAAAATCAATGCCATTAATTCTCTGTCTGGGTACTGAAAACAAATACAACGGTTATAGTGGTTAATATATGTGACACAATCCTCCGATCTGCAGACGAACACAAAGCAGTTAAGTATTGGACATATCTTCTGTGACTTTCTGCCATAGCTGAATACAGACAGTACAAAAAGAACTGGATTCTCAGTTGGTATAAGCTGATATAGTGCTCCAAACTTGCAGTTAGGCTAGCTCATGTGAGATAAAACATTTCTTTCAAGAAGACCTAGGAAAAGCGCTGAAAGGACTAACAAATATGAATTCCAGTGACTACATTTTCTTTACCATGATCAGGCTCTATTTATAGCCATTTTCCATGGAAGTTATCGCATTCCTGTCCCTAGATCCAACTATGTATACAAAGTACACAAGTATTTGCTTCAGGATTGCTCACATGCTTATCCCAATAGGAAATGGAAATCATCTGAAATGATCACCTACAGCAAAGCTGCATGGACTAACATAAGAATAGTCAGAGCCAGGCAATGGAAAAGTTGGTAAGTGATTAGCTGAATAAGATTGTAGAAGGAAATATGGCCAAATTATTCACAGTTGGAATGAAACTAAATTTTTGGTGCATTGTTATAGGCTATCTTAACGTCTGTCTAATTGAACTCCTGCCAGCTGTGCCTGGTATGTGTAACAGGTCCTTTGTAACTGAGACAGAAAGCAATGATCTGCAAATATTAACTGTGCCCTGTAGCAGTTATGACTTAAATGCAAGGAACAGAGGGGAGAGCTAGAAAGTTTGTTGTACCTCATTGATGCATTCCCGGCATAGGAAAATGACTGGCAAAATCTGCATGATTCCCACTGATCCTTACGGTGGGGTGGGCCTCCTTGTTTTACCATTTGCACGTTGGGACAGATCTATTGCTGCCATAGCGTCATTGAGTTCTGCATATCAAATGACACTCAACTGGAGAGGAAAAAATCCCCCATGTTTCTTACGTTGGGCTTGATAACGTCAAATGAAAAAAGTGACCTTGCATACACATTATCCGAAATGATGTGCATGCCGTGTTGTTCCCAGTTCAAAGAAACAGCACTCTGCTTTAAAAAGAAAATGGTAGAAATTGGTAATTTAACGGCATGTAGCGAGCAGTTTTCAGCTTTCCCTGCTGTGAATCAAGTCCATGGCTCCCTGCCTTAATCAGGATTTTATTTAAATAAGTTTCATTGTACCACAAGAAACAAAATTGCCAGCTCATTCTCTTGTGATGAGCTACGTTGTCTGCAGGACCGGCTCAAAGCTTCTCAGCAGTGTTGGCAAGATTGAATTTTGCAGCCCTAAGTTGGAGGACTGGGCTTGTCCTGCTGCTGGATGGGGAAGGACAAAGGAAGGGCTGGAAGGGAGGTGAGTCCTGGAGAGCCAGGCTTGCTGCTCTTGGGCCACTGGGGTGGGACATCTGCCACATCCCCTTACTTGACTTTCCAAGGACTCTGCTGGTAGGTAACGCAAAAGCTATTTTGCTGCTCCTACCAGTCATCTGCTTGGGGTAACTGCTGACTTTGCCAGCGGCAGTGCCAGCTGTGGTTATTAGTTTGTCACGTTGAATGCAATGTGGAAGGCAGAGCGAATACTGGGGCCACTCTGAGCCGCAGTGGGAGAGAGGTTTCGGTTGGCAATGCGCCTGTAAAACTGCCTTTCCCCCAGTGAAAGGGTGGCTGTTCTTGTTTACTACTTTATGCAGGTATTATTTCCACCTCCAGCAGCACCACTGTGAAATGTGTGCCTTGCCTTTGAACTCAAAGATCAGGATAAATTCTCCCCTTCACGAGAGTTTGACTTAGGTTGAGCAGGAGGAAAGGGAGAGAGGCAGCCTTAGTTTGATCCTGGATGTAATTTAGATTTACTGAGAAATGTTAAACCCTGGGTCTGTCCTGCCTTCTCCTTGACAATCAGCACTCCTACTGTGCAAACGCCAGCCCTGCCTCCTCCACTTCTGCTTGCCTGTAGGACTCTCCCTTCTTGGAGGGAATTCTCCATTGCCCACTGCTCATTGTAAGTGGTGTGGCCTGATTGAAGCAAAGAGTTTGAATTCAAGGAGTTACCTAATTTACCCAGACTCGAGGAATGTGGGATTGTGTAATCTTTCATTTGCTCTAACTCTTGCAACTTGATGTTTTCAGATGTCAGGAACAAAATCCTGTCCTGGTCCTAAATTGGTTGAAGGGGCTTTCTTAGGATAGGACTGCATTGGCTTGACAAACAAGATGGCCTAATCTTAAATCGAATTACAGATTCTCAACTGGAACACAGAAACCGCAGTAACTTTGGGGCCAGGTGTGCCTGTGTTACCAGAGAGGGGTAACATTAACATTTCTTCCTTGGGGCCAACACAGCCTGCATACACAGGTGCAGTCTTCTGGTAGCTTCTGTGGCACCTCCCATGGGAAATGTTTTGAGTGCTTCAGATGAATCTCTACCCTCCAACTATCCCATCAGCTCTGCCTGGAGTGATTTAGGGCAAGAAAGAAGACTCAAGATCAGTCTTGCACATGGATCCTTCTTAAAAGATCTGATATCACTTGCAACCAGCACAGGCAAGATGCAGGCTGCCTGCCCTTAGGCTAGAGAGTGCTGTGTCTTAGGAGCAAACTGGGGGTCAAAGCCTTTTTGGGAACACCCTCTCTGGTGTTGCTGTTGCTCTGGGGACAGTCAGCTGGGATCCGCTGGTCCTTCCTCCATGAACACTTCTCCAGCTCATAAGGTATCCTATGATGAACATTTGAAACAATTGGTTATGGCCTTAAACACTTGGGTTAAAGCAGTAATTGTAGCTAATCACTGAAGGGAATAATGAGACACTTTTAGATATCAGATGACCATAATACAGTAATACCTGTCTTGTCACGTTTTATTGTCTAGCGACATGATGAAGGTTTTGAAGATAATTGAATGGCAAGCATTCACGAGTGCAGTGCGTGATTAAAGGAGCAAATAGCCTAACAAGCATGGTCAGGTACCGTGTGTGTTTCAGCTGTTCATTTTGCTGAAGGCCAACAATTTATGCTACACCCAGTGGCTACCGACTCTCTCCAGGCCAGGTACATGCAATAAAACTGGAATGTTAATTGGGGCCGACTGCAAGGCCTTAAAGGGACAGTGTCCTTGCAGGTACTGGGGATACCTTATTCTAAGTCGTTTCACTCTTGATTTTTAATTTAAACCATGGTTGTTGAAATGCTTATGGGAAGGAATTAATAGAAGAGGCAACATGTTTTGACACATATTGGACATCCTCATTTCAAAGTGAAATCCAGCGCTCATTTTTTCCCTGCAGGTGAGATGACATAGCAAACCTTTTAAGTAATGCCTGTGGTATATGAGAGAGGCACTGTACTAATAAATGTGGAAAAATGCCAGTGTTGTGGAAGTATTGACAGGTCTGATATAAAATTCAGTTTGTCCAATACCATTCCAGCTAAATGGAATGAATGGGGTATTAGACTCTCAGGGTCTGTGGCTGCAGATATATCACTCACTAAACGGCTTCCCAGCTATGCAGTTAAGAGGAAAAGGCCAATGTTCTGCATAAGAGTACAAGCTTGCCAGTACTTTTTCTACAGCAGGTAGCTGTCTTTCTACTTGCAGGATTATTGACTCACTATGTAAATACNTCTGTTATAATCTGCTTCCCCGCTCCACCTCCCCCCCCCCAACTGAAGTAGGGATCCTTGAAACTTGGGAACAGCTCAAGAAGTAACTCCCCAACAAATTGTTTAAATGTCAGCTGTCTAGGCTCAGTTTCCCAAAGGTATTTAAGGTCTAACTCTCCAGTGGCTAAATTCCCACCAAGGCAATAGGGAAGTTAAATATGTCTATAGGATTTAGGTTTTCAAATATCAATGTGAATTTGACCTCTAGCATCCGTAAAGCCTCCTGTTGACTGGCATAAAATGTTTCCTGCTCTCCAGAGATTAAGTGTGTTGGCTATCCACACTAATCCCCATCTGTCAAAAGGGGAAAAAAAAACCCAACAACGTGGAACTGAGATCAGTATCTAGAAAGCAAGTGTCTCTCCAGCATAACACTAACTTGCTGGACCATCAAGCCAAGCTATGCTTGGAGGTTTGCCACATCTTCTGTTTTCTCATGGACTGGACGTTGACAGCAGTTGAGATCCTCATATTGCCCAGACTCTCCTGACGTGAGAACCGTACAGTGATTACAGATGAAGGGTGTTGGTTACATCTGTTTCGGGGCAGCTCCATTCTCTCTGCTAACAAGCTGAACTGCCTCAGGCCAGTTCCCTGTTGTTTGTGGCTCTCCTACCTTTTCTCACACTTGCTTATGAGGCAGCACGTTGATATTTGTTCTGCATGGAGCTTGGCTGCCGAGCACATCCTTAGCAGCTCATGTCACCAGCTGGATCAGCTGAACAGCATGCTAGGAGGGACAGACATGGTTGTGGTGAGTTTTGATTAAATGCACAAAGGCTTAGAAGGTTTCAGCTTTGCAGCTCTGAAGATCATATACCTTGTAAAGGTTTAACGATTCCTCCTTACGGAGATTTCCACATATGTCCTCTTTGAAGAACTGGGCATATGCTATCCTGTGGAAAAGCTATACCATGTTTTGACAGTGTTTGCCTTGATTTTTAGACTCCCTTGAATATGATGAGTTTATATTTTCACTCAAATGCCACAGACTTCTTGTAGATATTGCCCTTTTAAAATTCAAAGCAGTAAAGAGTGATCAAAAGTCTACACCCTGACCCCCATGGAACATGGGGTTGCATGAAGCAAAAGATAGAACAGTAAGTGAATGAAGTTTAGAAAAAAATTAGAGCAGAAATGATGGGGGAAAGTATGCAGAAAAAGTAATTTATGGAAGCTAATGATAAGCACCTTGGCTTGTGAACTACTTCTTTTTAGATACCTTTTTTTTAACTTTCAGGAAAGACAAAGATTGAGCTCATGGCACAGTGCAAAGGAGAGTTGGGTCTGGGGAGGAGGATGCTGAGGTGCTGGGATCTCTGCTTCTCAGAAATGGCTAACCTTGGTGCTCCAGTCAGGTTTTGCTGTTGTGTCAGCTCCTTTCTGCCTCCCCTTGCTGTTGTGTTTGGATAGTACCTCCTGCAATGAGGGGGAAGCGTGCTGGTCAAGGAGGTGCTCACTTGCCTCCCGTGGCCTTGGCTTCTCAGAGTACATTGTCCTCGCGGGTCATTTGTCACCTAGCCTTGCATTTGGGATGTGAGAAATGAGTGAACTTTCCCATCTTTTCAACCCTCACTTCAACCCCCAGCCATCACAGTCAGGCAATATTGAGGTCTACACTCCAGAATATAGTCTGCAGTAATCTGTGGTTTGATGGCAGGGCCAGAGTATCTCAGTTGGGGCTTAATTTTGGCAACTCACTAGGTCCCATTTTATTTTAGCCTTGGTCTCTGCTGCGTGGGATTAGAGTGCCTCTGCTGTCAAAATTACTAATAGACCCCTGAGGCAGAAAATGTTTCTTCTGTAATGATATGTACTGTGCTACTTCACATCTGGAGCGCTGCAGGGCCGCTCCTTTGGCTACCTCTCACTTTGCTGGGGAGAGAGATGGAAAAATGACTGTCTTTCCTGGTACACCTTTAACATACTTTAGTTCAGTTTACATTAAATACCCAGGAGTGAGGACAGAATGACAGCTACTGTACTGTGTGAGCTGCCCAAAGGTAGACTCTGTTAATACAGAAGTTAGACAGTGTGACAGATAGATGGGAGATAAGCAAAAGGCTATTATCCCAAGGTAAAGTTATTTCAACATACTGCCAATAACCCCCACACATAATTTGGATGAGAGGTGGGAGAGGCATGACTTCAGCTGAGATCCTTTGACTGCCATCTACACCTTTCAGTAAGGCTCTGACACTTTATCAAAGAGGTGGGGGGGAAAGAAAGATCAGTCTTTATATTCTGGGCAGATGTCCAATAAGAAACTCCAGCAGAAGATTAAAGTCTTTAACATGAAAGAGAGATCTAGTGCAATGTGTAATATCTAGCAGTTCTAAAAATAAGTGTGTTTGTCAAGCCTGCAACAATCAGGCTGATTGCTAGCCTTGACAGCATGACATACAGCTCGCAATCTGGCACAGGGGAAAAAATGTTATTCAAATATCTTCACAGGCAAGCTGGCCTTCGCATTTACAGGAGAGGAACTGCTCAACGTCCCTGGCCCGGCATGCCTAGTCCCTCTCCCCAGCTGGGACACCCCAGTTCCTGAGAAAGACAGTTTCTCAGGTACATTCAACAAATACCTTTGCCTGATCTTGAAAGTCTGGCCAGATGCTTCTAATGGTCTTGCCACAGAGCACGAGTCCCTGGCATGTTTGCTGGAGTGTAACACGTTGCGACTGAGTTGTTCTGACTGCCATCTTGAGAAAGGGAAAGATAAGCCAGAGAGGTGATGATTCTTCGGCAAGCAGTGGCAGAGCTGGGGCTACGACCCCTCTCCACCTCAAAACACTGAGAACAGATAACTGACTAGAGAAAGGACTGTACGTGGAGAATGAGTGCTTGTCTGCTGATTGATTTCACAGCATACTTCCTTTTGAACGCCAAGTCCTCCTCTGGGAGCAGGAAAGGAGTGCTATACGAGATCCAACGACAGGGGTGGGGTTTGGGGGAGGAAGAAAACTGGAGTGGAAAAGCCATGTAACTTGACCGTAGCCATAGAGGAAGCTGATGTTCAAAGTAGGATTCACATATGGAATTGCTCTCTTCTGGCTTCTAAGCATGCTGAAGGAGCACTAAATATATGCTCAGGATACAGGACAACCTACCAGACCATGCTCAGAAAGCTGCCTGGTATTTATGGCCAGAAATCTGAACAGTGGCATGCAGAGGAATTAAATTTTCTTCCTGGGAGGGAGCTGCTGTCTTTGGGCTGGAAGCGGTACCTCTGTAGCAGTGCTCCACTCCTGGGTCAACACAGTGCTTCTCCGAGGGAGGCATCAACACACAGGCAGCCCTTTCCAAGGGACAGAGCTCCAGTCAGAGCTGGACTAGGACCAAAAGCGAACTATGTGCCCTAATAAAGAAGTCCCCAGGCAGGAAGCATTTGTTCTTTCTAAGAAGTATGATTGACCTGATTTGCTCTCGAAAGGAAAAAGGTTTTAAAAACTCACTGCAGCTTTCATCTCTGCCTAACTGGGGATGAAGAGGGACAGTCAGTGCTTTCTGTGAGTCTGAGCCCTGCAATGAAATCTCTGGGTATGAAACGCTAACACCCTGCCCCTCGTCTCTCCTGGCTAACCTTCCCATGCACTCCATGAGCTCCACATTTGCAAACCACCCCTTTCATTTCCAAATGTCCTGATCTCCTTCGAAGCATTTTTTTTTTTTTGCTTATTTTTTCTTTCCAGGAAGCCAAACACTAAAATCTGAACACGAACATAATGTTAACCTTGCTAAACCCTGTTTTAGGCCAAAAGAACAGCCACATGAATTACACAGCTAATGTTCCTCAGCACCTCATTAAAATCCAGAACAGCTGAATGCTGATGGTCACATGACCAGAACGGCAGGCATTTGCAACCCTTCACATTAATAAAATTCCAGAGTACTTTATTAAAACATTGCAGCTCCACCCACTCCCCAAGACACCTCTGGGCTTTGTGAGCCTGAGGAAAGAAAGCATCAGGCAACAGAACTATTTCTGCTTCTGGCAGGCGTCCTTCGTTCAGAAATAAAGTCTTTGATTCCTGTAGCTGTTTTTATTCTTTTAAATGCAGAACTTCTGACTTCATACTTTCTTCCCAGGGCTAAGTAGTGTTGGTTCATGACCGTTACTGCACATCACCTTGTAGAGTAAATAACTCCTCATGCTCTGTTCCTGTGAAAATAAAATCCAAGCTCCTGACTCCTGTCATGTAGGGCAGGTCCTATTTTTATGGAAATCCACTGAGTTTGCAAAAAATACAGCCACAGAGAACTGACCTAGTGTCTCACAGTTTGTCCCCAGGGCTGGACTGGATGGGCAACACCCAGTTTCATTTACTAGAGGTTGGACCAGAGTTCATTTATGTGCTCCTTAACTGTTCCTATGCCAGCCTACAAGGCTGTTGCCTGTGCTGTTGTAAGCCTGCTGCATCTCTGAGGGAACCACAGGAAATTGTACTATACGTGCTACAGAGAGAGCCATTGGACATACTGGGTCCATTAAACAGTTTGAAATAGTTCAGAAAGTTTAGGTAATGAGAAATGACCTTGTGGTAGTGTTTCGAGTGAGGACTGGGAAAGTGTTCCCATATACAAACATGTCCAAAATGTCTTTGGTTTCTGGGAAAGCCTTGTCCAATTCATCTTTGTAAGGTAAGGAATTAGTTAAATAGCTATAATTTATGTGCTCACTCACCCATAAGTGTGAATTGCAATTCCTTGCCTCCTTGACCCTAAAGAGATATGTCTGGGTTTAATGACTCTAATTCAGATGGTATTTTACCCACAGACACTGTTGGCGACGTCAGCATTTCTTGCATGACAGGGTAAGGGTTCATTACCCCGGGAGAGCAAATCCAAACCCATACCTAGGAACAGATCCAATGCTCGTCTAGCCATGCTCCAGCAGCCCGCTTCTGAGTGTCCAACCTGAGCACTGCTGAGTGAATTTACCGTCAGTGATGTTTTTCGAGATCCCAGCTGTTACCATGGCTCACCAAGAGGACTGGCATGTGAAGCTTTCAGAAGGGAAAGAAAGATCCTGTTCTCTGCCAGTTTCAACACTGCTGTGTGATGTGTAGGAGGCAGAAAAGCATGTCCAGAAACCAGCTAAGCTGGAAGAACAGCCAAACCTTTTGTGAGTGGGGTTCCCACTTTCAGCTGAGCAAAGGCACTAATGTTTCCTGAATGCATTACTTCTGACATTTGAAAATGCCTGGCTTTATAAAACTTCAGTAAAACTTGGCTTTATTACGGTTGGTATGAATTTTATCATTGATTTCAGCAGAGCTAGAATTTTACCTTGGACATACAGACCCACAAATCATCTATAAAACACCACCTATTTAAACTTACTCCAAAACATTTTTGTAGTCAGGTTTATGATATAAGATGGAAGATCACGCTGCCAGTTTGAGTCAGATGCTGAAAGCCCTTTCACATTTAAGGCATGATACTTGGGAATAGGATGACAGCCCATACCATTTCACTCTTCAGTAGCACATAATAGAGCAAGTGCCACCTGTTACAAAAGCTGTCAGCACTCTCTTCCATGGAAGGGTGATCGAACAATGAAAAACACTTGTCTGATCCAGTCAGGATTTATGATGATATGCTTCCTAGTACATTTGGGGTTTTAACTGTAAGAAAGCATACAAACATGAATGCATCTATCTACATCACTGACCTTTGCCCTTGAGCTGGTAAATTCCTTTATTCCTCCTTTTGCTTTTTACATATTTTGCTTGCAAATATTTCATTCCATATCTACTTGCAAAATTGCTTCCTCTATAACATTTCCCGTGATCATCTCTTTCATACACCCCATTACCGAGTTGCCCCAAACCTACATGAAAAAAAATCTGCCCAAACTCACTAGGATGAAGTTAGTTTTATATTCCCCCCCCCCCCCAGTTCTCCCTCTCCTCCCCTGTTGCTTAAGGTTAAGAGAACCAGCTTCCAGCCAGGCTGTGTGGGCAGGAGACCCCGTAGGGAATGGAGGCCATTCCTTTCTGCAGAAGTGCCTAGAAGGATCACCCTCTGTTTAAACAGTCCTGCTTGCTGTCACAAGAAAGATGCATATGGCTGGCTTCCATTTTTCCACACTGCCTTAGCTGAAGGAGAATATTTTTTCTCTCTCACTTATAAATAAATTTTGTAAGTTCCCTGAAGGCTTTGGGTGAATTGTGCCAGATGAACCTTGTTTGTTAGGATACTTAGCACAATTACCATATAACACCTGTTTTGTTATGACAACATTTCCCATATGTACAATCAATCCACCATAGTCACCCAGAGCCTGAGGACTTACTTCACTTTTTACTTAAGGCTTGTTTCTGTTTGTTTAAATAAACATTTAAGGCAAAGCAAAGTGGAAATCCTGGCATTTGATCAGTTTCTGGCAAGTAGCTGAGAGAGTTGCATGGCAAACCAAGGAGGAGACTGCAGAGGTGCATTTCTACCCTGCCACTATGAAGGTGACAGAAGAGACTACTGCTTAAGCCATGATCTCGCAAAGACTTTGAAGTGGGTGAGGTCTTGGGGCTATCCAGGACCAATGCCCTTAGCTGTCCTTACTACTGAAGGAATTGAGCAAATAAGGTGCTTCTTGCAGGCTCAAGATTTGAAGTTCCAGAGCCTGTGAAAAGCCTGCAAGGAAAGGGCAGAGTTGCTCATGTGCTGGAGTGCTGCAGGTCCCCCTTTGTAGACCTGTCCCCCTCCGCAGGCCAAGCTATGTCTGCACCATCATGCCACTGTGCTCCTGACCATAGTTGAGCCCCAGCTGCCTCCATTTGCCTTCTCTAACCATGTCACAACCTCCTCCAGCTTGGCTCAGATGCCTGAAAGCCAGGTCCTTCAGGGGAAGGATGGAGGGTGGAGAAGGTGCTGGTGGGCAAGTCACCTCCTGCCTGCACATGCAGGCCTGATGCAACTGTTATGTCCCAAAAAGGCCAGGAGACCTTGGATGTGTGGGTGCAATCAGTGATCCCACTTTCCTGGGGACATCTACTGAAGGTGTGGAAGACACAACAAGGGAATTTCCCCTCACAGCTCAACCCATTGCTCCCCATAATGCTGCCATGTATGTGTGGGAGACAGCCTGTTCTTAGTAGAGTAAGCTAGTGGAGCATCTCCGTTGTGTAAAATCCCAGTGGTACCACAGGTACAAGCAGAATCACAGAATCATGGGAAAACTGAGGCTGAAAGGGACCACAGGAATGCCCCAGTCCAACCTCCTGCTCACAGCAAGGTCAGCTATGACAGCAGATCAGGTGGATCCAAGACCTTATCCAGCTGGGTCCTGAAAACCTCCCAGGATAGTGACAGCACAACCTCTCTGGGCAGTGACTTCCAGTATTCAACTGTCCCCATTATGAAAAAGCTTCTTTCTGATATCCACTCTGAACCTCTTGTTTCAATTCATAACCATTGCTCCTTGTCCTGCTGCTATGCACCTCTGTGAAGATCCTGCCTCCATTTTCTCAACAACTTCCCTGTAGGTACTGAGGTGCTGCCCTTATGTTTTTCCAAAGCCACCTCTTCCCCAGCCTGAACGAGCCCAGTTCTCCCTGGGCAAGTGGTCCAGTCCTCACCACCTCAGTGGTCCTCTGTTGAGCTCGCTCCAGCTTATCAATGTCTTTCTTATATTAGGTGGTCCAGCATGGAACTTCATGTGCTTGGGATGAAGATGGAAAAACATCAGCTACAATAGCACTACATGCATTGGATTTTATTTTGTGTCTAATCACAGGCACAGTGAAGTTCTGCTTCACTTTCAACTTTGCAAAAATGTCACAAAGAAAACTTTACTGGATGTGCTTAGAGCAGATTGTATTAGTTGATTACTATCTTTTGGATTTTGGTAATACTAGATTTTTTTTTTTAGAGAGATGTACAGAATTAGGAGCTCCATCTACATAGTTTCAAAGCACATAAATCTTACGGAGTACTGCTGCTATTTTGAAACATTTTCTTCTATATCAGTTTGATTTACAATATATAGATCTAAAATCTACTATTTGGTTATTTTTTTTTTTCAGAATTAGAAAGCTTCAAAGTTATATCCAAGATGAAGGCTTATTTTTCCAAACCTTTGTTGAATCACTGTGCAAAACTCTATCAAAATGCCAGATTTCAGCACACAGTTATTTTTCTGTTATGAAAAAAACGCTTACATTGAAAGATGGGTCAGTTCAAAAGTTTATGAAGCTGACGCAGTTGTTATATTAATGTTGAGTTTTCTAAGGGATGGATTTTTATTTGGTGGAAACTGGCATGCCAACCTGCCACAAACTGCAGCTGACAATCTGATCCTGAACGCAATCTCCCAACTCAAAAAGTATAATTGCATTCAAAAAACAATTAGAAAAAAAAATCATGGCAAAAATGTCCTCTAGAACAATTCCATAAAAAAGATGTAGCTGTATAGGGTGTCCTTATGCTATGGATTGCTGGGTACTAAAAGGATTTACTGAAGAAAAATATGCTTGTCCTATTCTGATAATATTCTCCAATCATTAGGTGCCAGTCACCGAGCAAGACTAGACTGAGGTATGGGGATCCTTCGTCTGGCACAGTTCTGTCACTCTAATTTTTTTTTTAACTTCCTCAAAACTAACAACATGCCAGCTATCATCACTCACACAGTTCTCCTTTATATAGTAGAGACTACTGAACTTCTCTGATTTTCAAATGAAGCCATGCTTAACTTTATTTACATATAAAATATTGTGAAAAACAAACTGCATGGTGCAAAGCATTGCTGTGCTTAACTTCTGTAAAAATATCCATTTAAGACACCCCAACTGACATCAGTCACTGAGAAAAATGCATTTAAAATGTCTACGCTCTGACTTGTTTTTGCACAAGAAATCACATGCTACAAATGCACATTTTGTTTTGAACTACAAACTTCAGACTTTTTTTCTCCCTGCGAGGCATACTGAGCTACCACTGCTGAGTGGTGCAGGGGATTTAGCAGGCACAGTTAGCAAAGAACCCCCTGGAAATCCCATCAGTGTGTCAAGACTGATGTTATTGATGTATATGGGGAGACTTCTCATTCCAACCCCTGCTGCTCCTTTAGAAACCCAGAGGATTGTTAACATGGTTAGAGAGAGTTCATGAACTCTGCTCTGTATGAATGCAAAGTATCTGGAACATTGATATGGAAGTGGAGACTCTCCTGCCTTTGTTTCTATTCATGTTCCTTTACATAATATTTTAATGATTAAGAACCAGATTTAGCCCTCTGATATGCCTGCTGACTCCTCTGAAGTCACCCGATTGTTACCAAATGCAGAACTGAATCGTGAATTTTGTAAAAATGAAGTGATAAAAATCCCAGCTCTTCAACTTCATAGAACTTTTAAATAAAACCATCCCCTTTGGCTCCTGACACCTATTGTTGATTCTACTAGAAAGAAAAAGAGAAAAGGAAGCTTAAAAGACACAACCCAACCCTGTGGATCTGGCTTTTGTGCTGGAGGCATGAGTATAGGGTAAGTTCCTTCCAGGGCTTTTTTTACCAGTGTTAGACACACTCTGCCAGGCAAGTGAAGGGCCTGATCCCTTCTAGCATCCTCAGGGATACAAATGGCTTCTAGGGTGGCAGATGTAAAGCCACTGTCCCCCACAGCCAGAGGTTCAACTGCAGGAGCTGAGCTGTGCCATCAAAACGCATGCCGCAGCAACAGATGCTCATTGAGACATTTTGCAGCGTTCCCAGTGTAAGCCAGTTCCCACTGGTGTAGCAAGAACCACTGAGGTGACGATGAAGTATAACATGAAGCAAGGAGTTACAACAGCCATTCCTTAATTTACCACACCTAAGCCTCACCTGAGAAAAGTTGAGTTTTTTTCTGGACCAGGTCCAGCTCCTTCCCTGCTGCCAACCTGCCACCAGCCACCTCCAGTGCCTTCCTTCCCTCTCCGGAGAGGTTCAGCAGAGCTTGTTGGATTGGATCCTGTTCTTTACTTGTGAAGTGCTCTCACTTCACGAGCCAGGCACCACGTACTGGCTGGGAACTGCTGGAAGGGAGGAAAGTCTACGCTATAACCTCACAGACACTATTTACAAGGCACTGCAGAGATACCACACCCCCCACCCCCAGTTTTATTAATATAGCTTTCTCTTTTTGACAGCTTGGACTCTTTTATATTCAGTGGGCCAAATTCTAAAGAGTATAAAATTGATTTAGCTTGCATACAAAAGGTCATCTTACACTGTGCTCTGAATTTCAATTTCTTGGCACTCTAAAGTTATAGGATGAGTTATGAAACATACAATAGGTGCTAAATAATTTTAAACACCTTATGGTTATAACTAATAAAATGTTTACAGCTGGCACATAATGAAGAAAACTACTTAATACAGCTCTAGGCTGGTAGATGATAGAGAGTAAATACATGCTGCAGTAGCAATCTAGTTTTTACTAGGAGTTTGTTCAGAATAATAGCTGGGGCAGCCACTTAATTTTCACAGCTATCACACTGAGAAAATTCTAAAAGACAATGAGATTGTGCTTAGACATGGAGAAAAGAGGCATCCTTTGTCCTCTCTCCCATACTTTCTCATTTTGCTGGCTTGCATCATGTGTTTAGGTATGGGGAAGTTTAGCTAAAATGTTCTAGCCTGAGACTGTAATGAAATGCAGTGATTTCAGATGTGATGGTTGATGAACACGGTAGTTGATGTAATCTGATACCACATTTTTGCTGTAGTAAAAAAAAAAGAAGAGATTCATTGACAGCTGCTTGTAGACACAGTAATTTGTTCAAACCAAAAGCTAAAACAACAAGCCTACTGCCGCTGCCACCACGGAAGCCACAAGCCAACAGCTCATATCTTGGAACTGAAGTCTAACTAAACACACCACCTTTCTGCACCTAGAAAGCACTTGGCCAAATGAACGCTGAGCAATATTGCCATTTCTGGTTAGCTCTGCCTAATGATAGGCCATAGACTTTCATGTTTGTATTCTGTTTTCAGTAGACATTTATCTAGCAACACACTCTCTTGCAGTATAAACTTACCTGTCTCCAACAGAAATAAAACACATTTCAACCAGCTACATTTTGCCACTAGACATAACATTGCTCTGCTTATACTGTCAATGATCCCGTCATTTTTTTCCAGAGTGTTGTATGATACTGTGCTTCTGGGTCCTGCTATAACAAGTGAAGTCAGGAATTCCCTTCTCAGAGTGATGCCTTCATTGCTGATGGCTGTATTGACACGGAGATGATGGCTGAGGGTAATGTATATTGAAGGCACAGCAGCCTGCTGAGATTGGTGATAGTCATTCCTGAAATGCTTAATATAATCTTAAATTTCTCACTGTTTTGTCAAGCAAAGACACGCTTGGTTGGAAGGTATGATAATTTCAAGAGTTCAGGTCTGAACTTAGCTTTGTTTTATGTATCTTTTAGACATGAGAGCACACGTGCAGACTCCTGGACTTCTTCCTTGCATCCAGGTCCTCTTACTTGGCAAAATAAGCAGAAAAGACATCACAGTCATCTTTATGTTTGGCTGCAGGCTGTGTGGGATTTCTGTTCTTAGCAGGGCCAGTCCACCTGCACGTGAGCCCGCAGCAAAGTCCAAACACAGCTCTCCTGTTACCTAAGAGGGTTCATCAGTCTCCAAGAAGGGAGAACCTACTGCCTCTTCTGGGCACCCAGCTCCCCCGGGCGATAAGGAGGATGCAGATACATTATGTATCTGCCAGAAGGAACATGACACAGAAACCCTGATTGTGCAGAAGGCTGTCAGTTCAGAGGGACACTGATAAACAAAACTTGCCCTCTGCTCTTTCTTCGTCCTAAGGTGTAAGGACTGCTGAGATCAGTGACATCATTGATCATTGTTACTATCTGTTATGATTAACTTTAAGAATGTGAGACCTTCATCTTCATTTACATGACTGCACTATCCCTAGCTGTGGTGCAATTTTGGGGATAGGATGCAAAGGAACAGCCCGTTGATATGACATGGTTGGACACTGTGTATTCTCTTCACGTCACAGGGAGGAAATCTTGGATTTACTCATCCAGCTGGAATATAAATGACCATTTCTGCTGCTGATGCATAGAGCAGAACAGATCCCAGGCTGTCCATCAACTGTTCTGGAGCATTTCTGAAATGTAGCAACATGGGTTCACCCATGCGCTCCTGCTTGCTGCCTGGATAGGAATCATCCCTTCAATACACTTGAGGTTGAACCTCCCAGATAACTTTTTTACTAGCTTGTAGCTATTCTGTGGGCAGAAAATAAAGCATTAACTCTCCCCCACCCCCCTCCCCCCACCCCCCCGTAGCTGTTTTACTGCTGAATTTATGATTATTAGCTTACAAAATTAAATTGCATAGAGAAAGGTCCAATGGTTTGGAACTTTGAAACATAACTTTCATAAAAGTCTTCATTTCAATTTCTCATCAATAATTCTCAGAATATGGCTTCATTTTATTGCCAAGAGTCGTGTTTTTATGAAGGACATTTTCTTCAAAATAACAAATGTTTCAGGTGATTTATATCTATTTTTAAACATAACACCTTAGTATGCACTCTACCTTATTATGGATGTCTGTCACTCATGCTTCAGTCCAGTGGAATTACTGGTGAAACTATGACTAATAAAATTGGTTGTGAACCAAAATTCAATAACAGCAAAGTTAATTACATGTTTGCAAGAGTATAAACTTACAGTTTGATCAATATGTAAATTCTGACCTTCAATGGTCTTTTCAGTCTTCTTTTAAGCTTTTAGTCTTGCAAAGATTAACTTAACTGCCTAGAACTTCCTTTTATGAAGTTACCAGAATATGAGAACAAGGAATTTCAAATGGTGACTTTATATTTTTCAGAAATTTTAAAAAATACAAACTGCAGATGCTGTAAGTACTCATTCATCTGAAGGAATAGCGTCATTAAACTGACCTACATTTACTATAACAAGAATAGCTACTTAACATTTTTGATATTTATTTTCATATAAATGATGCTATTAACTATATTAACACAGCATGCTTGAAATACACTGTATGAGAATCCTGTCTGAAGAGTTCTGTATAAGGGATGGTTATCGAAATAAAGCATTTTTTAAGCTATTTGTCTTCCAGGGTCTGCAAGAGCAGCCTTTCTGTATCAACAATTGTCTTGCCCTGACTGAATGACTACTTTTTGATCTACCTTTCCTGAAGTGGATCCAAAGATAGCAGTGCACTTGGTTTTATACAACTTCTTCTAGGGAATCCATTTCTCTTGCAGATTTAACAGGCCTATCATTCCCTGTATTTAACATTGCTATGAATAGTAATAAGCTTGACACACAAGCTTTATTCAGGGCAGTCAAGAAAACACATTTTTGAACACATAACTTTCTGGTTAAGCTCTAATCTGACCTCAGGATGACATGTTGTTTGAGTGAACAATTTGCAGAATACTGCCAGCTGCACCACAAGAATTCACTGAGAAGGACATTGTTTCTATCTAGACATTCATCATTTGTATGTTTGCTTGGCTGGTTTTGTGTGTTACGTTTATATCCTCAGAGCCAGCAGGGAATTGCAGTGACTGGGACAGAAACTGAAGGAAGTCCTTGCTCAGACATAAATATATTCTATTGTGTAACATGAGGCTGTATTTTTCTGGAGGATTTGTGGTTACAAAGCAAACCACAAGACCAAAGCAATTGGATGCTTTCTAGTATGTTCAGACTGAATGGGTTCTGCAGTAGGACATATATGCTCCAGTTCCGCTCTTAGGCATCTCTTAGACACTCAGGTATGTTGCTTGATGGACACAGAAAGGACTGAGAAAGGACTGACTTATTTTAAAATAACCTGCATAATGTTGCCCAATGTTTTAAAATGAGTATTCCCTCAGGAAGATTATATCTCTGATTGGGAATAACCGAGAGAACTTTATTTGGGAGGTGTGGAATCTTACAGCTTACCTAATTGTAGCTTTGCTTCTGGACCCTCCCTCCATGTCCTGCCATTCCACTATTTCCAGGTCTATCAAAGGTGTCAGCTATTCCTCTTTTCCTTTGTGGCTGGTTTTGTCAGTGCTACAGCAGAAGTTGTTCTAGCCCGGGAAGGCTTTCTCCTTCATTTTAAATGGCCACCGGAAATTAATTTCTCTCCTGATTTAAACTGATATGCTCTGATATTGCCAGTGTTACCTGGGAGCTTCTATATGCTTCATGCAATAAATTCATCGATTTCTGTCTTCTTAAGGTAACAGAATTACTGAAGAGAATAAAACCCCCAAACATTGTAATTTGCTTTAGTATCAGCAATCATTTCAGCCCTGACTAAAGGGGGAATAACGTTGCACCAGAATAGTGTTTTAAAATGTACAAAATCAGAATATTATACACATCACACGGTCATAGGCTGTCAGTCTATAACAGCATGGAAAGCTTACTCTAGAGTGCAGCCCAAGAGGTACTCTTTAGAAGGAGGTGGTGTCCTTCCTGATCTTGAGCACCTCTTTTCCCCAGCACTGACACAGCTGGGAGGACCCAAGCAGCTTGCGTGAGGCCCTTGGTACCGTGCTGCAGCATTTCTGTTGATGAAAAAGCCAGAGCCATATTACTGCTCACTGCCGGAGTATAAAGTTTAGTGTATTTTGCATGGTGTCTGCTAAAGAAGGCAAAAAAGAGGCTTGGTAACATATAATGAATATCCATTTTGCCCTCGTTGGTGTGATTTAATTGCAATGCTGAAACAGAAAAGCAAGTGGAAAGTATCAGGCAACACCCAAGAAGAGAGCCTGGTGAGAATTACTTGGTCATTGAAATCTAAAAGTCAGGAAGGTTTCGATCTTTGGGCTCACCTATAATTTGTGCACCATAAATGTAGACTGAAGTCGTTAGGGACTTTGTAATGACAGTGCTGTCTATAACAGTATCATCAAGCAAGACATTGGCATAAATCATTGGCACTTTGCAAAGTGTCACTTCTGTCAACCTCCCAGTGATGTGATCTTTAGTCTTTCAAATCTATAGACTGGCATTTGGATCAGCTAAGCACCTAACACCCTGTCTTGCATATTAAAGCTGCTTTAGCCAATATCTAAATGCTGAAGTAATGCCTGCTTAAAAATTTTTTGAATTATTTGCATAATATAATCCCACTACTTTAAAGCTTTCCTTTAGGGCATAACTGTACAGTCTGTCCTCTGTTGATGAATTCACAACTACCTTAATCAATAATAAAAAAAAATTGCTATTAATTGAAGCAAGAAGCCTTGTAAAATGACTAAATGGATGTTAAGAAAAATCAGGTACTAAAATAATCACAGTTCATATTTTCAAACAAATGTTATGAAGACAAAAGCTTTTAAGTTTGAAAATGTTTTAGATAACATACAGGCTTTTTATGGATAGGAACTGTGCTTGTGAGGAGTGATATAAACAGACTAAATAATATAAGAAGATTTAATAATGGCTGAAAGTGGGCAGCAGGGAAAGCAAGCTCTCTTCCATCTCTTCAATGAACCTTGACACCGGAACTCAGTAACGTAGCACCTCTCTGGACAATACTGAAATCCTATCAGAACTGTCTTGTTTTCCCATGAGTGAGGTTTTAGAGGTTGCTAGATGCGTAGACACCACTGGGTATGTTCCCAGCACTGCACGCCTGTTAGCGCTACTGATAAATTGTTAGAAGGTCCCTGGTATGGTGTTGTTCAGTGATTGTTGTCTCAAGAACTAATTGACTGGTACAGATGTTGCAATGGCTACCTGAAGCTAGTAAGAAGTGTGTGCAGAATTTGCAGGTGTCCTTATGACTATACTGAGATGACAAAGTATAATCACTTCATTATACTCTTCCGTTCCTTCCTCAAGCTATTACAGCTCAGGGTTGTGTCTTGTATGAGATTTTAGAAGAGTTTTCTTTTAGATTATGAACGTATTTGTTGAAGGCACTTTAAGAGCCCTTGTAGTCTGTGCCAAAGCCAAACTGATTGATACACACCACATAATTTAAAAGACACTGCTTTTGTATACACAGATGCAATTAAAGGCATGAGATCATCTTGCCACAATTAAAAATACACGTGGTTCTATGAAAGTCAACAATTTCATGATCACCTACACCCAAGACTAAACTAGTGTACTCACAGTCTAGAAGGCATGTGCATCTTAGACTGCAGATGTTTGGAAAAGGCTAGATTAGACAAGTGGATTTCATCCTCTTGCCCACTGGCCTCTGGAGGTTTCTGGACTACATCTGAAGTGCCTGTAAAAGGTTACTAAAACCAGATCTGTTTTAAATACATTTAGGTATCCTCTCCTTTGTTGAAAAAATCGAAGAGGTTGAATGGAGGGAAATGAGATGTAGCAATTAGATTAACATTAAGCATCTTCAAATTCAGGCTGAGTTTTAAGAAAGATATATATTATAGATGTTCAGATTTTATGAAGGCCTTACAGACTTCTGGCATAAGTAGCTGTATAGTCTCATTTGTCGGTAAATAAACAAATCTAGAACTATTATTTAGAATATTGTGGTGTACATAAGCTCTGTGATGGACTGAAGCCCTATTGTTCTATATTCTTTGTCCAAGCATAACACAATTTTGGTTTATAATTGCCATCATGACAGAATCGGACAGCAGAAGAACGGCAACATTCTCACAAAAACTTTACAACAGTGAGAATCACAGATGGATGACCTCACAAATTGATTTTATTGTGTTTTTGATCGCCAAAGGTAATAAATGAGTAACTTAGCCAGGTTGTATCAATAAATTTGAAGCAAAATGGCTACAACTGGACATGATATAAACAAATGTGCTTAGAGTTGAAAGATTTATACCGCTTTTGGCATAAAAGCTGCCGTATCTTTCTAGATACGTTGAAGTCTTTATCATCTAACTTGGAAAACCTCTTTTACAGGCAAGAGGAAAGAATAAAATTCTACATTATAAGATTTTAATGATCGAAAGTGCAAGCAATAGATGTAGTTTATTATTTAAAAGACTAGAAGACATTTTAGAATTAACTTGGAAATATAGTAAGAGCATCATCCATCATCCACCTGAAACTCAAAGGAGGAGCCCCTCTTCTACCTTTGTTATTTAATGTTAACATATTCATAGCATATCTCCTAGATTTTTTGTGTGTTTAAGCCGTGCAGCAGTGAAGTCATAGCTTTCTGTAAAGATCAGGAAGGAAAACTGAACTAATATTTGCATTTCTGCTTACTGATATTGTTTGTCCATAAGCTCAAAAAATATCTGTTCATGTTTACATGGCTTTTTCTACTATGAACTGTGTTAAGTGATGAGGGATGAGACAATATTTGTGTATTTAAAGGGATAAAATGAAAGAATTAGAAGGAAGGTTTCTGTCAAGTGTTTAGCTAGTAATTGGAAACAAAAGAAGAAACCATCAGCACTGAAATTAATGACTGTTCTGCCATAGGCTTTACGGGGCCAGGATTTTCTTCCCTAGTGTGCAGACCAGAGTAAGAAAAACAATTGCACAAATTATAACAGATTCAGGGATAAGTCTGGAAAATAAAGAGATGGTACTCCAATTCCGTTTCCAGATGAATAAATTCATTGCGTCTAAGGCAGGGGCAGAGGAGCAGTCTCAATGGAAAAAAAACAACCTCCCCTGATACTCCATTTCTTCCTTATAATGGACTCAGCATTCAAGGAGCTGAATGATTTCAGCAGATACTGAGGTCAATGAGCTAAATTCTCTGCTCTTATACAATGTCACTGTAGTGTAACTCTGCTGAAGACAGTTAAGTCAGACCAGTGGAAAACTGGTCTAAATGAGAATGGATCTATCTCAAGAAGGAGTGAAGATGCTCAGCAACTCAAGAAAATGCCGTATCTCTTATACCGTAGCTTCTTAGCAGAGTATCAGATGGGAGAATAAGATTAAGAAAAGTTCCACTTCCTCTCTGGTTTAAATGGACTCTCTCAATTAACACAAAATATTGTTTTTCCCATACATATAAGCAGTAATGGTTCAAGCAACAATTGCTCCACACCTAGAAAAAAAAACAGTTATGTTAATTCAGTGCTGGGGGCCACTGAGTGGCAGGGTAGCACTATATCACTACAGGCATAAATTTTTTCAAGACCAATCCTGAATCTCTTTGCAGTGCTCAGATGGACAAGCCCGCTCAGACTGGTGGGTGTGGACAGACCTGAGACCACAGAATCACAGAATCACAGAATGGTCAGGGTTGGAAGGGACCTCTGGAGATCATCTAGTCCAACCCCCCTGCCAGAGCAGGGTCACCTACAACAGGTTGCACAGGACAGCGTCCAGGCGGGTTTTGAATGTCTCCAGAGTGGGAGACTCCACAACCTCTCTGGGCAGCCTGTTCCAGTGCTCCACTACCCTCAAAGTAAAGAAGTTCCTCCTCATGTTAAGATGGAACATTGAGGAGATGAGGCATTGAGTTCTTACTGATTTTCAGGAAATTGGGCCTGACTTTCCTAGGACCTTTGAAAATGTCTGCTATTATTTGAGCAAGCCTTTAAATTCTTGTACCAGTGCAAATGAAATGTGGTTTTGCTTCACTTAGGATTTAGCGGGGAGGCTGATGACCTGGGATACAGCAGACAGTAACTATTCACGCCTTTAAGTGCGTGGTCCTAAATGGGAGAGAGCTGTAGCAAAGCAGTATCTTCTTATTTCTTCTCTTCCTGCTTCTATCACCATCAAAATATTCTCTCTCACCACATTTCATAGGGAGCTTTCACCTGATGTGAATTTCATATCTAGTATTACTTGTGATGCTCTGTTTCCCTGTCCCTTTGTAGATTTTGTCAATGTAGCTGAAAATGCTTCAGGCCTGAATGTCACTGCATTTTGGTACAACAACATAACAGAACCTGTGCTGGTTAGGGCTGCAAGGTGCAACTGCTGTAGCTAATTAAGTAGCTGGACTCTTTAGTAGTAAATTGGGTTTTGTACTAATACTGAGACATTCTCAGGATCGACACATCTGAAGAAGTGGAAATTGCCTTTGATCTGGCCATTGTCATGAAAATAGTGCAAAAGATCAATTTAAAAATGTGTTATATAGTTTAAAATTATAAAACCATAATCTTGAACCCTGACTTTTAAAACACAAAGATGTAAGGGGTACTCACACTTCTTAAAGTCCTCAGGACATTTTTCAGGAAATGGTTCTCTAGCTTTGCTTCAAGTATTACTTACCCTTACACCTTGTATCTGGTAAAGGAGCTTAGAAAAGTGTTTGCATCCTCAATAACTTATCAGAAAACATGTGTAAAAATACTCAGAGACAATGCGCACAACCATTCCTTATGGACTTATGATGACAATGTGTATCAAACACTCAGCACATATCTAGGCAGCAGCTAAAGTTCAGCTGCTCAACTTTAACCCCAAAGAGGAGGTCAACAGGAAAAAGGAATGCATGTTAAAGCTCACACTGATGTTAAGTGAGCTTCCTTCAATGGGGCTTGAAATCCTACTCGAGATATCAGCAGTGGGGCTGAATGCCTTGGAATGCAAATTGAGTTTGTTACTTGGCATTGCAGGAGCCATAAAAGTTCTACATCAAAGATACAGATACTGGCTGAATTTTATCCAAAGGATATTTCACCAGCTACCCAACACCAGCTTCCAGTCTGGGACAATGGCAGGGAATACTTTGAACTACTTGTCATGGCAGGGCATGTAAATCGCTGCTGATTATGCTCCGTCTGGCTTCACAAATACTTTATCGTTGTTTGTTCCACTAAATTAACACCAGAAATGCAAGACCTTGGAACAAAGGCTCTCAAAGATGAAAATCCTTACAACCTCTGTTTTTATTGAATGATTTTTCATTTTGGATCTTTCATGTATCAATAAAAACAAAGGAATCTCACTTCTGAGTGGTGCCAGATTACACTATGAAATGTAGAATTTTCCTGGCCGTGAGATGCCTCCAAATTTTAGTGATTAATTTAAAAAAATGTAGACACACTGCTTCACCTGCAAGCATGGGGAAAAAAATAATCCAGGGGACGTGTAAGAGAATGGCACAAATAACAAGAATCCCCCAGTTTTTGTTGTTCATTGTTGAAAGTTCAAAGCACATGAAAGGGCCCAGCAAAGAGCCATAGGGATCACATTTTATTAATCTCTTAAATTAGGGGGAAGGATGTACCAAGGAAGTGAAGAAATTCAGATGAATTGTAGGGAAATGAAGTGGAGCAATAAAATTCCAAATAATGATAATTTGCATAAACTCAGGTGTTTTACTGTTAGTAGATTGAGCGATTGAATGAAAGGGAATATAAAACGACGCAACAAAAGGCATGCAGAGGATAAAAAAAAAGTGAATGGAACAATGTTTTTTGTGGTGTTGGCCACACAGGCTGTAACTTATGAAACAAGACTGATGAAAAAAAGACTCAGCAGTTTGGACCTCTTTGTTTCATTCCTGTGATGAAGATGAGAGAAGAGACAGATAAATCAGCTTTTTTTCTCTTAAATTCTGGAAGGTTTCTGCACTGCAGAATGAGGTACAAAAATGCAGACAGACAGATGAGCAAGAACGTTCATGAGGAAAGGAGACCTGTACCTCTGGTCTTCTATTTCAACCATAAGATTTTTAAAGGTCTGCTTTGTATTGTTTTTGCTGCGAGGACTTTACACGCTGTTTCCTTCCATACCACCCTCCATACTTCTCCCTTTAAGACGTGAACTCAGCCTTTCATGCTGACCACCCTTTGGTGAAGGCTGTCCTGCCAACTGCCACCCAGCAGGCCACAGCAGAGCAAATCAAGTCACAGGGGGTCTGAACCTGTGTCAAATTGCCCTCACACAAGGAAGATGTTTTATACTGTGCAGTTGTTTCCTGGTGAATCTGTGCGCTCTGCTCCCTCTGCAATATTCATTAACACAAGTCACTTGTACAGTAAATATTTATTTAACTTTAAGATTTATATAGTGTCTTTCCCTACAGCATCTAGGTGGTATTTGCAGAAATTAAAAACATAAGTTATATGAAGCTTTCAATAATGTTTTGCATTAAACTGCTACTGTTGTCAGAAATAAATCAGCCATATTGTCATGAAATGAAATAAACCTAACAAAACCCAAACAAGCAGAAGTACCAAATCAATCAGCCAAAAGCTAACCAAATAAATGTGGCTTGCATAAATATAAGCAAGAAAGATTGGCTATCAGCTGCATCTCTGAAATACCTAGACATGAATGAAAGCAAGCATCATTAATCTGCATTGATTGCACTTGTTTGCTGTGCCGTGCTTCCTATCTGACCTGAACACTAGCTGGAAGCCATATTGCTAACATTATTTGTAGGCAGATGTATGTTTGCCGCAGAGCTGGTGTTAAAGGCGAGCAATCACGGTAACTGCTAAGTTTAGGAATGTGAAAGGGGAGCATTTTTCTCTGGCAGCAAAGGCAGTTTGAGGGGCTCCAGCCTTGTTGCTCATTTTCTCCTTTGCCTCTCTGTTCATCACTACGGCGGTTGCTTAAGGGCATCTATTAGTGCAATTTTGCTATGTGGTCAATCGGTGAGTTGTTTTAGATGAAATACCTCCAAAAGCACCATTAACAAAGAAAATCAGAAAGAACAGCAAGTTCCTCCAGTCATTGCACTGACCCAGTTTAGGACACAACCTCACAAACAGCTAAACCAGCACCCCTGAGAGACCAGTCACCTCTGGGAGCAAGAAAAGAAGGAGAAACAGAGGCTGCAGAAAGCTCTTCAGCAGCTTTACTGCCAGGCAAAATGTCTGTGTAACTACACACTACGTTAGGGAGCCGTGCCAGTCTTCAGTGGTGGCTGTGGGAGAAAGAGGGACTTTTCCCTCTCCCAAGGCCCTCAGACATCTGAAGTTGACTCTGCTTACTACAGGCTTACAGATATGGGGCTGCGTGTGAGCTGCTGTTTTAAACACTGCACACACCATCACTTTGCTATTGCTTTTCGTGTTGGGCTACATGCTCAACCCACTTAACGAACTAACTTAACACATCTGAGCTAGGAAGGCTATGATAAACATTACTTTGGCATTTGTGTGCATTGTTTCCATAGGTTTCCTTTAGCGATGGATTTCTCCCATAAAAAAATACACAAAGAGAGCGAGAGAGCCCAAATCTGCCACAGTGCTGCCAGTGGAGCAGTTCCCGCTGAAAGGCATCCAATTCACTAGGTGCCTACATGGAAAGCCAAGCACTCTCAAAAATCTAGCCCACTCTCAGAGCATCTTCTGCTTCATGATCTATATTCCTATTCACCTTTTCACCAGCTGATCATTTAAATTCTAAAGTGTGCTGGATTAAGTTTGGTTTTCATTTGTACCCCGTCACAGAAATAACATTATCCAGCTGTAGAAGAGAGCAAAAGTGAATCCAGAGTGGTTTTACTTGCATATCAGTCCTGCGGCCATGACTCTCCCTGCTTGCATTAAGCGGGATTTATTTTTCCCTTTGTGAAGAATCAGTGGTTTGACTTACGATATTACTTAGCATGATGATGCTAGTGCAGGGACCAGCTCTTATTACAGCGATTTGGTAACAGATGCAGTTATAAATGAATATACCTTGGAACAGCATTTTCCCATCTTTCTCCTTTTAGTACCATATTGTGCTTTTAAAAACATCCTTTACAACTCCTTGCTAAGGAAACCCATCTGCATCATTCGCCCCTTTAAAGACCATCTTTGGTGAAATAGATTTCACAGGCAATATAGTGAGAGTTTCATAGGAAATTGGATTTTTTTCCTCACTTTGTTGTACAAAAGGTTAAAATTTATATCTGTTTGATCGTGCACACCTCAAAGATGTCCCCTGCAGGCCCTGTCTGTTGGCAGTTAACATGGGTTTAAAGAATGCTCTCTAGGCCATTTTGCAGTGAGAAAGTAGTAAGTCTTACATGGAAATGCAAACAAAACCTTTAAAGCTTTTGATCTTCTTGGGGACTTGATGAAATCTCTTGAGCAAATTGAAGGATTACATGCAACAGCAAATATGTACAAGTATAACAAATTAACTGTAAATGATATAACTAATCTAAAATGGAAGTATAAGATATTACTGTCTTATGGCAGCATTTGAACTTTGTTTCACTAAAACTCAAGGATATTTTAAAAGAAATGGTAAATGACTATTGACTACAAATATTCATTCAAATGCAAAGGAGAATTGCTTTGGGGTTTCTTTTCCTTTAATCTCCTTCTGATTTGATCTAAGCACATCCTTCTAACCTTAATGCAGAGGAGTGGGAGGGAGTGTGGGGGGGGACAAGCTGTGAAATTCATACTGCTAATCCCCTGAGGACTTTCTAATCAGACAAGAGCCACTAGGGAGATAGTTTCCTAAAGGTCTTTTGTTTCTCCTCATGTAAAGAACACAGAAAGCAGGTACGCTGCTGCGCATGGTACACTGAGACTTTCGCATGGTAAAACAATAACACTTTGAAAGGCAGCAGGATTACCATATCTTCTTGTACTAATTGTCATTCAAAAAGGTGACCTATAAATTTCCCCCTGCTTTGAGCAGAGGTGGTGTGGTGACCTGGTCAACCCAGGTTCAAGTGTCATTGATTGGATGATGATGGACAAGGAAGAGTCCTTTGCCAGACATGAATCTACTTGACATTTCACTCATCAAGCACCTTGGGTTTATTTTCTAAACCAGCCTTTTCTCTTGCTTTGCTTACAGTTTAGCAACAGTGGCATGCACAGACACATCATCACGTTTGCATCTGGCCACAGCTCTTGGGAGCAGGGCATAAAGGAAGAAAAGGCTATGGATAATTTTCACTTCATGTAACTTTTAAATGAATGGGGTGAGCAGCAGCCAGCACTGAAACACTGAGAAACCCACATCATTAAGAACTTCAAAAGAGGAAGACGGCAAAACTTCTCTTGCAGGACCGTCAACTAATTTGTCATCCCTTTGGGAATGCTTCTGTTCAAAACTCTAGAAAATAATTCACAGTCACTATAACAGTTTGAGAAAAAAGTCAAAGTGATCACCTTTATCAGGCCCTTTTGAAGTTAAATGTATCTCATTTCAAGACATGTAAAGTATTCTTAATATAGGCAACCATTAAAAGATCATGTGCGGAAGGCTGCGTCTTTTACTACTCTCGTGTTTACAGGCAGGATTACAAATCCATGTTCTCTGTTGAAATCATGCCATCAAACCTTTCAAACTTGTGGTTTAATTACTGCCACTGCCTGAAATGTTTAACAGTTTCGAGACATTCAGGGACTGTTTAAGACACAGTTTTTGCATCTGCCGTTCCAGTTAAACAGGTATAACCTTGAGTGTGAACTGAGTAAGAGTAAAGTATTGGCACTGCGCACTGTGTTTTGGCCACACAGAAAACATGTCACTTGAGCCATATTGCTACTGAATAAGGAGTACAGGCCTCCTCCCCTTCCCATGCTAACAGAGGTGTAGTTTAATTAGGATAAAAGTGCCTTATTTCTGTATGAATGACTGACAATCAGGAAGGGGAATGGACTGCAACTCCTCCTGCATCAATAGCAGGGAGCGTGCCAGGTTATCCATTTCAATATAAAATATTGGCAGGACGGGTACCACTGTGTGAACACGCTGGGCAGCAGCCCAGCAGCGGCAGAAATGCCAGCCGGCGTGCAGTGGTCCACCCCTGGGCGACGAGGTGTGAGATGTCTGAGCAGGGCCCGGGGGAGTCAGAGGAAGCAGAGCGCTTCTGCTTATCAGAAGATGACTCTGTCCTATCAACCAGTCTGAGCCCCATGGAGTGCAAAGGCTTTTCAGCACAGATTTGCCCTGTCAGGATGACAGCCTTATCTGGGACCTCTCCATGGCTCGCTAGGACAGATATCCAGAGTCTGGTGCACTTAGGCACCGCTCCCTCCCTCGCAAGCTTACCACCAGGGTTGAGCCTTCCATGTGCTATTCTTCCCAATAATGACAGCAAGTGGTTCGGCTAGCTATACCATGCTGTGGAGGCCTGATGTTCATACAGAGTGAAGCACTGAATGCAACTGGTCCAAATTTGCAAAGAGCATATTCGTTCGCTCCAAAAAATTGCTTTGGTCCAGCTGAAAAAACAGACAAATTCATGCCAAGTTTGACGATTTTTTTTATTTACCCAGAACAGTCAAGACATTTTATCTGTTGTTCAAGGATGCCTTAATTTAACAAGGAAAGAGAAGGTCTAATCCTCTCTCACCTTAACCTTGGTGTCTAAAGTAAACATCTTCATTATACAAAGTGGATTCTTGTTTGGCACTTTTTATTTTTCAAGGGTGAAGGATGTAACTTCACAGTAAAAATTGAGAGCACTTTTGGGTGATGCAATATTTTCATTCAGCTTGCAGATTGTAAAATCAGTTCTTTCAGCTCTATTAATGTGGATACCTGCATATGCTCTTTCTACTAATACAATGTGATAAAGAAAATCTGCCTGAAAGAAACAAGCAATTCTGATATATGCAACAATACAGAAAAATGATGTTTGGCGAGTAGTGTTGAGCAAGCAAAGACTGACTAATAGGTATGGGATGATGGAAGAGCAATCCAGGAGGCATTGGCACTGCTGATTTAATTGCATAACTTAACAGGTGAAAGAGAGATAGTATTAGTTTCCTGGCTATTTTTCCAGCTGTCTTTGCTAAAATGCACAGTGGCCACGCCAGCTAACAGGAATCTGCAAAACATGGCTGGGCAAAAGTAAACCAAATACAGCAGCAGACTGATGCAGTGATTTGGGAGCATCAAGGCAGAATATAGGCACGGCCTTGTCAGGGATCTGTGAATGTTTTTGATGAAAATGAGCTGTGAGTTCCCATCACATGGGTAACAGAAATTCGCCACAGGACCGCTGAAGCCTCCTGCTCTACAGCCTCGCAGCTGGTGCCCGGGTTCTCTAACGATGGCTGAGCGTGGCCCTTCCTCAGGCAGATACAGTTATATGATTTCCCTCCTTTACATGATTGATCATTTTCAGGATTCTTTCAAGAACTTAATATCTTTGAGACATTTATCCCTCTCTCAGACTTGGATGAAAATGGTTGGGGAGCCCAGAGAAGAAGGAAGGACAGACAGATAGGGGGCTGACCAGTAAGCGGACAGACAGAAAACATGATCCGCTTCTTTTAGCATCTTCTCATGGACATCCTAGCAATCATCTGGGATCAGCGCACCACACATGACAACCAGCCACATACAGCAATCCCACCACTTATCCTAAAAGCTACTGACTGTTCTCCCCTTGCCAATCAGTCATGCCCTATTTCTGTGTCACTGATGTCCACCTTCCTCAGCTTCTCCTTCTGTTCACATGTTGCTATGCGAAAGAATTACCCCCATCCCAACCCCAAACCTAGCTTAAGCTTCAGATTGAATTCACTACTATAAATTTCTACAACTCCGTAAAGAAAGGTGTTTCCTGGAGTATCGTGTAAATATAAAAATAAAAACTGCAGAGAAATCCTGGCTGAAAGCAAAGCAGACATTGTATGGAATAGCGCTGGTTTGCATTAAACCTGCACCATTTCTCCTGAGACATATTTTTATTGGTACATTTTAAAGAAATTCTGGAACGAAAAGCCGTAATTAGAAAGTGAATAAAACCCAAAGCACAGGCCTAGAAAGTAAATATCACCCCACAGACAGCTCTCTCTTTGTCCCCCTTCCCTCCAAGCCAGCTTGTGAAGTGGCATTGCAACCTGACTGTTTCTCTCCAAATTTCTGCCAGTACAGCTAATAAAAAGCCAGGAATTTCCCATCTTTGGTTATGAAAAGGAAGTTTCCAAGATTGGAGTCACTGATAAATTGAATAGCCCCTCTCTAAATTGCCTTATTACTTCCGTCTCCTTCCCTAAGCTTTGAGTACAATAAAATATTTATACACATCCTGGCAACAACCCAACTAAAAAATATTATACAGCTGGTCCTATTGATTTCAATGCCTGTGGAATAAATGACTACCCATGTGAGTCAAGAAGCCAGAAATAAGACCCCAAATTATAATATTAAAATGTATATTTTAAATATGTGTAAGAATTGTCAAGCAATGAGCTTCTCTTTTTTTTTTTATTTTTTAATCACGGCCTTAATACACGATCTTATCCTGATTTAAAATCTTCACAGAATGATGCTGTCCATGCTGAAGCACATCCCTCCGTGACGGTAGGAAGTGATCTTGCTTGGACTGTTTCTACATGGGTTTCCCCGATAACAACCATTACAATACTCTGGATTTGAGAGGGGCAATACAGCTCTTTTCCTTTGATTTTCTCCTTTAGATTGTAGCATAAATGCTCTGTAAAACATTCCACTGTCTAATTTTAGAAACTGATGTCCACAGAAAAAGGGATTTTTTACCAGCTGAGAAAATTAAAAAATTTCAACATCAACTAAGGTCCAAATGAAGCCCAGGGCACTTGCTAAGTACATTTTGCTTTTTAAAAAAGGCATATAAACAATAACCTTTCACAGCAAGTCTGTACTTAAATTCATGTTGGGGAAATGTATGTGAATTCTTATGCAAATGAAATGAAATGATTCTCAGGACTGGTTTGTCTGAGTAAGCAGCAGCTATATGAGCTCTGAAAGGGAAATTTATCTGGAGGAAAAATTATTTTTGCCAAAATGATTAAGCATTTGGGGAGATGACTGTCAAAATAGAACTGCAAACTTTCTTGGTTAAAATCTTTACTGATTAAATTCCTGTGAAAATATTCATAGGACAAAGCCATAAACACATTTTCTGTTCCACAATGCAATAAAAAAAATAAATCAAATCTATCAAAATAATATTATGGGTAACTGTAAATTTCAGTCAGATCTGATGATACAATAAATTTCATGCACGGGAGAAAAACGAGGATATTATATTTAGGAAGCACATACTTTCTAATGTTGCATTTAGGAACCATACATTCTTTTAAAGTATTTATTTTCTGAAAGGATTCAAAAGCATTTTGTAGAAATGTAAATTAGGCATAAAATGATGCAAGGCTTTTTTTAAGGCCTTTTTCAGCAGCTGTAGATGTGTCACGAGACATGAGACATAAGGCATGTGCTGTTCTCCATTAAGACTCAAAGCAGAACAAAGCAGAGGACTTGAGGTGTAAAGGGAAGGAGGCACAGGAAAGATTTGTCTTTACTCTTGGTATAAAATAACAAAGCTGATTCTTCCATCAGGTTTTTGCCACTGAACAGAGGCACAACACCCCACCCCAGTCCCTGCAGGCTGGGATCTCTACGTATAGTTCAACTGCACGACAATTTTGAAAAGTCCAAACAGCACCTTTTATTTCACCTTTCAAGAATCATGGTGTAAATGAATTACCAGGATTATCATAGGATGAAGTGCTATCATCTAACCTCGGAGCACCTACCGACCTGTGTAAGAGTTCGGATCTGACCCCGCATGAATTCCTGAGATGTGCCACTGTATTTGTATTTCCACGAGGAGTGACACAGCTTTTATTTGACCGGAATCAACAAACTGAAAATATGTTATTCATCTGAGTTACTACTTAACATACTATATTTCAGCAGAATCAACAGTCTTATCAGTGTATGTAAACACTCTGCAACTGTATCACACACAGAATGTGATAGTGAAGTGCCTGTTACTTAGATATCATTTCCTTAATAGCAAAGTTACATGGAGAAGACCACTCACAGCTTGGCAAGTGTTGTTTGGCTTTTTTAATTATTATTATTATTAGCAAGGTTAGGTTTGATTTTCAGACCTTCTGGAAAAATACTTCCTTAGGAAGTCTGCTGAACAGCCACCTGGTCCTCAGCTGCTCTGATGTTCAGGTCAACACCCACCATGGCATCCTGCGAGAGAGCTAATTCTTCTTTCGTCTCAGCAAATTGCCGAAGGTAGTGGGCTACCCATAATTTGAAGACATGAGAAATTAAAATACTTGAGAATTTCGGATCTTGGGGGAAATAAGGCTAAGTGCCTCATTCACATTTTGATCTGATTTAGAAGAGAGAAGAACAATCAGGAGACTGGGAGAAGGAATATTTATTTCAATTAAGTTTCAGCTCTGCTTGGTTTAATAGTAGTGAATCCAGCACAGAAGAAAGACCATTTGTCCATATATTAACAAAGGTTCACCTACTCAACCTTAGCTACTGTAGTCATCCCCTATTTGTAAAATTAGGCTGAGCAGGCTTTAAATGAAAAGATTTTAAGGACTGAAAGTGGCATTTAGAAACAATGCCATTTCTGAAACATCAAGCTCAGCCCCCTTGCTTGACTACAAAACTGCTCCTTCTCTGGCACTGACACCACCGATGACTTAAAAGCTGTTAGAGCTCTCCCTCAACAGAGCACATAAACATAACCAGATGGTATGAAGAAATGGAGTTACCGTGGAGAAAAGAGATTAACAGGCTGTTTTCAAACTCTCCCTGGTCAGCAACTGCTGAAAAGCAAGTGCAGCTTAATCCTCACCCAAAGCTGTACCTCTCCAGGTAATTTGGAGCACAGTTGGTCTCTGCCTGTGGTACAACCACCTGAAGGGACATCGTGACAAATGAGAGGTGAAATGAAGTCTACCGATATCCTAGCAGGCTGACAGCACACAGATTCAGCCAATCATTGGAAACAAGACCTTGCACTGCTGCACACCATTTCAGCTTGGAATAATTAATATTGAGACATCTTTCCTGAAAAAAGGCAATTTTGATTGTAGAATAAACCAGTGTGTAATTAGTGTGTTGACCACTTATGAGGCAATTAAAAAAAAAAAAGGTTTAGTAGTCTTTGTGACACCCTAGAAACAAACATTTGTTGAGCCTAAATATTCTTCACGTAGAAAATACTTATGAAATAGTCATGCATACTTAGCATGTTTGTGTCCAGTTCATCGGAGACAGTGTTCAAAACCAGCTTGTTCTAAAAATATTACCAAATTAAACTGGCAAACATCAGTGGGAAGTTAGTTTATTTGCCTTGAGAGCTTAGGTATGAAAACTGATATCACTAGAAGCAGTATAAATCTCGAATGCTGAGTTATTCAGAGCACTTTCTGTAACTCCTTTCCAGAATTTTTCTGCCTATAAATTGCGCCATTCTGCTCTTGCCATGCTGCAACACCTCTATGGATTGTGTAATCTCTGATCACACAAGTACATCCAACAGCAATTCATATATTTAAGGAGACTATGATGTACCCTGGCAGGATGTGAATGTCGCAGGACATAGGATGGCTGCCCCAACAACTCTGCTTCACCCTCTTTAAGAGCTTACTGCAATGCCTGTTTTCACTTCACTATCTTCAGCATTATGTTTTTCCTCTTCTGTGGTAAGCATTTTCTTTCCTGTTCTGCTGTTGAGCGAGGAAAAAACTCTCAGATAAAACATGAAGCCTGTCCTTCAGTTCCTCTTCCCCAGCCATCTGCAGCAGAGTCACACGGGTGGAGAGCTCCAGATCTTCATTGCAGTTCATGTCAGTTATGCTGCTTGTCCAGCACTTACAAAAGTGGTCTCTAAGCTAGCTATATCCACGTGATGCCTCCACAATATAAACTTTCTACAACAAGCACTTCCCCAGCCAGTCCCTCAGATGTCATTGAAGGGCTTGATCAGGATGGATGCAAGCATCAGCAGGCGTCTTAAGAAGAGATTTTATTTGAGGGAGGACAGAAGTCCAGTAGTGTCCTCAAAGGAGAGGACAGTGGTTAGAGGACAGGATTTCCTATGAAAGAGACAAACGCAGGTTCTTGTTTGATAAACTTTATCCTAGCTTCTGTTACATGCTTCTGTTTATCTTCCCCTTTATGGCCCGGCAGGAAGTTTGGAAGAACAGAAAACTCCACAATAAAATTGTTTGTTCCTGTTGTTTCTGCTTCAGAGGCTGCCATGTTAGGAGTGATTCCCCCAAGCTGGGAGAAAGGGCTTCCTCCTTGCTTTAGGAGAGGAAAGGTGGTGGAGCTAGACGCAGACTTCCTGCAAACTGTGCAGGTACAGATGCTGTGCTTCCCCTGTTCTGTGTTTACTTCTAATTGCTTGGGATTTCTCTGAGGAAACATGTTGATTATTGCAAATTCTCAAGTAAGCAAACATTTAAGTCTTTTGCTGAAATACACTCCCTTCAATGGGACAAACAGGTTTTGTTTCAAAAAAAATGTGTCTGAGGGAGGTTTTCTCTTGGCTGACTGAGATTTCTTCTGGGAAGAGGATCCTTTTTTTTTCCTCTTTTTATGCCTATCTCCACCAAACACTTTTTGTTTTCTATTTCATTAGTGGAAGACTTATGTGATTTAAAGTCATCTCCAAATAATCAGGTATTCCTGAGCAAATGGCTCCTTACAAAAAATCTCTGCAAAGCTTTCATTCTAAACAAAATTAGGGCAAAAATGGGTCTGCTCCCTCTTTTTAGTTTTTAAAGCTGAAATAACTGAGCAGGTGGTAAATTTAAACCTGCTAATCCAGGATAATGAACTGCATTTTCATGTTATGTGAACAGGAGAGAAGAAACCAGCAAATGAGACACTATTTAATTTCTAAGAATCCTCATGCTATTCCTCTCACAGACGTTTCAGTCTATAGCAACATCTAGGCAATTTCTGTTTTCCTTTTCTCCTGCTCTAGTTTCATCCTTGCATACTTTTGAAGCAAATAGATACTCAAGTGCCCAACTGTGTTAATTTTTAAAGACAAATGTAAACTAAAATGTTGAAAAACATACCCCCCAGCACCATGCTTTCTAATAGCCAAAATCAAAATTAAGGTGATATTAAGAAAGAAAGAAATACTCAGCTATGTTTGTAGACAAATCTTGCTCTGTTATTCTGTCACTACCCCAGTATCTTGCTAGATGCATCCTGACTAAGTGCTGTTTTAAGAAAATAAAAATAAGGAAATCATTAAAAATGTGTAGTATATGTTCAGATCAAGGCTCTAGTAATCAACTTCAGACCCCCAAGGTCACTTGGCCAGCTTGTGATTGCAACAGCAACTTCAGCACTCGGTATTGTCCTACGGCTGTGGCAGGTCAATGGAAAAATGTTCTTTAAACACCATAAGCATCTGATTGTGCAATAGCTAAATCAGTGTCATTGATTATTCACAGTGCTGGACCGCTCAGAGCTGGGGAAGTAATTAGGGCTTTTTGTGTGGATTATCCACTGAGAAAAGGTCAAATAACTACAAACAGTGCCAGAAAACAGGAGCCACCAAGGACCTCAGCCTCCGTGATCAGTTAAGAAATGCTAAAGCAGGGTTTGATAATGATGTGCTTATGCCAGGTTCTACAGGATTTGATCATTCTGTCATAGAAATCCAATGAAGCATGAGTGATGGCTACTTTTTCCCTTGAAGCTTGCTTCAGGTCCCTGATGCCCGTCAAGCAAGTTTGTCAGTGAAACTTGACTGAGAAGAATTTAAAAGGCAGTTTTTTTTTCCAAGGGGAAATGTACATATATATATATACATGTGTGTGTGTAAGTAAATGATTGCCCAGTCATTTTAGACACGTACTTTCTAATTTAGGTCCAAATACTTGTTTTGTTCCATCTTTTGTCCTCCCTGCTGAAAAACCTGCCCTTGTCAATGGGTCGTGCTGCACCCACTCACAGATCTTTTATCAGTATACACCTCCCAACTCTCCAAATGGGAAGTCTGCACAAAGAACAGCCTTCTGCTAATGACTTTCTCCCTATTGAAATGTGAGAAGCAATAAAAGAAGTCCCTAGTTTTCTAACAGCATTTCCAATGTTTGCTGAGTTTACAGGGGTACTGCTACTTAGCAACACCTTGTAAATTTAATTGCTAAGCCAGGGTGTACAAAGCATTCCAGTTCCATATGGGAGCCATTCCTTACAGACCTCCTTCCCTGGGAGCTCCCAGTGTTGTAAATCTCTTTCCCTCCTCCCGTCTCCGAATTGCACTAACACTTTGGATGATTAGGACTGCAGCAGCGATCAACATTTTCCCCTAGTCATTCCTTTCCATTGATCATTTAAATGAGGGATTATTCCATTTTCCCATTTTAGCCCATGGATCAATTGTTTAAAACAATAGATGGTGGTTAGTTCAGAAAGCTGGTGCATCAAGAGGAACACATAAAGACACTCTTTGCACAAGGGAAAGTAACTTTATATCACTTGACATAAAGCCAACGAAAGAGGACACACAACAAAAGGAAACGTAAACAAAAAAGAAATAGTGGTAGTTAACGGTATGTAGATTTGGCCAAGTAAAGGCAGGGTCTTGTAAAGCCTGTAGTGAAAACACAGGAAGCGAGAGCAGGATGGCTCTAGTCAGATGGAAGCGATGGGGGCAAGTCACAACCCTCCAGCTTCTGCTTCACCATGGAAGAGTATTTCAAGTGTGCAATGAACACTTGAGGTTTTTATCTTTAATGGAAATCTTAGAGCACTGGCAAGAGAAGTGGAAGACTGACAAACTTTTGACAGGCTGAGCAGCTGGGACATCTTGTAGTATTTGGTGGATAAAGAACATGGAGAGATGAACAGTTCTCCTAGGCTCACCAAGCATCTAAAGGTAGGCTTTTAGATGTTTAGTGCAGTTTTAATCCTTGGACTTACGGTTTGGGGAGAGGAAAATAACTTGTCCTGGTAGAGACAGCATTCTTAAAGCTAACAGGGTGGTCCACCTTCTTTAAAAGGTCTGCTTAAATATTGTTATCTGGAAAATCTCTGTGTCACTTTCATCTTAGGACCCCCATTGCACTCAAACATTAATGATGTGGAACAAACATTTAATTATTACAACTTAAGTTAGGCCCAGTGCTATCAGGTAGGACTGCAACCTAATTATTATATTTATATAATAAATACCACAGGGTGATTCATTTACTTCTCATGTTCTTAAATTTGTTATGGTTCTGTATTTGTCACAGTATTAGATATCAGGCCCATGTGTTTTACAGACCTCTGGAACCATTTTATTTGGATTTTTTTTTAGGGCGTTTTATTTTTTTGTCTCATTGCTTTCTGCTGAGACTAAGCAGGTAGCTCAGGTACAAAGCAGGAGGAGGGATGAACAGGCAGAAAGTCATAACACGCAGAGTCAGCTACACCTTCTCTTTGCCTCAGAGCAAGCAGCACTGTGATGTTCCAGACATTCTGGTACTCTGCAGCAGAGTTTATAATTTGACAAACTGTTACTTAGAAAACATATGCTTGGGGGGAAAAAAAAAAGAAAGAAGATAGGAGATAAAAGGGGAGCAAAAGGTAACATTTCAGGTGAAATTCAACCCAGAGTAAAATGCTGTAGACATCACTTAAACCTTAGAAGAAAGATTTACTGTAGAAATCATCTGTTCACGAGATCTTATTTCCATCCATAAAGACCCTGGAAAAAGCAACGTAGCACCTCTGATGCTGAACTTACCACAAAACAGCACTACTATATGCAGAAGGGTGCCAGCACCAGTTTTTGCAGGTATCCCTGCCTCCTGGGCATGGGCTGAAGGAAAAAAGAACTTCCTATCCCACCACTGCTCTGCGCTTTGCCTGCACTGTGTCCAAATACTTGGGCAAGCAACGAATATGGCTTAGAGCAGACTTTCCATTCCAGGGTGAATTTGGAAGCTGTTCAGTTCTGCAGTTAATCCTTACTGAGATTAGCAGCCTTATGACTATTTTCCATGTAACCGTGACAGGAAGATTTCACTATGGCCCTTTTATCATCCATAGACAACAAAGAGAATTTGCGTTCTGGCAGTTGCCATTATTTCAGTCAGTAAAAATAGAAGTATTGCTTAACTATTTCATCAGATTTTTATTTTATTTCCCACTACAATTTATACAGTAAAACTTTATTGCAACATATTGTAACTTAAGGTATATAGCTCTCCTATCAACAGCTGTATTCTGATTTGTAGTCCAATAAGCTTTCTCGCTGCAGATTCCATGTGTACAGTTGTGTTGAGGTGTAATATATCACCACAGCATTTTTAAACTTGGAGCAATAATGTATTCAATTAGGTTGGAAATAAAACATCTAGTTTTCCTTACAATAAATCTTTTACTAAGCCCTCTACATCACATGTTCAACAAGGAAATAATACATGTCATTCAGACTAAGGGTTATTGTAGACTGCTGAGGGAAACATGAAATTCTGGAGGTTTCATCAGTCCTGTGAAATCCTGCAACATGGTAAGTGTACAAATTAGAAAAGGATGTAATATGTGACTAATGACACCTCTTGGGATATTCTTTGAGCCCATATTTACTGTTATGATCAGTAGGTTCATTTAAGCTGCAGGAGTTGAAAAGTAATACTAAAGTCGAGTGAAAACACCTCTGAGTTCATTAGATGGGGTTGTAACTCAAACTCAGAAGGCATTTCTTTTCTTCTCTGTCATTCTTCATATTACTGGAAATACAGCGCTTGAGCTCCTAATAAAAGCATTATACATGATCACATATCTACAGTCCCTGCAAAATACGTTTACACCTCAACATCTGTAGCAGTGCCACAGTCTGAGCAGCACCCTAATTCACCCCAGATGTCTCTTTAAAGGAAATACTGTAGTAGGGCTACTGTTCATAATATTTTCTGAGCATTGCCTTTATTACTTTGAAAGACTGATTTTTCAAGTGTCACAGACATCTGCAGTCACTTTTTTTTTTTCCTCATCCTGGTTTAAGGTAAAACAGGACCGGAGGGAAAAGCTATATCATGTGTTTAAATATGAATAGAGATTTTGGTAATAGTCACCCCTTGAAATGCCAATTGTTGACTATACATCAACCCCGATCCATCAGCTGCATTGTATAACAACGATTTCATTATATGCAGTCTCTGCGCAGCAGAGCACATGCTCACATCAGTATTGTATCGGCTATTGCTTCGAGCGCTCTCAGAGAGTGGTGTGCCAGAACTCTTCATCCACACTTCAGTCAGCATTTCACCAGCTACGAAGTGTGCCAGATGGTCTGCAGTGTTTGGTGATGTTCGCTTCACAGCCAGGATTGCAGTGAATGAGGCTCCATGAGGACGGGTCCCCAAACCACTCTCTCCCTTTCAGATAGGGGGGTATGGATGAGGGGCTCAGCAGCCGTCCCAGCATTGCTGTAAGGGGGGAGACAAGCCAAACTGAACTGTAGGGATCCATAGTACTAGAAGCACTGAGAAGAGCCAAAAACAAGGCAGGCTCCTAGAGAAGGGTTTTCCCAGGTCCAAAGTTCCACAGACATGCAGGTTTCTCTGGCCAAATTTATACCTACACAAACTCTGACGCATGGTATCTGTACTTTGGAGTTTTATCCCAGAGTCCATAAGGACCACGGTCAAACTCTGGCCATCACAGAATCACAGAATGGCTGAGGTTAGGAGGAATCTCTGGAGATCATCTAATCCAACCCTCCTGCTCAGAGCTGAATCAGCTGGGGCAAGTTCCTTGAGACATTGCCCAGTTGAGTTTTGATTATCTCCAAAGATGGAAACTCTGCGACCTCTCTGGGCAACTTGTTCTAGTGTTTGATCACCCTGAGCCTTTTTCAAGCTGGATAGTCCCAGCTTTCAGCTTCTCCTTTTACATCAGATACTCCAGTCCTTTAATCATCTGCATGGCCCTTTGCTGAACTTGCTCCAGTTTGCCCATGTTTCTTGCCTGTACAGGGGAGCCCACAACTGGACACAACACTCTAGATGTGGTCTCACCAGTTCTGAGTAGAGGGGAATAATCACCTCCCTCAACCTGATGGTTATTGTCTTCCCAATGCAACTCAGGATGCTGTTGGCCTTCTTTGCCACCAGGACACATTGCTGGCTCATGTTCGGCTTGGTGTCCACAGGGACCCTGAGATCCTTTTCTGCAAAGCTGCTTTCTGGATGGTTCACCCCCAACCTCTACTGGCCCATGGGATTATTCCTCCCCAGGTGAAGAAGTTCGCAGTTCCTCTTGTTGAAGTGCAGGACTTCGCACTTCCCCTCCAGCTGGATCCCTTGAACTGCCCAGCAGTGCAACCAGTTTTCAGTCCACCTCACTGTCCACTTATCTACTCTGTACTTCATCAGCTTGTCAGTGAGGGTGTTGTGGAAGACAGTGAGAACCCTTCCTAAAGTCAAGATAGACAACATTCTTTGCTCCTCCCTCATCCGCTAAGCCATAGAAGGCTATCATGTTGGTCAAACATAATTTTGCTTTCATAAATCCAAGAAAACTACTTCAAATCACCTTCTTGTGCTCACAGGTCAGGCTAGACAATGCTTGGTTCAAGCAGGAGAAAACCTTCCATAGGTCATCTTCTGCCTTGCGCCATCTTAATTCTTTGTGGTATGCTGACATTGCAGCTTTTGGAAAGAAGAGGACAGGGATGTGGGCAATGCAGATGCCCTGGTCTGCTGGAGCATCTCACCTTCTTCTGAATATAGATGGGGAGACTAAGACAGCATTTATGGCTGTGAGAGACTTTCCCTAGAGAAACATTGATATGTGGTTATCTGTGGAGTAACAGAGACTGCTTTTCTACAGTATGGTGGTGTTGGGCTGAAAGCATAGCATGCCCAGTAATTCCTCTGCATGTGGTGGAGCTTTGGATGAAGCAAGTGGATAGAAGGGTGTGGAGGCTGCAGAGTCTGGTTGGCATAGCTGTGAGGGCACTGGTTAGTGGGACATGTATTGGCAGAGATGGACTGCTCTTGGCAGTGGTACCCTTGATTTTGGAGCTTTGAAATGCTGGAGATGCAACTGAGAGGCACTGCAGCTGCTACTGTGAGCTCATCTACCAACCCTTCCTCCCTCGGCCCCAAGTTTCAGCATGGGCGCCTGCAAATTCCCTGGTACTTTGGGTGAAAGTGTTTGAAGATGTGTAACTACTAAATAAATATGCTCATACCTCTTGTGTGCATGCTGTCACAACTGAGCAACACAAAGACCAATATTAACATTTTAATTTCTTGGTTTCCTTTTTTGAAATTCAATATTACATTAAGAAAGGATCCAGCCCTGAACACATCTTGAAGAAATATCACGCTGATCTCAATTGGCTGTCAGGTAAGGAAACCAGATGATTTCTTCCTTATGCTTCCTTTCTTGTATAGTCTATTTAGTGACTGAGTCCTCCAAAATGTACGTGGGGACATCCCACAATAATGGGAGTGTTCATGTGCAAAATACATGTAAAATTACTCATTGTTCAAATATGAAAGCTGTGATCTGTTTGGGACAAAGAAAAAGGAAAGGTACAATAGGTATTTAAAGCACATAGCATACTTTTTAATCCTCCCAGACTCATTTTCAACCCTCTTCTCCCACAACGACCAGTTAGGCAGCTATGCAGAGCACTTGCAGAAACAGTGTACTTGATGACTTAGTGGACAGTTCAAATTCTGTGGAAAAATTTTCCAATCATTCTTCACAGTTCATTTTTTAATTTGAAAAACCAGAGACATGTGAAAACCCAATTTAATCTCCAATTAAATAATACCAAATTGAAACATTTCTGAGTGGATAAAACAGTGAACATGATTGCACCAAAATATCATAGAAGCAGCTCTTCTTTTTTTATTTTGCAGTGTAACACATCTCACATAGGTATTTTTAAAGTAAGGTAAGGCTCATGCTTTGAATTTCATGGAATACCATCCAGTGGGGGAAGACAGGGAGAGGAAACAATCAGGGAGAGAGGTTAAGCTGACAGTGCAGTTTCTTTGCAGTGACAACCACATGTATTCATAAATATTTTACAAGTGCAGCTTTCAGACTAGTAAATTTAACTGCCGCATTAATGCATCTTGCAAGTTTATAACCTGGACATTTGTGTGTTGTGAATGTCCAGTATTCTCCAGATGATGACAGTAAAAGGTTTATATTTTGAAGCCTTTTCTCCTGTAGAGTGCTTTCTAGCTGTAAGACTTCTGTTATACAGCAGCTGTATTTCTTGTATAATACTACAATTCATCAATTACTAATTCCATTGAAAGATGTCACAAATATACTCTTTATGACATATTCCATGCCATCCATGAATCGGGCAGAATCTTTTGATGTCCAAGAACACCACAGAGTCATCTCAGGAGAGCTGTAGAAAAAGTTGTATGCTTTTTACATTCAATGTATTTTATTATTAACACTACAGAGGTTCTAGAATGAAAATTATGAAAATAAATGTTGTAATCAGAACCAGTTATGAGCAAAATGATTGCAGCTAACATTTAGAAATGTTATCAAGATCACAAATACCATTACTCAGCATTAAGACTGCTTCCCATAAGTCAATGTTAAAATTAGTGGTCATTTGGAGAGCTTAAATATGGTTCAGCAAATGGTGTGGATCTTTCCACTTATTTGGATAAAACAGGGAGAGAATGACAAATGGGATCCTAAAAGGAAGATGACATTGTTAAAGGGCAGACTAGAATGGAAAAAACCTAGAGGGTGTGGAAATATGCGAAGAGAAAAAGCCAGCTATACTGGACTCGGTGAGGGCAAATGCCACAATCACCCTATAGAGCAGAGGTGTTTTGTATCGAATCTCTTCATCTAGCTTCTGGACTCTGACATTATAATGACAGAAATAAAGAAAAAGTCAAGGGGAAAGCAATAAAAAGTAAGAGAGAACTTTCTGCTGGAAATTTCTAACCTGTTGTGAAATCTGATTTGCCCTGATCCTGTATTGAAACTTCTAATCTTTCACAAGAATTATACTCTTGGCTGCAAAACCAGACCCATACCACCAGCTGTCATGTCAGGGGAGCATTAAGCCCATGGCAGAGGATGCGGTTGATTCAGCTTGTCTTCCCTGCAGCTTTTTCCGGTGGCAGTTCTGTAGAGCTTTTAATGAGAACTAAACCTTCTCATCTCTGGCATATTCCTCAAGCAAAGCTAATGATGAACACTCTGAGCGCAGCAATCGTCCCCAGTATGCTGTGCTTGGAGCATTTCCCTCTGCAAGTCAAGGTGAATTTATCCCTGTGGACAAATGCTTCAAAAAAGCTGTCTACCAATAGAGCTGATGGCTGGCTCCTTGACTGTTTCCTGCCAGAGTCCAATCCTGTCAATACGCACCAATCCGATTAATCCTGCAGCAGGTAGCAAGGTGAAAATTACACTTCTCAGTCAAATGAACTGCCTACTACGAAATTCGTCCTTTTTTTTTTTTTTTTTTTGTCTTTTGCATTGCACACACCACAGTCCTTTGCAGCCAGTTACAACCAAAACCACTCTGGATTTGCTCTTCTAGGCGGCTTTGGTGTGAAGAATAAGACCCTGTGAAATGCAGGTACTCCTTCTTTCCGTTGTTTCTAACAAAAGGGATAAAAGCAGTCAAGTGCTTGTTACAGTAACTCAGGAAAACGGCTTTAAAACTGATTGAATCAATTTCCCTTTATCTTGTTACCTCCGACCTGAGCAATTTTAAAGAGTTCAAGCCAAGGAACTGCAATCCATGGCTCTGACATTATATCCATACATCTCCCTCTTTCTGTTCCAAAAGTTCTGCTGCACGTCTGACAGGGCTGAGCCTTCCAAGCAAGAGATGAGCCACATGAGAGGGTATCATGTGTTGGAACGTGAAATTCAACCTTTCCCTGTAAGAGTTCCCAAACTACTTCACTTTCTCGCTCTGCACTGCATGCATCTGTGCATAACTGCTTATCTTCTAGGTGTAAGATTGTTCAAATTATTTAGTGCTTAGTGTCTTACAAGTGCAAGACAGCAAGGAGGCTGTAAGCCTTCCACTAGGTTTTCCCTTTACACATAGGTATGGCAAATATTGCCTAAGTGGGTTGGTGAGTTTAAAAAACAAAATGACCAAAAGCCAGATAACATATTCTAATGCACCTCATCATCTTACATGCTCAAACTTTCAAAATGTAGACTTCTCAGTGCCTATGATACCTGCAAAAATTCCTTCTGTTACTTAGATTAATACAAAAATACTGCATCTGGACTTTACTGTCAGCCTTCAGCTTTCAGAGCAGGTCTTACTTATTTAATATGTTCCAGGAGGTGGGAATAAAGATTGTTTGTATCTATACTGGGACTCCCCTCCTAGTCCTGCTACAACTCTTAATTTTTTCTAAAACCTCTTTGAAAACCTTTCTGGATTTGATTTATTTTTCATCCCAGTCCCAGATAGATACAGGCAATAAGCAATATGCCCTCTGCTTGCTCCTTTCCAATCTTGTATGCACAGTTATTAATCTTCATAATGTTTCTCAGACAGGTCTTTGTTCCCTAATGACTCCAGGCACACCTTTGGGCATATTAGTAGGCAAAACCCCCAGTGTTTTTCAGGACAGATTTCCCATAGTTTAGTTTATGAACCAAGTTCCGAATGTTTACTTAGGCACTCATTCAAATTTGGACCTAGATTTTTAAAAGTAGCAAGCAATTGCTGCCTTCTTTGTTGCATGGTTTGAGGCTCTTTTTCAGATGTATTTTGAGCACTTAAGATGCTAAGTTTTGTTATAAGTTGATGTTACTGAAGTTGTCTATGTCCATTTTTAAAGTGGACCTTCGCTGCGTCAGTCATTTAAGCTTCAGATGTGGAGTGAATCAATGCCTAAATCCTTTTCAAAATGCTACAGAAATTATACAGAATTTAGATTACTACATGCCATGTTGACTCTAGAGTTCTAATATTTTTGTTTAAAAAAAATTAATAAAAGGAAGATATACTTCATGTATACTTTGTGTGTCAGCCATGTGCATTATAACCAAAGCCATTTGATTTACAACAAGATGTGTTTCTACAATATCAGTGCATCAGGTGACCATTGCACAAAGTCAGCTAGTTGACTGTATGAATTTGCAAGGTTTCTGTTCCTCCTCTGAAGTACAAAATATTGGTCAGTGTCAAAGCAGATGAAAACTGTATCTGGTTACTCAAGATGGTTCAATATAGGATGGACAGTTCCCTGTTACACAAAAAGTTTATGGTGTTTAGTTAAAGAAGATCAAATCACTGAAGAACAATTGCCATGGAAACAAATCCTGTAAGTTTTGCTTCCACATTATGACTTTGCATCTAGAATTATAAGTTGTGCTAAATAAGAACCAGATTTGGACAAGATCTTGAAACATGGGTTCTTCTAACTCTACTTAAACTGTCGTATGGCATGCTGGGTTTTCAGCAACACAGAGCACGCTGTACAAATCCAGACAAAGCTCTTCTGGATAGTGGACTCTTTGGTCTTAGTGCTTTAAAAAGGAGTAACCACAAAATTAAAATTTTACATTAAAAAAAATAATTATAGGTGTACTTTCTGGTTGTTTTTTTTTTTTCTATCAGTCACCAGGCAGAAAGCAAGCAGGGGAAAATAGCGTAGAAACATTATTTGCATGTGGTCAATGAATCACACTTAAAGAAAGCATTAACCTTTATACACAGAATTTTGAATCTATCATTGATGACAATTTATTGCCCTTAAAATTCTATAAAGACAGTATCTTAACACATAACAGTTTGTGCTTTCCTTTGGCCAAGGAAGAGAAATTTGACCCTAAATAGTTCTGCTTTTTTAAAACTGCTACAGCATTTGACTGTTGCATTTCACAGGCATAATGAAGCAGATTTTAAACAAAAATAAAAACATACTTGGATGGAATATTTCCATGTGCCCTGTGTCTGAGGAAAATCTGTACCATGAACACAATGATCAGCATGGCCTTGCCCAGAAGATTGCAGATTCACAGCTACTTTAGTGTTTGACACCACTGTTCCCTCTCAAGGGCTAAAATGCACCATTAACTGTCTAGGGTGTTATTTAGAGCACTTGAAATCAGAAACTAATTTGTGCAATGAAGAAAGTCATCAGGTTTTGTTTTATTTGGAATGATCATAAGGCCAAAGGACAAAAATTCTACATAAATATATGTATATCACATTTTAGAAGCAGACCTTCAAGTGCATTATGGGAATGTGTGGTCAGTGCTTGCAGGAGGAGAAGCAACTTAATAAAAAAACCTTGGTTGAAAATACAGAAATTCTTTAATTAACTTATATGATGTAAAGTGTTTCCTAGCTGCCTTTCAGCACTTTAGTGGAAATAAGGTGCAGAATCCACCACGTAAATGGGGACTTTCTGCCATTGTTCTAAGTTCCCTTTGGGGGGTGCAATCAGAAGAAAAAAAGATGGCAATGAAAATCTCATTATATGACCTCAGGCTCTGTGAGAGACCCTTCCAAACAACAATTTTGCGTAGCTGTTGGGTGACTTTGTTTCTGTTTTGATCTGAGCACCTAGTTGGCTTCAGCATAAGAATAGGGCAAACGCTGCAGATAAGATCACAGATATCTTAGACACTGCTATTTATATGCATACTATGTTGTCTTATTACATGTAGATATAAGTTCTTGATTAGCCAGTGGAAAAAGGCCAGTATTATTCCTTAGTCCTACTAATTAGAATTAAGGAATCAATTAGTTAAATTTATTAAAGTCTTAACCTCTACAAGAAGGCTTTCTTTCAGTATGCTTCATCTGAACATAATTCATTGGACAGTATATTAAGCAAATTAATATTTAGAAAGAATTTTATAATTTTCAGGCTAACTCTCTCAACTCTCATCATCATCAATAGTGTGATGCCCTCAGTCGAAACAAGGAAACAGCTGCTCAATGTACTTTATTTTACAATTAACAATTAACTTTTACCTCCCCATTCCCGGAGGTGGAATAACACTTCCTCTATTACTTCTCAGAGTTTATCTTATTGCTTAGGGTACTTACATTGAAAGTGCTTTTTTCTCTTGTAAGCTGGAACATGGTAAGCTGGCCAGGTTAGGCCAAGCCAGACTGTATTTCATTCAACAAAATATACTGGACTGAAATAAATACCTAAGGTTTCCTATTGATATTTAGATACCACCCATACATTTATTAATTATTAGTTATGCTACCATGTCTTTTCCCTCCATCCTTTATTGCTCAGTATTCTTCTGCTTTCTGGTTTGTAAGGAAGAGGATGTACTCATGAAGAAAGCTTGTGTATGGAAAACACGGCCGAGCAATTTCTTGGGATGCAGACTTCGTTGCGCTTGCTGAAATGCCTGGCCTCCTATTGCCTCAATACTTTTCAGTAGTTCACTTTATTAGGCCCCACCTGTGAAGGGAAAAGGAATAAGATTATTGAAGAAAGCCTGCTTTTACTTGACAGGTTTCAAGTACCAGATCTAATTATCATGCCATAAACTGACAATTTCAAAGGATAATCTTCTGATAAATACTGTGTTAAAGCCAACACATTAAACGCATTTTCTCATTATGCCAATTGGAATGGAAACAATATTTTCCTTGCCATGGGCACATTAGAACATGGTCAGGCAGAAGCTGTAACAAAAACAGGTAGCAATTTTATTATAATTAAAGATAATACATTCAGCTTCAAACATGGAACTGGACGGCAATTCCTGCAGGCAGCTACTGTCCCTGACGTGTCATTGTAACAGAGCCACCTGAGAATACAGTGTTCTTGGTGCTATGCATTTGTTTGCATATGTCTATGCACGTACCCAATACTGTCTTTGAACGTTTTTGATTTCAACCTCATTAGAAATGAGCAAATGTTTCACAGGTGGTTAAATTATTTAACATTTCATGAAAATATGAAGATGAATAGGAGAGGAGATCCCATAAATTCTGGACAAAGGAAAGGCTGAAGTGTGAGTTCAAAAGTTGTAAGACCTAAGAGAATCCCCACTGGAGACAGCAGGATCTTTCACACGTGCCAGCCTGCGAACAAACCTCCCTCAGAGCTCACAGTCAACCACAAGACAAAAATGGTTGGTTTCAGTAGTTCTGGTGCTCATAAAAGTACTAATTTAGAAAGAAGGTGATATATTCTGTAAAAGAACAGACAAAAGGCTACTATCTGCTTGCTCTCCCCTACACTCATGAGACCCACATGATCTGGAGTGCCCTGCTTGCTGGCAGGACTTCCCGTGTCCCTCAGAGAAGGTGTACTCTCTTGCAAGCAATACCCAGTAACAGGGATATTCCCCGCAGTGAAAGCAAATAACCATCTTATCTCCTCAACGTTCCTCTTTGGTTTAGGAACATCTAGAAGTAAATGCCCAGCTTGACACTATTATTCTCTTTTATAGAAAGCTGACAGATAAAGCTAGAAAGCTGTGTAATAAAAACACTATGCCTACCAGTACGCCATCCCAACCTCTTTCAGTCAAATATATGGCATGAAACATGACAAAAATGTGCAGATCATGTTCTCCTCCTACAGTCCCGCTTTCAGATAAGCCATCTACTGAAGGTTTTACTTTGCTAGTGTCACACAACTGAAAGAAAATCACATCTGGAGGAGACAGAGATTGAGAGAAAAAGGACAATCTTCTGAGTAATACAATCTTCAGATCTGTAGGTCATGAAGCCACAACATAGGAAATGAACAAATCTTGCCACAGCCTTCCTGAGGTACAGGTCTGAATCTTCCCTTATGCTGATTCTAGCACCAGCTATTTTTGTTGGCTTACTGAACCTTTTAACATGGTCTCTCCCACCTCATTTCTGCTCTCCAAGTGACCTGATTTTGCCGAAGAAGGAGTGAAGGACCTGCCTGCAGGGCTTTTCACCCCAAGGTGTAGGCTGTTGTGCAGGACAGGGCTGAGAAGCATTGACCTATTGCATTTATTTAAGATTGTGACACTACTCTAGTACTGGTGTATCTTTGACTCTCAACCTGTTCACATCACTACTGGATGCATCTCTGGATGCATCTCTTGATACATGTCTGTGAATTGGTGTTGTTAATATGTAACTCACAAGGTATCTTAGTTAATCATATTGTTGGCCAGCAAAGATCTATTGGGTAATTTGGGGAAAGTATCAATACCTCTTTAACCACACAGCATTCACACATGTCAGTTTTTATATTAAGAGCCATGTCGTGTGAAGACAAGAAGGTGAAAAACAATTCAGATGACATGCTGCTGGTATGGTGCAAATACCAAGGGTTCTGACATATCTCAAAGGTATTTGCATAACTGCAAGGTGCAGGTGTTTCCAAGAATCCCTGGCATGGTTTATGAATGCCGGAATACTTAGCTTCAGGCTTCCTAGCCAAAATACACTCCTAACACTATGTCAAGAAAAGAAACATACCAGCTCACAGAATAATTCCTAAATCTTACTATATCAGGCAGTGATGACTTTCTGAAGAAGCTACTGATAACTAGGGGGAAGAAAGAAAAATCCCAAGAGAAGGCGATTGTACGTATGAATATGAACTGGCAATCTTATATACGTGAGACGTTCAGACCCTTTGGATCAAGTCTCTACAGTAAGTTGGCAATGCTTTGAGACAGACAACTCTTTTCCTGCTGCTTGCAGTTGCCACGAATTTACTGGAAGCACTGACTCATGCTTAATTAGTGGTGCCTGGGGTTATTATTATATTGGTTTTATGCATTTATAATATCTGCTATTTTTAGGGCACGTATTATTCTTCAGAATATTTCATTGTAATCTGGCACAATGATTTTTCTGTAAGATATTGAAACCTGAAAAAAATATCTGTTCAATATCTTGTTTTGACTTAATTCCAGGCAGACAAATCTATGGATGATAAGCCTTCTTCATGTAAGTCAGTTAATCAAGTAATGGATTGGTTATTAAATAATACATGGAGTTGGCTCCACACCTAAATTCCTCAGAGATAATAAAATGATACCTATTAGAGTGATTGCACAGCTCTCCTTATCTAAGTAGAAAGCAACACTTTTTCTATCTTTAAGGAGACCAGGAAAGTGTTAATGCTTTAAACCCCTGACAAATCTCAGTGGAAAACATCTTTGCTTGTAGTGTTTGTTCACCACATGGTGCATGCTTCAGAAGGTGCTAAATCAGCAAAACTGCTGAATTTGAAATATTGGGAACATTCATCTGCCTCTGAATTCAGTTATGCTATGTGTAAAGATCCTGAATAGAATCTGATAGTGTAACAGCAATGTGGAATTGCATATTAAACATACCTAACCTGTCATTAAAACCCTCTAATTACAGCCATCAGATGAGTCCCTGTGCTGCTACTTGTCATGCTATATCTATATATCATTTTAATGGGAGAAGATAGTATTTCTGATTATGTCGTTTAATGTACAATATATGAAAGTTATGGGCCTGAACCTGTTCCCATGGAGGTCAATGACAGTTTTGCCATTGTCTTCAATTAGAACAGGATGTGGTTTTATGACACTGGAGTTTCATTTGCATTAATTAATTTACTTAGTAGGTAATGAAAAACTTGAAAAAACAGCCCTCTGGCTCATGAGTTTGGCACTATATTTAATACTTTCATTAGGAATAATTGCATTGATAAACTTTTAAGCAGAAATGGGTAAGATGGATCAGTGTATTAGGCAAAATCAAGCTTACCAGCAGCTGATGGGGAAGCCCTGAGACTGCCTTCCGTGCCCTAGCCTCGTTTTCTTTTATTTGTCAGTGACTAGATCTAGGACGTTGAATCTTTAATGCGTAGCAGTGCAAGATGAAAGCACAACAGTTTCAGACTTCATGGATATATATGCTTTATACATCATGGAGTCATTTGCTCAGCAGAGACTATAGAACTGGCAGCTGGTTTTCAGGTCAGCCGCCTCACTGGTAACAGCAAGGATAGATGGTGATGAGGCCGAGGTGGTTCTCCACATCATGCTGAAGCCAGGAGCTACCTATGGGGGAAGATCCATATAGGTGTCGCTGAATGCAAACACAATCCTGTGGAAGGAGTCTTACGCAGCGTGCTTTGATTTCTTAAATATAACATATCAGTCTCCTCCTAACTTTTTTAGCTTTTTAGCTGTTAACAGTACCGATTATGTCAGCGTCAGGCTCACGCCTGGGAAAGATAAGACGCTGCGAAAACAGCGATGGTGGCAATTCTGCCAAGCTAGCAGGATCGCACTGTGCCAGCTGGTGGGGATGTAGGTTAGTCCCAAAATGCATAGTCTTGGACTGAAGAATTATAAGGAGTCTATACATAACACCTTTCACAGAAAGGACAGGAATCAAACGATCTTCCAGTGAGCCAGTGACAGCCAAAGGATTTTACGGTGGCTTGCTGGAGGGGTGGTATGATCCAGCAGTGGATCTACTTGTTTGGGATTTCAGTGAGCTGGCCGATTTCCACATGCTGGCACATACTTCCCCTGCTACCCTGGCAAAGCCACTTCTCCTCCTGGGTGCTGCTTCTACAGCCTGGGGGGGTAGTAACTCCTCTTTACCTTGTAAGGTTTCTGTTTGGGTTGGGTTTGTAAGGCGTTTACTTACCCAAGTGTTGGGAGCTATAAAGTACTAAGTTCAATTGAAAACCCGTCAGTCAGAACTTGAAAACCCATCAGTCTCTGTATTCAGAGCTTTTTATTAAATTAAGAAGAAAAAAAAAAAGTGAGACATTATTGGCTTGGGGTCTGCTTGCCCCCTTTAGCATATTGCTATGATTGTCTTTGAATACTTTTAGCCAAGCACACTGTAGTTTATGGACATTATTGTAGAAATACTTGCTGAGAAAAGCTATTTTATTAATTGAGTAGTCTCACTGTAAACCATGTGATATCCCAGAAGACACTTTATAAATAAAGTGTATTTGCATCAGGAGTTTTTCAAGGTTCTCTGTTTTACAAAACAATAATTCACAGCTTAAACTAAATCTATTGAGGTGAAGTTTATCAGTTGAGCACTTTAATAAAATGGGATCAAACACAATTTCTAGTGGAGACAACAAATGCTTCTTCTTGTCATGATAGTTTACGTATCTATGTATCACTTTAAAGAAGGTAATTGATGATGTTCCTCTTGCAGAAAAAATGAGTTTGCATGGCAAGAAATGAGCCTTTACATCTGCCTCACTTGGACCAGTCGTTTCTGTGTGAGCCTGAAGAAGATTTTCATCTATGTTTCCCAGAAACAATGCTGAATTCAGACAACAAGAGTATCTATTTTGTTTGAAATTTTATGATACTTTCCAGATTTGTTGCTGTTTGTGGCAATCATGTCAGAGTGGCAAAAAAAGAATAATAAAAAAGCTAAGAATGCTGCAAGGAAAAACACTGAGTTAAGCACATTAAGACAAAAATTCATTTGAGCTGTTTTAAAAAGAAAGATGGAGAGCTAATGCCTATGCATATGATGTAACATTTAGCTCTTCTTGTTAGCTAGACTATAATTTGTCTATATTCATTTTTTTTTTAGGCTGATGGAAGCACTCTTCTAAAGTGCACTTTGACTTTTTAAAAATAAAAATAACACAGCAGCTCCTTCTAACTTTTTTAACTCTTAGCTTACCACTTCACTACATTTTACTGGAAGGCTCTCAGCGTGTCTCTCTAAGAAATGCCACTTGCTTAGGAAGTTCTTTGTCTTTATTTCAGCTAAAAGATTGGCAATTCAGATGCTGCGAGCCAGTACTTTGTAGCTTATTGCATAAACTTTATTTAGATTTTGCCCTGATTTTGATTCAGTTCCACTTTAAACTAAATTGACTGTTTTATTTCCCCTGTGAAAAGAAATTTAGCATTACACAGAAAAGTTTTGCAACTCTGGAAACCCTTTTTTTCCCCTTGCAATTCTATTGTTACTGCTCCTTCTACAATGTACAGATGAGGGAATTTTAAAAAAAAAGTGTTCAAAAAACCCACTCGATAGTAGCAGAAAGGAGGATTTAAGCTGGCTGTGTCTCAAGGCTTTTGCTAATTATTGTCAAATTTACCTCCAAGTCGCCAAAGTAACAATTTTTGCTTGATTACCCAAGGAAACGCGTCCACCTATTGATTTCTCCCTAAAATCTGACTGCTATATTTGGCAGAGATAGTCTTCAGACACTACCTTCTTAAAAACTTCTTGAAAAGCAGCTGCTGGATGAAGGACAGAGAGCCAGGCTAACGACACCACTGCAGAAAAGACTGCCACCCAGGCTCAGCGGGGACCTATTCTGTTTGGCTTGCAGGCTGGTCAACCAGTAGAAGTGAGCTGACAGGCCAAACAGCACAGCAGTCCCTCCAAATTGGCCACAGAAAATGCTGCCCCTCTCTCACTCATGGAGTAAGAGGCATGGAGGGGAAAAAAAGAGGGCAGTGGCTCAGATGATGGCAGGTGTCTTATAGCACAGAGGGTTGAAATGATGTTATTGCAATAGCAAAAGGATTGTCATATAGATATGTGTGGAAAAGTATTCTTCATTAATTTCATTACCAATTGTGTAATTTGTTTTAAATATGACTCAATGCATTATACCATAGTTAATAAAAGGTTAAAATAATTAGAAAGAGCACTAAATTTTGATTGGAGGTTACCTAGATTTTCTTTTTATTTCATCTACCTTTCAAAGAATAATGAAGAAGTTTTGCTTTTACTTCTGGAGAACGCAATGGGATATTTAGGCATGTTTACTCACCTCAGAGTTATTAAGACTCTTCATTGCTCTAAAACATTCATTAGATATCAAGGTAATACAGGGGGGTAAAGAAAAGTTTATGTAAGATCTAAATTAACTCCAGTCAGAGCTTCCCTCCCCACTTCCTTCCTAAAACCATGCTCAACTGCAGAAGACCCATTAGGGCATGTCTACACATCTTGAAGAGCAGAAACGGGGCGAAGAAGAGTCTTCATTCCTTTGGTATTTCATTTTAAGATGTCTAAGAACAAAGGGCTAGATACAAACAGGAACAAACGGATTTAGTATGAGCTGAAATCTTACCACTCAATTCAGCTGGTTGTCTCCACACTTCATTGGAACTATTTGCATGATGAGCAGCAGAGGTCTTCTTTTGTAAAACTTGGGGAGTTTTCTTTGGCTTGCTTTCATAGACTTCAGTGAGACAAAATGTCCACTAAAATCTCATACCTGTGCCAAAACTAACTGTCAGGATGTTCCATTTGAATCAATCCAGCTGGAAAATCACCTCAAAATGGGATGTTACTAAAACTCTGAAGCCTCTATCTGTTAAGAGTTTTCCTAACAAACTTTTTTTTTAATACAGGACACTGAACTTGAACTTGATGAGATACAGAATATTTTTTTGTCTAATAAAATATTGGATAATGCACAACCCTATCCAAACTAGTGGGTGCTCTGGGAAAAAGAAATGCTTATGCAAAAATGTTTCCCACCACATGTAATACTTAGAAAACCTAATTCAAAGTTATATTCATTATCCTATAGTTTTGATAATGTAAACTCTGATCTTTCTTTCCAGATGTAATTCTTAGTTAGGTAAAACTGGACATTGCTGGAGTATATTCAAGTACAAACATGATGAATTATGCCCTTGTTGCTCTGTATTTGGAAAGCTGAAGACTTCAACTTCAAAACCAGAAGTCCTGAAGCCTGAGCAGATAGTCATGATGTGGCCCATAGGAAATGATCTAGGGGAGCTTTCTCCATCTTTTTCAGTTCAGTTCCTCTCTGTGATCGACTAACTGGGAAAACATGGAGAGGGAAGGAACATGTGTTTTTAAACCTGTTGGGAATTGCTATACTCAGGCTGAAGTCTCAAAATGACAGGCTTACAGAAAGCAACATTCAGAGCGAGACAGTACAAATCTGGGAAGTGCTCCGTAACTGGCAGGACACCTGCACTAAGAAAAGTGTATCAGTTTTGTAACTCAGAACACAAGAAACAGTGACACCCAAGTCACCAAACTGTGTAGAAAAAATGTTGCTGTAGCAATTTTTCATCGTGTAAAACAATACAGAAACAAGCTCTCGGTGTTCAAAAATTTTACAGTCTCACTGAGTACATTTTAGTTTCACTTGTGATCATCAAAGCATCCCATGTACTGAAAAGCGTGTTCAGTTTGTGTTCAGTGGACTGAATTCAATGGGCTTCAAGTGCAAGACCATGTTTCCACATCCTAACAAAGTACAGCCAATGCAACCCAACTATGCAAACAGTACTTGAAAGCTTCAAAGATTTTGTTTCCGTATAAAATGCCTGTAGGAGGACAGCAAAATAGGAAGCTTTCATGGAGATGGATTCTGAACAGAAGGGAATACATGAAATTTTAATGAGTTGTTACATGAAGTACTAGCTCTTTATGCTTCAAAGTTAATTTGTAAACTCATTCTCAAAACAACTGCTGTGATGTCCTCAATGTATCTCTGCCTGTGAGGAAATAATTTTAACTCAAGCAGTAGTAGCAAATCCTAACAAAACACTAATGATGTTTTCCAGAGAACAAAGGGTACAAAACAGTTTTTTTCACTGCTAGAGGCACCGCAGCTTTTCTTCAGTGCAGCGACCACAGTCAAAATGCATAAAGAGTTGCCATGTTTAGAGCACTGTCATTCAAAAACATAATTTTCTGATTTTTTTAAACCCAGAAGTTTTTTACTTTCTTTGTAAAGAAAGCGCTTCTGTAAAGAAAGTCTGTGCTCCTTCCGTTTAACAGCTGTATGTGCATGCCAGAAATCTTTGCCAGCTACTGTTTAATGTAATTAAATAATTAAAAAATATAAATATTCTGATTATTGACTAGCTATTTTGTTTTGGATCTGCCAAAAGAAGACAGCCATCCAACAGGATGAACTGATGAGAACACAGAGTAGCCTCAACAAGCCTGCTGCCCGCCTGTATGAAATAGTGCAGGGAACATGCACTGTAATCCAATTAATTTTCTGTTAAAGGACATGTAGAGAACAAGCAGCAGCTGTGCACAGGTCCTGTTTCCTTCTTCTCCTAGAAGCTAAGTTTTAAAAGCATGGCTGCAGAAAAGTGGAACATTTCGTGGAAAAACGCTGTATTTCCCAGTATGTTGGATATGTTGGATTTCTTCAGGGGGGAAGGCGGCAGTGATGCTGCTCCTGAACGGGAAACTTTATTCTTACTACAGCTGCATTACTGTAGGCTCTCTGCAGATTCAGGTAGACTATTCCTTGTGAGCTCCCTGGTTTTGTAGCTCTCCCCAGACACAGAAGGACAATAAATGTCTGTGTTCCCTGTGGCGTTGCTACCCACGCATCAGGAACCCCTGATCTATGGGCCTGATTAGGCGGAGCGGCATGTCTGGTTTCGATGAGGCACAAGCTGTGGAATCCTCAGAAACCAGGCTGAAACAGCGCTGAAGCCAGACTTGTTTCAGTGAAGGAGTCTGTTTTGAATTATGCTTCCTATTAGCGGTAGATTTAAAAATTAGGGAACTATGAGTAAATCTGGAACTTAACAAGGCTTAAAATAGGCCTGGGTCACAAATCTTGCTAACTGTGTGATGGGCTGGTCTTCAGTGCAATAACAAGGAGGTCTTTAAGAAAAAAAGTAAGCAGAAAAACCCAGAGTGACTAGAGTATGGGGGGCGGGAAATAATAAAGGTAAGTTATTTATTCTCATTTTATGTTCTGAAACTGAGGGTAAGCTCACACAAATGGTAAACATAAGGAATAAATTATCAGGAAAAGGGATCTCAAAACAAAGACTACAACAGAGTTCAAGTGACACCCTTGACTCATTTCTGGAACAGAAATGGATGGAGCCATAAAGTCAACACAAGAAAGCAGGACTACGATTAACATGAAAAAGGGCAAGCAAATTAGACTACAAGCCATTTTCCCATTCCTTATGGCAGCTTACCAAGACTGCATATCTGAAATGTGCAATTTAACATAAGCCCAAAGAGCCTTGCTTGCCAACTACAGAAAAATTAATCAAACATTTTCTTGTACCAGAAGAGTAGTAGGTATTTATACAAATAATGAGGCAAGATCTGTTTATACACATATGCACCCAGATGTGTGTGCGTGTTTATTTTGAAATTAGATAACTAACATAAAAATCATTATGCAATATTATACAGGTCAGTTAGTTAACTGCTTGAGTTTCAGTCAAGATGGCCATAAAATCTGGTAATAAAGCTGCAATGCTTTGAAAACCCAGATGTATTTGAAATGAGTTGTTCCATGTAATTAAGAGAGATGTGAGAGGTCAGGAGAACAATACAGTCTAACACCACGTCTACATTGCAGACTTCAGCTGGCACAGCTACATCAAGCAGAAGTACCAAACTGTTTAATACCTGACTGACACAGCTGTACTGCCAGCTGTGCCACAAGTGTTAATGTAATTGCACTGGTATAAAGATGAAATTTCATAAATGTAACTTCTTTTCCTTGCTGTTTTTTCTACACTGGTATGATATACAGATGTGCTAACATAACTGCAGCTCTAACACAAACACTTTCTGTAGTAATAACATAGATATAGCCAAAACCACCAAGGTCAGAGAAGCACATGCTAACAGTTTACTTTGACTATTTCTACACTAAACATATTACATCACTGATGTGCTCCAAATACACACGACCAGGGATTTGCGGGAAAAACATACCAAGGCTGCCCCATAAGCAAAACTTCTTCAAAGTCAGCCCCTCCAGCAGCTCAGCTGTGTTGCTTAGGGACAGCGTATCTTCCGACCTCTGCCCACACATCTGTGCTAACAGATGCCAATACCAACGGGCCTGTTCCTACTGCTTCGCTTTCCATTTCTTTTTCCACTGTGTGCCTCATGTGTGCATGCGGTTTCCTTCTCTCAAGTTCTCTGGCTTGATTTTGGCAACTGCAACCGTTGGGACATTGGCACAGCTGCAGCATGATGTCGGGCTGTGGTCTGCTGTCCCAACCTCCAACACTGGTAACGGTGGCAGCCCTGCTGTCCCAACCCCTGACACTGGTGATCACAGCAGGCTGCGAGGGAAGAGCAGGAACAGGCAAGGCCCTGCTGGATGCCAGGGCAGACCTTCTCTCCCTTGTTCCCTCAGCAGCGCCATCCCACCTGCCAACAGGCGAGCTAAGGTCAGCACCGCGCGCTGAATGGAGACTGAAAAGCTATTTGGAAGAAATTAGGTCCAAAATTTATCACTCTTCATACCCAGCGCCCCTCCCGCCTTCCTGGTCGCCCCTGTAAGAGGAGGCCGGGGCCGCCAGGCCTCGGCTTGGGAACGGGCGTGCGGCTGGGTGGGACAATCAATGGACCAATCAGAGAGCAACTTCCGGGCATTCTCATCCAATAGTCAACTTCTCTTTGGTCTTCCCTGCTTCTGGGCGGAGGTGGAGCAAGATGAGCGCCATGTTCGATTCTGGCAAGGGGGACGGGCCTGCACGGTG
>VZSZ01000496.1:208560-241475 GCA_013398815.1 Ibidorhyncha struthersii | reverse complement strand
GCTCTGCAGAGCCACCCCGGGGGTGGGAAGGCCTCTGCTGTCCGGCCTGTGTGGCAGCGACCGGGGTCAGGCAGGCCCGGCGGCCCAGCCTCACCGCCGAGGGGACCACGGAGCCGTCAGGTGAAGGTTTCTCCCCTCCGAGGGGTGACAGTGGCCCGGGAGGTGCTGCCGGGAGTTACACCGGGCTGTTCTGGTGCCAGCAGGGCCGCTTCCCACAGTTAACTGAAAAAAACCCCAACAACCCAACCCGAAAAGACTTCCCTGCTGAACAGCTTAGGCTGATGTCATCAAAATGAATTAAGAAGTTACTGAATTGCTGGCATATTGTCCCATCAGTCAAATACGTCTGACTGTGACTGTCTGTGCTCTTACGGATACGTTAGAGCCCAGGAATGGGATGGTTTCTCACCATGAAAAGTTATCAGCAATAGTGTTAGTAGAGACTTAAAAAGGCTGGTGTTGTTTATTATGTTCAAGATACAGATTTCATTTTTAAAAAAGTTATTCTTTGCTATCCATTAAAACAAATAGTGTATTTCCAGTTTGTGATTCCTTTTACCTTTATGAAAAGCTTATAAAAGGCTATGCTGTCCTGAAGCAATTTCAGTTTCAGTGGGAGTATCTTTCTTTTGAGAACTTCTCTTTCTGCCACAGGAACTTGTGTAGATCTGACTAGGCCATTCAAATTACCCATGCTTTTCAAAATCTTCCCTCTGAAATGAAGTACTCAATTACACGGCTGGGCGCTTGCTAGAATCTAGTGTAGCTCATCACCTTTGAACTTTGTTCTTTTTTTAAATGTGTAGGACTTAATGCTTGAGACATATTGCTTTTACCAGTCAGTCTTCTCATCGTTAAAGCACTTCTGCCAACTGTCTTAAGTGTTTTCCTAACTATTCTTTGTAACTATGTTATTTGCAGATCATACCATCTTCAGTAAAAATCTGCATGAAAGGCCACCAGGAAAAAAGAGAGCTTCTGATGATTTCTTCTCATGGCATAGATTCTTAATCATTAAAGAAAATATATTTTAAAAAATTAGCTTTAGAGAGCTTTTCCAAACCTTGGTAGTTTCTGTGGTATTATCGTATTCTGGACCTTGTGATCACATGAAGTGTGTGCGTGTGCATTTCAGCTGTTTTCACTGGCTGAAGCTGATCTTGAAACTCTTCAATGTTTTAAGTGCTTTTAGGATTTTTAGGGGGCAGGGTGTGATGCCGATGTGACCATTCCAGACTGTGATTTGTTTTTCATCATGGTTAACTCATCTACACAACTTGTCCTTCTCCCCATCTTTATCCAGTCTCCCATGGAAAGAGTGGTACAAAGATTTGTATTTTGAAGTGAAACTGAGAACACCTATTTTCCCTCAAGGAAGTATATTCTTTCAGAGCCACTATGATCAACAGCCTAAGTTATATACTGGTATCTAGTATTTGTACAGTGTGTACAGCTTCAGCTTTTCTGGAAGAAAAAAAGATGGTTACTCTTGTCCTGTCTATAGAACTGAAGTTAAGAGGAGAATGGAATGGTTTACCAAGATCTTTAAATCTTTGGTTTATTATTATGGTAGCATTTATGCTACATAATACATCTCTACAACTGTAATGGTAATATTTTCAACCTAACTTGCATTCGCACCTGAATTTGTTTTGGGACTCAATGCAGAATGAGCTTAACACTTGTTAATTTTGTAACTATGGAGTAAGCAGAAATCTCACAGGGTGGAGATGGGGGCAGTGAGGAACAACTAATAGTTTGTAACTTTTTATCCTTACTTGTGGAATTATCAAAGGGAAACAAATGTAAGGACAATTATGATTATACAACGTAAAAATTCAATAACCCGATTCCTTTTTTAAAAATACTTTTTACAGCTTGTGTATGTTATGTTAACCTCTCCTTCCTCTTTTTTTTTAATGTTACCAGTCAAGTGCATGAAAGTTAGAAACTAGAGTAGTTCAGACTGTATATGCACTTTCACTGATACGTTTAGGTTCTTGTAATCTTTACTTCTGTAGTCTCCTGCTTCTTTTTGCTCAAACTATTAATGTAGTGAAGATGTATGGTAATGGAGGAAGGAAGGGAGCTCTGTAATATCTTTACTATTCATTAAGCAACCCTTACACAATACAAAGACTGCAGTGAGTAGATAGTTATTAATTTCTGCATGTTCTTCTTCAAGGGTGCTTCTTAATGTATTATTTTAATGTCTCACAAGTATTGATTCAGCACCTCTTTGAGATGAGGGAATATTGTTTTCCTGTCGGCAAAATTAGTGTAATAAACAAGATGTGATCTGGGGTCGCAAAAAATAATCAATGGTGAAACAGAATTAGAATTCAAATTCACCTGCTTCCGTGTTGTGCTGGTTTCTCCAGAAAATAAGGTGAGTTGGATGTCTATATTCAGTGGCCATTACGAGTGCTGGGCAGTTCTTCATACCGGGTTCTGTTGAGAACATGTTAGTTAATGTCTAGCAGCAAGCACCTTTTTTTTTTAGCCTGATAGTGACGTAGTAGTGAGGCAGTGACAGATATAAAATCGCATAAATATTGTGCTCTTCCTACTTTCCTTGGTCTTTTTGCCTTCTATTTCCAACTACTGCGACAAGTGGAGCAGCAGTCATATGGATTTCCTTATCCCTTGATTGATTGTTGAAGTTCTGTCCACCCACTATGCTGAACATGTAGTGGTCCTACTGGAAAACACACTAAGTGCTCCCGTAGTTAAACATGGTGATAATGGGAATAAACACACCAGGGGAGGAATTAAAGTTGCACAGGAAACTTTCTGACTTGTGAGTGCTCTACTTTGAACCTAAACAATATTATATCTTTAATGCAAAAACAAATTCTGTCACACATGCTGGCAGGGTCATTATAGTTGCATGTTAGTGGTGCTGAAATGTTCCAGGCAGAAGCACAGCTTGAGCTCAGGGCTAACTGCATTAGTTGGAAACAGGATGAAGCTGTTCCTGTAAATTTGAAGGGGAAAGGTCAGTGTGGCAGTGGGCTTATTGCAGAGGATTGTTAGGATTTCACAATCCCATCCTCTCTTCTCTGACTTGTTCAAGTGGTGGGAGGGAAACACTGGAGACAGAAACAGGGTCCTTTGGTCATGAGTTGAACTTCTGTTGGGAGGAGAAAGTTATTTTGTGGCTCTCTAATCTCCCTTTTTATACCTGAAAGGTGTGTGGCGGTTTATGTAACTTCTTCATTCCCTACCTGTGTCTCTACACCTTCTAGAGGATGCTTGAGATCTTGGAATTTAGTGAAGGAAGCCCATCCCCATTGTGTCTTTCTTCTTTTGAAAAGGTGTCCTCTGTCATGTTTATATGCTTAGGATCTTTTTGTGGGTGTTTGGCAAAGTGGGATGTTGCTTTTTACTTTTTTTTTTTCTTGCTGTCAATTTATTGTTGGTTATGTAGATTGTTGGAGGCCTGCTTGTTTTTATTTTTCCTTGCTCTTTGATACATGCATTAAGTTTTAGCTTGTCCATAGTTGAAGGATTTCAGAGTCTGCTTCTTCCCCAAAGGCATATTATTTCTCCTGTAATGTAAATCAAACTGGTTGCTTCAGTCATCTTGGCTGGGAAAAAAGTAATTCTTGAGTTTTTTCAGTAATGCAGATTTAGTTGGAGTAAAGAATTCTTTATTTTTAAAGAGTTTTTGATAGTGTTGTGGTCATTAGATATATGGATAGTTTATCTTTTCCCTCTTCTCTTCGTGACACCTGTGACTACAGTAGGGGTCCTATTGCTTTTCTTACTCAGTTTTCCTTTCACACTTTGCAGTATTTCTAGTTTGAATCTTCTGTATTCATATTTTAAAAGTTGCAAAGATTTTTGCTATGAAAATGGAATAAAACTCTTTCTCTAGTTCATATGGAACCTTATGTCCAGTCCCAATATCCATTTTCCTTGTTCTACTAAACAAAAAATCAAAACTAAACAGAAACCAATGTTCTTGCCCTAGAGATTGTTTCCACCCCGATGTTTTTTCAGTTTGTTTAAATGCTTAGTCATATTGTCCAAATTGCCTTTTTTTCAATGTGACTTCTCTATTTTTTTTCCTTCAAATTAATATTGTTTAGACACTTGTTTAGTTGTATTCTGGAAACAGCATGCAGGAGAGGGCAAGGCAAGAAAACCAGAAGATGGTGGATACAGTGCATGAGTTTAATTTTGCTTACCTTTTATTTTTGGGCACTGCAGTAGTTACATTTACCCCTGATGCCCAGAAAACTAACTGTCCCTTTTTGACCTCCTTGTCAGCTGATGTTGGACTTGCTCCTTACTTTCCTGCCATAGGAAAAACCACCTAGATACAGTGTAGCTCTTCTTCACTGGGTAGTTGAATTTTAAAAGGATACTGTTGTTTTAAACTTTACTCTTTGTTTTAGAGTATCATTTTCATGTTTCCAAGGCTTTAATGGATGCTGGCTCTTGCTGAAGAATCTGTCTTTACAAGATAAACCAGGGCGATTATTATAGATGTCTTCTAAATAGACAAGTATTTACAGCTTTGGTAATATATATGTATTTCAATAGTAATGGAATAAGAATAGAAATAGTGAGGCGAAAAAATGCACAGAGGCATTCCTGGTAAGAAATAACCTCCAGTGATTTGAAACATAGTTCAATTGTCTCTGCCATAAATTTGAGAATAAGTGTCATATACGGGTGATAAAAAATGGCATAGGCTATTTTTTATATACTCATTATTCACTTAGTTTGTCTTTTTCAATTAATGTGGAGTCTGTCTTTCTCATCTGACTGGGTTTACCTTTCTTTCATAATCATATGTCAACAAACCACAATAGATGCAGCATAATGCGGCATACAGTGTAAATCTTTAGGTTAATCCTTAATGTTTTTTATTATAGTTAATTTGGAATCACTTTGTAACTTGATCATGATTTGTACTGGTGTGGGTTTTTTGTGATATGCTTAATATGCTAGAGCTTAATCTTTTCTCGCCTCTTTAATGTAGAGAGAGGATGCTCAGCTACTTAGCCAATGAGAGTAGATATATCTTGAGACTAGCTGTGCTTGATTATAATACTTTTTTTCTTTAACTTCTTAAGAGTTGTATTATCTGTTTATTTCATTTGAGGAGTCTTATCAGTTCAGGTGCACATCTGCTTTCTAAATCACCAACCAAACTGTTGAGCATCAATGTTTGTCATGATATTTGCTTTGTATGTGGCAACATGGCAAGATAGCCTTGCTTTTGGGGATTTAAGGTACAGCAGTTTCTAAAGGCCATCCTTTCCAGGATTTGGCGCCAGAAGGAATGCTCACCTACTTGTTAGTCTGGACCAACGTGATATTTTTAGACATCTTAGGGAGTCAGTCACTTCTATTTTACATGATGTGTTCTGTTTCTGTATAAGTACATATATATATTTAAGAGTTTAGCAAACTCTGGAGAGAGACTTTTAAATACAGTTGGGAAGGAAGGGGAAGAGCAAGCAAAACCCTCAGATTCCTTGATTCAAGAGGACAGGCGGTCACAGATACTGCTTGATAATTTATATTCAGACCTGTTCCCTGTTAATGAATTGCACAAAAACTTTGAAATCAAATTAATTAATTGCTTTCTAATGCCAGCCCATGTAAAGCTGAAAGATATGTGGCAGTCTGTTTTGATGTTGGTGGCCTTTGGACAGTGTGTGTGCACAAATGTGCCTAGCTTGCAGCTACATTCCAAAATTATCTGGCCCGCCTTTCCAAATTCTCTGGCTTGCAACTGGCTTCTGGCTCTCAGTCTTTGAGGCGGAGGAGAGAGATGGAAAAGGCTGGTGGCTGGAGGAATTGTTCTGCTGACCTGCCATTCCCTTCTTGTGTGACTGGCAGTGCATCCAAGAGGTGACCACGTGCAAGTGTCCCTTGTCATATGATGGATGCATGTCCAACCCCAAAACAGGAGCCTGCGTTCTCCTTGGGTCATGGACAGGGAGCTGCATGTGTGCCCTGTCATGTGAGTGGAAACACACCTATTTCATGGCCAGTTTATAATTGTTCTCTGTCATTTGAATGGCATGAGTGCATCAGGCGACGAAGAAGTGACTAATTCTTTGATAATGTGATAGACAACATTTTGGCTTTCTACAGAAGGAGAGGAGAAAGGAAGACCCAGGGCACAGTCTTTGAGTGCCTCTATGAGAGCCTGTTTGGCCCACCCTGACACAAAAATGAGGTAGTTCTGTCCTAAGCGTGTTTATTAAGTGCAACTTATGGTCACGATATTAAACCCTGTAAACAACAAAAGTGCTATGTTTTGTTATGATTAGCACTCTAACGCAGCCCTTGCTTTGGGCTAAAAATTTACAACATTCTTGAAAATGCCCATCTGTGTAGTTTCAGCCTTCATTACAGAAAATAGCCTGTAAGACTTGAAACAATGACAAACTGGCAGTGTTGTCTGTTTATAATCATTGGAGTAAGGAGAACCACAAAATGTTTTAACAATGAAAAGCAAAATAAATCTTAGCTTTTTTCCTTGTAAAAGGAATGTAGATGAAAATGAAATTAAAATGGCCTTTTAGCTTTTGACTCTTGTATGAACTGGCAATTAAGCTTTGAACGGTATGAGCCAGTTGAAGTGGACAGAGCTAGACTGTGGTGTGACTTCCCTTTTCTGTCAGTTTGTAACCTGTATTGACAGAGCAATTTGTGAGAATTTGAGTGGATTGTATCAATCAGATCTTTCAGTTCAGCATCTATTGTTCATTTGTGGAGGTAAATAATTTCTCTGGGGTATGGTTCAGACAAAGTTAAACTCATGATCTTGAAGAAACAGAGCAACAAATATGGGTATTCAAGCTATCAGGCAGTCTAACACAAGCTTAAAAAAAGTTGAGGTGTTTAATGGGTTTCCAAAGTTTATTTCTCTTTGAAATTTTAGTGTTTTTAATGGAAACAGCTGACTCTCTGCAATGTGTGATACAAAATAGTTGCATAGTTTGTTAGAAACGAACAATTTATGGAAATAGATAATTTATTGTTTGTTGTGTGGTAACTGGTTAGTAAAAGTGCTTTTAAGTGAGAAATCTGTTCAAAGAGGTTTTCTTCTTGGAGTTTATATTTTATTACTTTTTAAATTCCTCAATAGAGCAACTGCTACTGAAGCATGAAACAAACAAGTCTACACTCAAGTACTTGTGACTAGTAGTTTACACTTTCCTTTTCTGTATAGCATTAAACTAAGCAGAGGAGAGTGCAAGTTTTGGATCATCCTGGAGAAAGAAGAGCAAGTAAGTGACTAGAATAGCAGAGAGAAATGGGTAAATTTTGCTGCTTCTGTCTGAAGTTCACTGTACGAGACTTGCATCTGTCATACTGAAGTCCTGAGTTGTGTTCTTGTTCCAAGGTAAATCGCTTTGTGGAATGTTGTAGGAACTGTGAACATTCCAACATAAAGGAGAGAGCTTCATCACTGGCTTAACAGCAGGGATTGCTCCTTCCATACTCTTCCACAGTGTGGAAGTAAGTACAGGTAGTGAAGAGATGATCATAACTTAGATAACTTCCTTGCTTCTTGTATAAAGGAGCTTAGGATAAGTTACTTATCTCATGTGCATCTGGCACATCCTGGATGGATTTACAATGCTACATCAGAAGGTGGCTTGAGCAAGATATATAACATTCTGTGTAATTGTGAGTAGATAAGAAAATCTATGATACAGTAATGTGTAATTTTCCAAGCCTATTGCTTCTTTAGCATCCTGTTGAAGCTCACGTGTACGTCAGGTCTGTCTTCATATTTTGGGGTTGTGATGACTCAAGCTATATGCTTTCTCTGGACATATGGAAGTAATAGTACTCCTTGATGAGTACAGTGCATTCTGTTTGTTGCTACTTAAGCTCACAGAGCTTGTTTTAGAGTCTCACAGGAGAGGGGAACCATCCCAAAGATATCTTCTCTGTAACTGCTGCTGCTGTTTAGAGACAACAGACTTACCAGGAGCTTGTGCATGGTTGCTGTCTTTGTCTCTCTCCTTTCCCCCTCTCTTCCATCTCATTACTTACTTTTGCTGAGAACAGATGGAGCATCTGCTTCAGCCCTGTACCTTTGTGGTTGAAAATTCTGCGTTATTTCTGCTTTTGAAATCCAAACTTTTCCAGAAAAGAACAGATTTTTGTCAATTATGTAGTTAGTTCTCATGTTTTCATCTCTACAGTGTATTCTAAGCCAGAAGTGGGAATTCTTGCTTCTGATAACTTGGTTTCTTTTCCCCCCCATATTGCTTAATTACATTATCTCAATGTTTGTGTTTGAAAAAAGCTTTGAGAGTCAGTCAAAACCAAGATGACTGAGTTCTCAGCTGTGTTTTGAGCTTTTCCAAGACGTGAAGAAGCCCACTGAGTTCAAATGAAGACTGCTGAGGCAAAATTCTGGGATTAATTACTGTCCAAAGATTACTGTGCAAGCATCACTCCTTATAAATGTGACTAATTCCTCTAAGCTTTTGGACATTGCTGCCTATATAGAACTTTGAAGCTGCTATCTAATTTTTGAAATAGATATGTAAAAGTGTGAAGGAACAAATATTTCATCAGCATGCCCCCCCCAGAGTGAAAGGTTGGTCTGTACTAGAAAATCCTGTTGGGTTTCGTTGAGGAGGGGGGGGAAAAAAACTGTTGGCCGTTTTGTTTTTTTTGCCCTCAGTAGTAAAAGTATTGGGTCTTTGACTTAAGGGAGGTTTTGTGGATGGTCAGTGTCTTGGGATTGTGTGGGTCCTCATTTGCCTGCTTCATCAGAAATTACAATCACTGGAATTTATGAAGATGTATGAATTTTCTGTGGGTTAGGACAAAATGTTTCCAGGGATGCTTGGTTTACGGCATAGAGGCTGTTGGGGGTGTGTCTGGAGGATTCATTAATACATGTTAAGTGCCTTTCCTTCTGTTCTTTTAAAGAAGGAATGCCATAGAACTGAGCGTATGTCCTCCCCCCTTCAGGACTGATTTGGAAAATATGATGGGAAGCTTCTCTGTCTTATGGGGAGGGGGATCAGTATCATTCTTTAGAACTCTAAAACACTTTACAAAGTGAATATTTTGCCACATTTTGTGATGACAGCAAGCCAATCCAAACACCTAAATAATAATCTGGTAAATTATTTATAAAGAATGAAATATTTGTAATAGCTATGCTAGTGTCCTCAAAGAGTAAGTTTTGACTTAATTTTTTTTCTTGCAGCCTGTAGTATAAAGTGGGATATGTTTCTGTTGAACTTCTGTTTTCTAAAGAAAAAACAGGCAATTAAGGCTTTCAGTTAGGAAATCATCAATAAATATTCATTTAATGTTGTTTTAAAATGTAAGCTTTTGCATGTAAAAATCTGAGTATGTAATTGTGTTTTTTTTTTTTTGTATTTCCATTACAAAAGTGGAACCTTGCATCTGATTTGAAAAGTTACAGGATTAAAATTGTACTATCCATACCTATTTGCACCTACACAGATTGAGGCAAAGTGTGTGTGTGGGGGGGCAGACACCATGTGGGGACGTTTGTTACTTATACTGTCCTTTATTCAATGAACAGTTATTATCCATACAACTGAGAAATTTAAGTTAACAAGCAGGATTTTTTGGTCATATGTCTACTTTTCAGTTTTCAGGATAATTGTATGTTGATTGACAAGTATAAGAAACTTTCACAGTTGGTTTTGGCAATTAATTGTGTTAACCAAGAAAACGTGCTACTGGAGGAGATGTATTCCCCCAAATTCTCAGTCACTGCATTGTTTTTATCCTATGGAATGGATATTTACTATATTACAAAGAACCATGGTAACTTTTATGGAATGATTTGATTGTACATGACTATCTAAATGTATGTTCTAGAGCAGAATAAAAAAACACAGTGCAAGTTAGAGCCTTAGTATGTGATTCCACAGGTGCAGGTATGCTTAACTTCAAGTACACGCGTGGGCTTGACTCCTTTGATATGATTATTATGCCTACCTAATTGTTTGTGGGGTTAAGGCTTTGGATATGAACTTTTAGTCAAGTAGGGAGTTCAGAGACCCTGTGAGAACATTTGAAAATAACCAGTAAGTGACCTATGTAAATAGCTGGGTAGGTGTTACTGCTGAAATAATGAATTACTGAACTATTTTTGTAACTTGAACTCCTGAAATAACATGACAGTAATACATGCATAAAGGCTATTTCCATGTTTTAGCTTTATCCCTTACTTTAGGTGATGGAAAGTAATTGTTACAGTACTGCAATTTATTAGGACTTATGTGGCGTACTTAAGTGAGCAAGAATCAAATGTCACCATAGGATTTGCTGTGCTAAGCATAAGTAGATCAGAGAACAAATGTATCCCATTTAGAATCTGAAATATCTGTTAACCGTGTTATGTGTAGGTCTGAAAAGAATTTTCTTAGTTTTTTCCCAATAGTATCAAGACAAACTCAGTAAGGCACTACTTATCTTTTTCTAAGGTGTATTTTTTTTTCTTCTTTATTTAGATATTGATACATTTATTTCTCAAACACTAAAAGGAGAAAATCTATCCAAGAAAGCAAAAGAAAAAAGGGAAGTTCTTCTTAAGAAGATAAAAGATGTTAAGGCAAGGTAAGTGAGCTTCATGGCTTTAATATGTCGTAAAGTTGTTTACTGATAACTGAAGTTTTTACAGTCTTTTAATAACCATTAACAATGAAAAATCTGCCTAAGTGCTGATTTTTGCCAGATAATCTGCATGGGTTCAAGTCTTTATATCTTTCTCAAAGCTGCTACAATTTAATAAGAAATGGGAACAGAAGGATTTGTCCCATTTGAATTGCTGTAATATTCTGAACCCTGATTGCGAGCTGGTTGGGTGGAGCTTGCCTTCACCTCTGCTTTGGTAGGATTCATTAAAATACAAGAAATGTAATGCATTGATAGTATGAATGAGCACACCACCATTTTACACACTCAGCTGGTGCAAAACAGCATAATTCAGTGCTGATTTTGCTTTACTGTATATTCTGTGCTTTAGCTCTGTCTGTAATGGAAATTGAAACATAACTGGAAACTATTTGTAGATAATAATTTTGTTTCAGCAATGTTAAAATAGTGAAGTACTATTACAGACTGAGCAGAGGGTTGTGTTTTGTTTGTGTGTTTTTTTTTTTATTAATATCAGGTGTGATTTAAGACGATGTTCTGTTGTGTCAACTAAAGAGATTCGGCTGTAGTTTTATTTGTGCTACAAAACTTTCTTCGCAAAATCTCTTTTCTTACAACTCTAATCAACTAGGATGTAATCTAGTACTTGCTGTTCTTTTCCCATTGTTGTTTCCAAAGTGTTTTTCTACTGATTAGTCTCGTTGGATATCTCCTAACCTTTGCTTTGATGACATGCTGCTGCTTCTGTGGCAACTTGTTTACAGTTTCAAAGACAGCACAATCATTTGGCGAGGGCATCATTCTTTGCATCCCACTAACTGTGGGAAGACATGAGATGTGTCCCAAAACCTTGTAATTGAAGATTTATATGCCTTTGATTCAGGCTGCAAATGCTTAGGGAACTACTTTTTTGTTTTTATTTTTCCTAAGGAACCAGGATTTTCTTTTTTTGTGTGTGTGCTTTCCTTTCTGAGTTATTGAGCTAATTGGGACTGTACAGATGACTTGCAGATACAATGCTGCTGACTTTCTTTTTTCTTCAGTCTTATGACTCAACTATGTTTTTTTTGAATGATGAAATATCGAAGGAAGTAACTTGCAGTTATGAGCACAGCTGACTCAGAATTCTTTGGTGTTTACTTACATTACCCCATGATTTCATGCCTTGTTTTAGCTTCTAATTCCCTCCTCATCTCCTGTAATATGTTAATAATGTTTTAGTTATCATGCAGGCTACAAAATATATGCATTTTGTAGTTGTCTTTGATTTTCACATCCCACATACCAGGCTGTTCCTAACTATTACTCCTACTTGCTATGCAGGATTTCTTAAATCTGGCCTTTTATCTCTGTCTGCATATCTCGGTTTCTTATCCCTAGACCCTTCCTTTCTCTCCTGCTTGTTACTTGTAAGCATCTCTTTACTGACTAGCCTGATACATGCACTACTGCTTATTGTCCATCAAGATTGTCTTGGCAGCTGCATTTTTTGTCAGTTATTTCTGGTGAAATCTTCTTCTTTTCACATAAACTCTAGTCCATGCATGCTTCTTGAGATGCTGTTTTACATAACTCTGTCCTGATTCTTTATCTTTATACATCAAACTGTGTCCTATGATTATTTTTTGTTTCTAAAATATCAAAATTTATCTCTGAAGAAACAGTATTTTTTCCCTCTGGGATGATAATTTTTTTTTAGGCATAAAATAAGTTGAGATCTTGTTTGAAAATGATTTTTTTATTTAGGCATGCATTAACTTTTTAATTTCGGGTTAATTATCAATACTTTTTCATTTGGATTTTGTAAATTAGTGCAACTAAACCCACTACTTGTGGATTTATTTCCTGCTGACCTACAATGTTATTTTTAAAGAATACTTAGTGGCTTTCACTCATGCCCCAAACTTTTTCAAATATAGTAACATTTAGAAGGCTTACTAAAATTAAAGATACTTTTCTATGTTTATACCTGAAGATATCTGAGTAGATGTATATTCCTAGAAAAGGCTGCTCTACCTGAGTTTGGTTGTGGTTTTGTTTGAGTTTTCTTTGAAGTGACTGGGGATTCTCTCAGCTGCAAAGGCAAAAGAAAAACGGAATAAATATTTTAGCCCAAAGTAAAGACTTAAAAATTATCAGTGAAAACTTGCAGTGCTAAGTTTCAACTACAAGACTTGTTGAACACTAGTAATGGTATTCTGTGCTATATTCTAGTACTGTGGATGTGCCAGCCTGCGTTGCTTTATGTTGTTTCTTCTTCTTTCTGCAGTTATCCTCAAGAATTCCAGGATAAAGGTAAATCTCATGCCTTTTTTTTTATTTTTTAATTCCTCCACCCCCTTCCTCCCACTGTGTTGTATTTTTGCCCACTGACAGGCTCAGGGTGGAACCAGCAGAAGATGCTGTGCCCGGGCACCCGCGGAGGCCGAGGGGACTGGCTCCCCCTGCTGAGGAACGCGGGGAAAAGCTGCCCACTGGTGGAGTTCTCGCTAACCAGCTAGGTCTCTTTTCCATCATTAACACATCCGAGAACACTTACTGAGGAAAAGATCAGTTTAGAAATATAGTTCAGAATTTAATATAAAAGGAGCTTGTTATGTCTGGCTTAATGAGTGATAGTGTAGCATTGCGAAAGACAGTGGGATGCAGGGTTTTTTTGGTGGTTGTTTTACTTTGTTTTTTTTTCTTCTTTTCAGAGGAAGTGTATGCAAAACAGCCTGCTTAGGAGATAAAAATTTTAAAAGGGATAACTTATTTCAGCCTTTTTTCTTAACATTGCAAAAGTCCGCAATTCCATAGCGATGTTTCTTTAACCTTTTAATAGGTTCATCTAGTGGCAATATGATACTGGCTTTCGATCTGCGCTGAATGAATGTTTTTATAGTGCAGCGGGAGCTCAGACATTTAGTTGGAGAGGAGGCGATTTAGTGGGCAAGTAATGAAAACTGAAGTGTGGGTTATCTATTGTCTTCTAGTGGAGTTAAAACAAAGCTGCAGAGTTCAGTTTAGAGAAGACTGAAGAGTTTGTTGCTACAGTGTTCTGTTCTGTAACTAAACCTGGAAGGGCTCTTATTTCCATGATGCTAATTCTTGAGGTCATGACCTATAGCCTGTGGATGCTGGTATGAGGGTCACAGTGTGAGGTCAAAAAAGTCTATGCAAAGCTTCACTTTTTGCAGTTGAAGAACTATCTGTTTCTGGACAAGAGGGTTGAAATGTGTAGGCTACAGCCTGCCTCCTGATAAAGTGGTAATATGTAAGTTGTACTGAGCAAGTAATGTTGTAACAAGGCACAACAAGTTCATACGTTTCTTACCCCTCTTTAAGTCAAGTTATATAGCCATACAGTTCAACTGAAAGAAAATACAAGTTGAAACTTCCCAAAGATTGCCAAGATTTTGTAAATTTGAACTATGTGATTCTTTAAAAATTGTAGTAAAATAATTTCCTATGTTTTTATAATGAATCTCAGCACCCTTACTGAAGTTAAAAAAATTAAAATGTAGTTTCCCTTCTCTCCTCACTGTCCAACAGAATTGAGGGTGAAAAAGTCAAATGTTATTTTATTAAGAAAATGACTAATGTGAAATCAGGTGGGATGGTTATTTGATTTCAAATACATCTGACTTTCTGGAGAGCGTGTTTTTGAAGACTTAATAACTTTCTGAGGCTATGACTCTCTACTAAACATGGGAGTTGTCTACAAAGAGCAGAGTCTGCATTTACTGGTTTGATTTTTTTTTTTTTTAAGGTCAAGAAAATTGTAGTTTATTTACTTGCTTTATTGGCAATGTGATTCAGAATTTCTTTCTGATTCAATAAATTACTAATAAAGATGAGAATTCATTATCTCCAGCAAAATAGATCATTTAACTGATATAGTCTGTAACTGTTACTGTATAAATTGCTCTGATTTCTGTGAAGATTGTATTGTCATATTCTTCTTATCTGAGTGCTTTTGCTTCTTAAGAAGGACATATTGCTCTTTTTTTTTTAATTCCCATGATGCGTCTCTTTGGTTGAGATCATAGAACTATGTATAGATGGTGCAGCTTGCGAATGCTGACGCTAATTTTCTGTCAGTGTTTGTCAATAAAATGGCTCTAAAGTTATACCATTGTTTTCTGCAAGGGAGGATAAATTTCTCCAAATTCACGTGCATTTACATGAAAAATTAACGAGAACTGGGAGCCTGCACTTATTTGCAAAATATTTGAGGGAAGTGGTTCAGTGGTATGGGTTGCTGGTATAATTTCTAGAGTTGAAGAAGTGTGGGCTAAACTTTATTTGGTTGTGTCATTCTTACTTTAGGCCTGTACAAGTTAGGCGTGACTTGTGTAGGTGTAGAACAAAGAACCCACATGGAGGTAAGCAGTCAGATTCTTGGCCAGCTACGTGCATAACAAAGCAGTGGCAGCAGTTGAGTGAGGTCAACTTTTGTGCCCATTCATACCTCTGTGCACACCTAGACATTTGAAAAATGGAAAATTTGAGAAAAGATTAAAAACTGAGGTGGCAGTGATAGTCAGACATCTTCCTGTTTCTCCTCCCTCCAGAGAAAGAAGAAATATCCCAAAATATAAGGTAAAAAAGGAGAATATCTTTTGGGGAAAAAAAAGAGGGGTGGAAGCAGAAATGTGGAAACTGCACTGAAACAAACTAGGAAGAATAAAAACTACTGTGCACGTTTAAACTTCATATGTGCTTTTCATTGTTTTGTGATAGCAGTTACTATACTTTTTTTTTTAGTGCAAATAAAATAATCTTTGTTGTAGCTGAAAGGAGAGGTAAAGAATGATTCATACTATGTGCCATATTGTCATGGTATAGTAATTATCATAAACATTAATTATCGTACTATATCAGCTGTTTTCAAGAATCTTGTGAATTGTGACCTGTTGTCCTTCCAGAGGCATCCAGAAGAATCTTTTGAAGGCCAAAAGAAGTGGACTTTCAGAATTCGTATATTTCCTGTATAACATAATGAAACTTGACTTTGGTCTCCCAAACAGCAGCTCCTTCAGTTTGTGACTTGTTTCCAAGTATGCTTTGTGGGCATCAGTTTGCCACCCCACTCTCTTTCATCATTGTGTGTTCTTAAGATTCCACTGGCTTTGCGTGTAGCAACTGGTGAGTTTGACCAAGGCATTTTATGTGAACTGTTGTTGTATGGGCTTTGGCCACTAGCACACAGAATCTTACCTTCCATAAACATATGGCAAGGAGGTTTAAAAGAAGAATAAAAGAAAATTGAAGAGCCTCTGCACAAGAAGAACCAGGCTCCTTAAAGCCAAAATCATCCAGGTGCATCTCTCTTAACTTTCAAAAAGTGCATACATACTTCTTTGCAACCGGATTGGTAAAATTGAGGACTTTCTTGCATCCTCTTAAAAATAAGCCTTCTTGTGTTGTCTGTCAGGTCAGTAAATATGCTGGCAGAAGCACCTTTTGTGTCTACACACTGAACAAATGAAGCTTCTTAGGGGAAGTGAGTACATGTGAAAACTCAAGACACAAAATTAATTGTACAGGAAAATATTTAATTCTCATGTGAATGTGTTACCTGATTTTTACACTGACTTTTACAATTAAGTGTAATGTTGATTTACACGCAAAGAAAGTGCATGTTCTTCTTATGACCAAAAATGCACAATTATATTAATATCCAAACCACTAATTTTCAACAAAATTTATTTTTATTTACTGAGCTATGCTATTAAAAGTTTATTGGTTTTATTTTATTCTTAAATTAAGGAACTCAGTAAAGATGTCTCTTTCTCTTACACACTGCTGCCTTTTTTTCTTTTCACTTGAAATATTTGACTCTCCATCTCAGAAGTTTTATCAAAATCAAAAAGCCATAGTCACACTCGAAGTGACCTGTTCTAGGTCTTAGAATTGGGAAGGAACTCGAAAACTAAGATAATTTTCATAGAAATTGGATTATTTTTTTGTAAGACTAGTATTCTACTAAGAATATAAAATCTGGACTTTGTCAAAGATTCTGAGTTAATACAGTTTTTGGCATTTCTCTGTTTTGAGATTAATTGAGTCAATACCATGGCTGCCAGAATGTTTAGTTAAAAGAACCTTATTTTCAATTTATGCTAAAAATAGTGCTAAAGTTGGCAGAAGCACTATAAGCCATAGAAACTATTTGTGTTTGAAGCTCATTTGCCATCTGTTCTTTGCATTTATTTTAGTAAAATGTATATTTTTAATAACTTTTTACAAAAGATTTTTGGCTCAGTGTTGAAAGTGAGACACCAAAAGTACTAGCCAAATCGAGTCATAATATGGGAATTTGCAGAACAAGTTCCCCATAAAGCACTCAGTGCACCTTGTATCTGATCTGCAGCACGCGACTTTGGCACTATTTATGCGGAAAAGTATGATTTGACATTTGCTGAACTACCACTTTTCAGTCTGATAAAAGCCAATGAAGGTCCGCTTTCATTTTCGTTTCACTGTATTATAATAGAAGATAAACCTGAGTCTCTAGAATGTCAGTGTTGTTCTCTGTGTAATTATTTGGAGCACCTGTAGGAAACCTTTAAATGACTCAGATGCCTCTTTGGCTGTTAGCAGAGCAGTGAGTGTCTGGAGCCCGAGACATCTGCTTCCTGGAAATAGTCAAGCTGATAGGGTCATACTATATGCAAAGGCTTTGTATTTTTTGCCCTTTTTTTTAATTTCCTGTTTTGTGTGGAGGTGATACTTCCTTTTTTGTCTCTGTACACTCCATTTTTCAGGAAATGGCAGCAGGTAGGGGTTGTTTTGTACTGGAGAAAGGGAGGTGGTAGCTTGTGGTCATCAGAGCAGTATGTAGATGCAAGTTCTATATTTTAACACACTTGAGCTTTCAGTCAGGGTCATAAATACATGGTTAGTATTTAACCATAAATGGGAAAGATATGGCTTGGTCGTTGCACAGCCCTTTGAGGATCATCATGATGTATTTCTGGAGAGACCAGTAGATGCCTTAGAAGTGTGCCAGGTATCACTGTATCCTGGAAGTCTGGAGGGTTTCATGGTAGGCAAGTCACTGTGTTGTCCCTTTCAGCTATATGCAGCTGTTACCTGTGAAGGGTTCATGCCAAGTGCAATTTCAAGCAGCACAAGGTACAGCCACCAGTGCGGCACAGAATGGTCTTATCCTGATGTGCATCATCAGGCACTGATGCAACTCAGCAAGTAAAAGTTGTGTTGCTTTTCTTGTTTGAAGCATATTTGCTTACAAACCTAATGCTGTTTCACTATTGTTTTAACAAATAGCCACTAAAGAATTCCTGCTTGGCCTTTACAAAACAAGCGATTAAAACCATTATGTTAATATGAGACTCTAGAAGAGTCTTCAGGAATGTGTGTGTCAGAGCAGATTGCATGGCAAAGCATACAATGAGAAAGTGGCTGCCAGAAGAATCCAGTCTTGCAAGATGACTGATGGATTGGGTTAGTAGCAGCATCTTAAAAATCAGCTGTAGCGGTCAAGGGGCTAAAGTATTCCTGTGCCAGCTTGAAAGCAACTTTGTTTACTTATTTTTGTGAAAAACTGTGTAGTGAGAACCTTGCATTTGTGTGCTTGGTGGCTTCATCCGGTTCTTTCTTTCACGGGTTCTTACCGCAGCAGAGATTGGACAGGAGGAAGTGATTTCAACCTGCTGGACTTGGGACCTTCCAAAATGGCAAGAAGCAGGGTGTTTTAACCTGCGTGTCTTTTTATTTTTGTGAGTTGTTTTATTTCTCTTACACTTGAGCAATTTCAATGCATCACTCTGTCTAGACTTTTTTAGAAATGAAATGAGTGTGTAGTGATCTGGAGACCTTGAGCTAGCCAGCCTCTTTCAGAGGCATTGGCTGAAACACCTTGCTTACTGCTTCAACCACTAAATCTAAAAAAAGAGCATCTTTAATGCCTGGGAGTTCATTACTATAATCAAACTGTTGCAAAAGAAAATGAATTCCTGGAGGGGGGGAGGGGCAAGGTCTGGATTTTTATTTATTTATTTATTTTACTGGGTTCTTATAAAGTAATACGGCCCTGTTCATTATATGCAGCTTGTACCAAATAAATCTGTTGGAAATCTTCAAAATAGAGGGCAGGGACTGAAGTGCGGTCCTTGTTACAATGAGTAGAGTTTTTGTTTTATGCTCCAGTCCTAATGTGGTACACTTACCCTTCGGTATGCAGTATTTCCTAAATCAATAAATAAGCTGTAATGGAAAAGGTAGCATTTAATAAGGAAAGACGTTGTATGGTTTATTTACAGATAACAAAATATTGATTCTGCTATCAAACCTTTAAGAGGTTAGTGTAAATTGCAGAAACTGGAGAATAGGGTCAGTTCACGTACATATTTTTGTTATTGTTGTAACTGTTAACTATCTACTGTTAATTAAAGTCTTTTCAGTTTCCAGATAAATTATACGGTGTTCTGGGAAAACAAGAAAATATATTAATGAGCATCAACTCTTCAATTATCCTTGTGACTACATAACAGGGACACATTCATGTCACTTCTTTGTGCAATAACTTTTGCAAAGAAGTATTTTTAAACTGATCATTAATTTTATGACCACAGAAATGAGATGCAAAATTTATGCTGTTGTCATTGGCACAGGTTCAAGGCACTACTGACATTATGTGTGATTGTAATGGAATGGCTGCCAACTAATGAGTCTATAGACATTTCGTTTGAGCATGCTTTGCTTTTAGATGTCTGATTAGGCAGTAATGCTTTCAATTATGCCGGCAAATTGTATTGGATACATTTACCTGATGCACATTGTTGCTTTGTAGTTCAGTTTTCTATTACATAAATGCAAGTTGAATGCTTTTCTTTAATTTATTGATGCTTTTTGGGTGTATTTTTAGGTACTTGGCACCTGAAGACAGGAGTAGTGGCTTGTGCTGCTCAACACTGACTCCTCTGACTGTTCAGGGAGTAACACATGTAGCTTCAAATACAATTCTTTCTGGTCTTCCTCAGTAGGTGCAGTATAAACTGCAGTGCAAGACCTTGATAGAGGAGCATGTGAAGTGGAGAAAGGGCAGAGATTACTCTGCATCGGAATGCAGGAGACCCCACAGAATCAACAGCAAGCCTCTCTATAAACTGTCAGGAGCAATATCCTTATATATTAATAGCATACGCTCCTAAGATGTCTTTTAACCCTACCAGAATTAGGAGGCAAACCCCCAAGGTTTGATACTAGCCTGCAGTCATTGTTTTATGTGAGCACATAAAAACGCTGTGAAACGTTGCCTGTTAAAGCTCCAGAGCACATCGAGTCAGCTCTCCTATCAAAATGCCTGCAGTTCTTCTATACAAATTAGGTAATTTAAGGATGGTATTTCAATGTATAATATAAATACATTTGTTTAATCTAAAATAAAAAAATGGAAGTTTTTTTTGTTTGATTTAGTCCTGCAGGGCTACAGGTTGCTTGTACCTCTGTTTAGTGCCTGTGACCTATTCATGTTTTTTCAGATAAAAAAGTGTGGGTACCTAAATGTAGTATTGTATGACATGGGTTCTATATACTTGTTCTGATTGCCTTTCTCAGTGAAGTTTTTTCCCATCAAAGTCTTCAAGCCTTTACTTAGGATTTAACATTTAGAGAATGCTTTGAAGACTATAAACTCTCTGAAAGCACCGAGCACATAATGTCTTTCTTCATAATACTGCAACACTTTTTTTGTTTTGTTTCAAGAGCCTTTTTAACCTGTGTATCATAGACTTAGAACTAAGATACTTAGATACTTATTATAATTCTACATTGCCCATGGTTTTTGTTGTTTGGATATGTAAGGCTATGTACATGGTGTGCTCTCAATATGTATGTATTAACGCCTCTCGTTTCTGGATCATCTGGCTTTTATATGAGTGCAAAGCACAAAAGTTTAGTGAATTTGAAATCCTTAGCATAATTAGAAAATGGTAATACTGTGACTTCATGGAAGAGCAGGGTAACAGTGTAGCTATGCAAACTTCCAGAGAAGTTACAATTTCTTATGTAAGAGATTATGTATAGCTGAGTGGGGCAAAAATCTCTGGAGATGTTCTTTCTACATGTGTACTTGCCTATTTGTCATCCACAAGTGCTGCTCATTTAGATATACTTTGGTTTACTCTTACTATTCAGCCCATGAATTTTGAGTGCTGGAGTGTGGTATTTGTGGAAAAGTTTCCCTCTAAAAATACAGCCTAATAATTTAAACTTACGCTGGCACTGCATGAAGGTTAAATGATAGTATGTTTATGCATAGCTGATAAAAGGATATTTTTGACTGACAATCAGGGCATCGGAGGTGAGGGTTTATACATACATATATTCTATACATTCTAGTCGTAGTAAAAGTTTAGGACAAGAAAAGAGCAGAACAACTTTTGATACTGTATAGGTCTGCTCTTTTTATATGGAGTCCATCATCTAATAAAGATATATATATGAGACAGGCAACTGGTCTTGGGAGTGTAGGTATGAAAGATGATCATGCTGGTTGTAAATACGGCATAATATTTTGTGCTCATGTGCTATCTGCTCTCTGGTTTTCTGTTTGGAGGAAGAAGTGAATCCTGGAGAGGGATAATTTACTTGCGATAGGTTTGACAGGTGTGATGAAATGCAAATATTTTGCTCAGATTAACACCATGGCTGGAGTGCTACTGGAAGATGGCTGTGTCAAAAATAGATCGGAGTCAGGTTCAGATTCAAAGCAGTTGTTATATGGCATAGGAACCTGAAAGGAAACTTTCCCAAGAAAAGCATACTAAATTAATGAAGGGAAAACCAGTTTGGTATTAACAATCTTGAGATGTAAAAGAACTCCAGCAAAGCAAAAATCAGGCTTTGTTTTCCTACCTGCAGTGAAAACTTGTTTTTCTTTGCTAATAACTGTGGTGTGTTTTGGGCACAGACTGAGTTTTCCATGATTTTGCATTATTAGAAGGGAAGCAATGGAGTAAAACTTTCAGCCATGGATAGACAGTCCTACTGATGAATGCGATTTGTATGTCTGTGGAAAAGAATATTTTCACTATGCATGGGCTTTATTTTGGATTCTGAGAAATTAGTTATCTGATACAGTGCTCCAAAAGGGAGTACGTGAATAGAGAACCATGTCTGGAGGTCTCTGAAAAGCATTCTGTGTATGAATATACCAAAAGGCAATGCTTGAGCAGTTTAGCTTTACATGCTTTTTAAAAAAATTGAGGGTCATTTGATCTGTTGGAGCATCAGCTTTATGATTTGGGTTTGGTGACAGTATCCTGTTTAGTTATTGGATTTTCCTCCTTCATCAAGACTTGATTTTTTTTTTTTTTTTAAAGGAACAGTGTAGTTCTGTGTGGCTTTTGTAACTTTTTTTTCCCCTGTACTTGCTATTTTTCTACCTCTCCTTCACCTACACAGTATTAAAAAAAAAAAAATCAGAAAATATACTGAGTTTTGGGAGGGGGAACTTAAATTTTGTCTAATTAAATGAAAGCCTCAAATAATATTGATTTCACTTTACCTTTTCCAGACTTTCATGCTTAATGCACTCTGATCAGTGTAGTGCATAGGTTAGCTGATAATGGAGGTTTTGTCTATATTGTATATATAATGTAGATTATATACTAGTAGGGCTACCAGTTGTGTAAGAAATTCATTAACAGAATGCTGCATTGAGCCACAGGTTCAGACCTACTGCTGTCAAAAGGCGATTCCACTTTTAGTTTCATGGGAGGAATACATATGCACATGCAACATCTGCAAAGTAGCGCCTAATTATGGTGAAGAAAAGCGAAAGTGGGCAGAGGGCGACAAACTGCTGCCAAAAGTAGTTTGGCAGTTCCTTGGAGGGAAGGTGCTGTGGCTGCGTCCTGCAATCGGACAGGCAGAACTTCGGAGCTTGGCACCGTCCGTTTCTCCTCCTGCCAGTGTTTTTGCTTGCCCACCTCTTTGCTGTGGTGTGTGTTTCTTCTCCCCCACCCCCTGCCCTGGTGTGAGAAGCTGTCAGCTGTGCAGTGCTGGGAGCAGGTTCATTATATGACAATTCATTATATGGATGGAATCTGCTCCAGCAAGATGTACGTGGCCAGTTAGAAGGTAACCCTAGAAGAGCAGCGCTCACAGCTGTGCTTGAACGTAAAAGGTGCATGTTGCAAGAGTCTGAGAAATGGTATTTTTTTGGTTTGAGAGAGGAATTGGTATCCTCCTTACTAATGAAAATATTTGCCTTTGGATTCTGTCTGTGTTTGTATGATAGGCTATTTTAACTACCAATGTATTTTTAACTTTTACAGAATTGGAAGATGAGGAAGAGTCTGAGGGCTCTTTTTCTTCGCCTCCTGATAGTGTCTCAATAGCATCTGACCGGTACGATAAAGAGGACGAAGCACCCTCTGATGGTATGTGATGCTGTTTACCTTAGAATGTACTAGATTTGCCAGTTTGCTACAAACTCATGTAATCAGATCCTTGTGATGTGAATGTTAGTGTTGGAAATCAGATAAACAGATAAGCTGTTAAACAGCTGGGCAGTTTTCTTACCTTTACAAGAACCTTTAAAGGAACTGAAGAGCTCTCTCTAGTGGTCCTAGAGCATAGTGAAACAGTCTCAAATTTACATGTTTTTTTTTAAACTCATGTTTTTTCATAACAAAGCATCTTCTGTAGATGCATATGTTTTTAAAGACAGATCAATGGCTAAATCAGTGTGAATATTTGTAGTAACAAATTGTTTGTTAATTCAACATTATCAGATTCTTGCTTAATTTCATTGTGCTACTTAATGGCTTACTGTATTATTTATCTAATAAATAATGAAACAGTTTACATGATTGATATTTTTCTGCAAACTCCATGCAGAATAGGTTCATAAAATATTAAATTAATTATTCCTACAATGTTTCCTTCCATTAAGACAGTCTTTTGTAGAATGTTTTCATTATATAAATTTTAAATTTGAGTTTGCATATAAAAAAAAATAAAATCTAGGCTCCATAGCTGTTTTCCATGTTGTTTTATTTTGTATTCATTAAATTTAATGCTAAATGCTGCTGTTCAGAAGACATGAACAATTGAATATTTCAACAGTTAACAAGCTTGCTTTAGCATAGTGTCCATATTTTTGAGGTTCGTTTTATTGTATACATAATATAGGGCAATAAATTAAGTATATGTACAAATAAATTAACGATGTATATTAATTTGTGGCACTAGAAGTTAGATAGACTTACTAGTGAATGATGTTTTCTGACATGATATGATGATCAAACTGTGCAGCTCCATCTCGAAATACAATTGCTGAATGAAAATATGCTTCCCGCAACGTAGCACTCCACATTTTATGTTATCCAGATTATTCCCTTTGGAAACATAAATTGCTTTTATGAGGTATAAAATTATGTCTATTGCAGAACAGGGATAAGTCAAGTACATGCATAAGTGATAAACCTTCTAACCACTGATTCAGAATAATGCATTTTTTTTTTATATCGAGAACTCTGTAAAATGTGTAACAATAATAATCACACTTTTTTTAAATATTGTGCTTGTTGCATTTTGGCAATGCAACCTTCTATTAAAAAATGAAAACAAGCTTTTTTGCTTTGTGGCAGAAATACAATTATCAGTCAAATTGAATATGGCTTTTAGAAAACGCAAGCTAATTTTCCAAACTACAGATGAATGCAACTTTCCATGTGTCTATTTTTGCTTACAAACATAATCTTAACATTACTTCTAATTGTAACTTAATAATGTGGTACTGATTGCATAAAGGGTATGTGACAAAATTGTATGACTATTTAATGGGAGATATGATTATAGATTTGTTTCAAAACAGTTAAGAAAAAAGTGATAATATTCATAAACCTAAATAATGAATGGCTGAAGAATGCTGATGCAAGAGTATATGAAACACTCTGTGTTTGTACAGATGGGTGATTAATTTTTAGCCTATTTTGGAAGGTATAATTATAAGAGTAGGTATAATAGCTGCCCAATGATATCTTGGCTAATTTGTTCCAGTTTAGGTAGAAATATAGTGGGTGTAATTCTGTTATACTTAAGATTATTTTACCTCACTGGTTTCTCTATGTTTTATGGTAAATCCTCTTTAATTATCTAGTGAGAGCGTAGCATGAGGAAAAGTTGAGAAAAGGTGGTAGATTTTGATCTGTAAATACTTCCATTTACGAGAGGAGTGTTTTCGTTTTCATGTTTGAACGTCCAGTGTGTCATTCTAAGACCAATTTGATTTTAACAAATATAGTCCATCATTCAAGTCTAGCCACCTAGACCATATATGAAAATGTATGTTGGGAGAATCTTATAAGAGGTGGATTGATCCTCGGAGGTACCATTTGTTTCAGTTCTCATAGGTATGAAGGGGTTGTTTGAAGCTTAATACTGTGGGTTTGTGTTTTAGCAGTCTGTTAATGTCTGATATTTAAATCCTACTCAAGAAGCTGGATCTGTAAGTTAGATGTTTGATCTTATATAGTTACTAGTTTAGTGCAGCAGGGCTCTACGCAGGTGTAAAACCTCATTTGTGTAGGATCAAGGCCCTCAGCATTAACAGAGGGGTCTAACTGTAGGTAACCGAATTGAGGTGTTCTTTCTTTATATTTGAGTCTATTTGTATTTCTATCTAAAACCTTTTATATACATTTTCTACTGCCCCCCCCAACAGGTGTTTACCATTATATACTTGCATTAGACTGCAAGGTTTGTACAACTTCTGAAAGTGTCACTATTTCACTTTGCAATGTTACTGTCCAAATATAATTTGTGAAGGCACCTGCTTGGTAACAGATAAAGAATTAGTGTGTTACATGTACATTACAGTCACTGTAAAATTCTGGACTTTTTGTGTGACCTTTGTCTAATGGTGTATTAATTACAAGAGAGATAATCCATTTAACAATAAGTATGGGATAACTAAATTAGCACAGGTCACCTAAAGGCCTTTTGTCAAATCTGATTGTTATGTTGTCCTTTTGACTTTTACCTTATGGTAGGCACTAACAAAGTATCTAAACTTTGATGGATTATAAACTCTAAACATGATATGTATTTTTCATAATGCTAATGTAATTTTCTAGGTACTGAAAAGGTCAAACCCCCACGTCTCTGTGTGCATTCTAAGTCTGTCCTTCCTTTTAATATTTCTTTTTCTCTGTTCCTCTGGTTCAAAAGTTCACTCGGTTCCCAAATGGCCACCTAATTTTCCAGTTATTCCCTCAAGCCATATGTGTTTTGGTTTCTTTATGGTTTATTAGGTACTGTAGGAAAGTAGCATAAGTTATATCTTCTAATGAAATTCAAGCACACTTCAGTGATGCTTTGACTTGATTGCTGGCAGCAATTAAATCACAACGAAGGAGAATGATGCATAGGCTTACACGTCCAGACTCTATAGAAATTGGAAGAGGGATAAAACACAACAAAACCCCCAAATAAAATAACAAACCCCAAAAGAAGACAGGCAAAACAAAACAGCACTGCCAGGCACTCTGTTCTTAACTTGATTTTTCTTTTTTTTTTTATTGGCTAACAGCCTGATTGATAGCAAAATCATAACTTGCTGTATGCTAACAGGCAGAGTTCACTTGTAGGTTATTGTGAGCTGATAAAGGGTTAGATGGAGCTTTGATTTTCGCATTGGTCCTTGGTGCACCAGATTAATGGAATTTCAATGAGAGACTGGAGTAGTCACAGCTTTGTCAGAAAAACAGATGGAGATTCTATAGCCATGTCTGGTCATTAATACCAGTTGCCTGAAAGGTGTACTACTTCTCTATACAAAAGACTCAACATAATTGATTTTTGAGCGGGGTATTTTTTTCACTTATTGAGGACTAGGTTTCTTGCAACTTAAATGACAGGTTTTTGTATAGTACGTTGTATAACAATGTTATGTCTTGTAAATTCTTAACTTCCTTTCCATCTGTATTTTGAAGAATGTGTGTAGTGGAAAATATATATGTCTTGATCCATTAGAAACAAAAGCATACCAAAATACTTAAGTAGTAAGACTTTCTTTAAAGTTGGTAACAAACTTATTTTTGGTTGAGACATTAATGGGGAAAAAGTTTTTCATTTAATTTTCAGGTTTCTTAGGATGATATTAAATCTGCAGAAACTTTGTTATTTAACAGTGTAATCTTTTGTGATCTCAAGAGATTTTTTTTTTTTAACAGTAAATTTTTTTTGGTTTATGGTATGGTAACTTGATTCCATAGTAGGAAATACCATTAATAATAAAAGAACAAACTTTCTGACTTTGTAAGTACTGTGAGTGAACTGAGCACTTCTGAAGAAGATATGTCTGTTTAGCTCTGCAGGTAGTATGTGATTCGGTAATTACTGGATCTGAAAAGATCACAGGGAATGCTGTGACAAAATAATTTAGACCATCATCATTTCTGTGGAAGGTCTAGAAATGTTGCCTTGAGCACGTAAGGATGAAAGAAGTACTAAAACAGTGTCTGGGGACTTGTATGCTCTTCAAATTATCATATTTGGCTATAGCTTATGAATAAAATATGCTTTTTAGTAGAAAATTGTTAAATAGGGTGAGAATCTCATACTAAAAATTCCCCATAGTGGAAGTGGAGGAAGGTAGGGCCTAAGCAACCCAAACAGGACATTTGGAGAACTTTGAGGAATTGGAATAAATGAAGGGGTTGTGCTTTAACTGTTTATCGTCAGAGCGCAGTCTTGAAAATGAGCAGAATTTGTTGCTCCCTGCAACATGCTTTTCTTCGTATAATTTTTGGGTGAAACAACAGGTTTTAGTGCTTTGTTTTCTTGCAGCTCCTCTGGAAAAGTTCTATACAAGTCTTTGCAGGATTGAGTCAACTATTTTACATGATCTATAGTATTTCCTTTGCATGAACATCCCATTTTGCATTTTGATTCATCAAGTGAGAATGAAAAATTGTCTGACTAAATTTTGCATGCTGCTTCTTTTGACACTTTAAGTCTCAAATACAAGTACTGATTAAGTTCTCTCCCCCCGCCCCTCCCCCCATTTAGTAGGCATAACGGTTTGAATACTGTCACCAAAGAAGGGTAGAGTTCAGTGTAAGACCTTATCTTTATGTAAAATGCATATACAAGTATTTTCCCACTTTCTTCAACTACATTCCTACTGAGTTTATTTTTGAGGCACTATATTAAAGCAAAAACTGTGTTCCATCTCTGAGCCAGTTAAGCAGTATTAGCAACTGAGTTAGCAAAGGTGAGAGAATGGAAAATGCAGCTAGGATTTTTCTGTCCTCTCTCCTTTTGCCCTTCCTGTCCCCCCAGTCTTGTATTGCTTTACCACTATTTTAGTATCATAATCACACAGGGAGAGGATGTTTGTTTGTCTTGGGGATGACAGCATTGAAAGTTTACCTGAGTTGTTCTAGGACATTAGTTATTTGCTTTGCAGTACTGGAGAGAGTTCCAAACTGAGCGTGTGACAGCCATTCAAAGAAGTAAGAAACTTCTTTGTCTTGTTTTTCTCATAGGTAGATCTCTTTGAAGGCAGAAAAACATGTATTTTCTTATATCTCTTTAAATATTCAAGCTTGATTAAAAAAGATCATATTGAGGGGAGGTAAGATCTAGGTTTGGTGAGACACTTGATCTTTGGTGAGCAAAGGTGACTTCTGCTTTACATTCTTAGGAGCTGGCAGGAGGGCAATAGCATCAGTGCCATGGGAAATGGGTAAAGACATGCCAACTTTGTTTTGAGAGCGTGCTAGTTACTGTCAGAATTGTGACTGGGAAATAATGCAGTTTATTATTTTGATATGTGTAGGTAATTCTATGTTTTCATCAACAATTTAGTAAACTTCTGCTGTGGCTGAACAGATGTTGTATGGCAGAGGAAATACTATATGTTGCAATGTATTATGATTCTGCATTTCTTTGACATTTCTGGCTGAAAAGGTAATACAACTGATCAGAAATGTTGTCAGAATTCAATGAAATCATAGTTAGCAAGTCAATCTCAAGTAGGAAGACTAAAGTCTAGAATTTCCAATGTGATATGCTGAGGCTGTCAGAGGAACGGTGCATCACTAGGGAATTAGGCTGAGTCACTTATGTACAGCTTAGATGTCACCCAAAGTACAATCTTTTGCAAGCCAATGGCACACAATGAAAAGTAAAACATACTAAAGAGAAACATAAAATGTGAAACTTATTTTAAAAATTCAATTTATGAGGATATTGGTGCATGTGAGACCATGTATGTGTAAATTCCCAGATATAAATCTGTTTGCTTAACAAATGTGAAGAGAGTGCTAACTTTTTTGAAATTGCTAAAAGCTGTAAAGAAGCTTGTTGGCTAGGAGAGACCTTAAGAGTAAAGTAAATGTATCACCTTTAGCAAGCCTGAGACAGTTCTCGGCAGACACCTGTCTTGTCTTTCCTAAAAGTCTCTAATGGTCAACTTCAGTCTTCCCCACTCAGCTGGTCCCAGTGCTGCACTCTACTTGCTAGTAGAGGATACATACCCTAAACTCTTCTTGTCAGTCTGTTAAAGTTCGACTCTGTTTTGTCCATAAAGGAAACGATGATGGTGTATTTCCTCCCCGCCCCCCTCTTCTGTCATGAATATATTTGAAGAATAACAAGAGTCTTTATAACTTTCCACATTAACTGCTGTTGAAACCTTATGAAAAGAACAAGCAGCTGAAGTGTTTGCTTGTTAGTTTGTTCGTAGGATCCATAGCAGCGAATATAACAGCAATAACTTATTTTGGAGAAGTGAGAAGTTAAAAAAAAAAATTACATGTAAATGCTAATCCAATTGATTTTGACTTAAACCACTTGCACAGAACAGAAGAGATTAATTTCTGATAGGAAGCAGGAGTTTTAAGTGAAATTTTTGCCCGATTAAAGTCAACAGTAAAGTTAAAAATGCTGTCGTGTAGGTTAACAGCGTGTACAAATTGATGATACTAAAGCATTTGAACTTCTAATTATCATGATGAAAAACTTCCTATTAAACAATAAACCCCTGTGTTCTTTTAACATTTACCTTTCTCCCATGGGAGAGATGACATGGTTTGTTGCTCATTTTATTTCATCTATGTTGCTTCAGTGACTGAGCAATAACAAAACAGCCATCTATGCTCCACCACTACACAGGACAATATCCACAATAAAAAAACAAATAATGACCTGCTTAACCCATTTCTTTTTCATATTAGATCATACTTTTATTCAAGATATCTAACAATATTATGGTAAAAAGAACCCAAACAAAACAGAAAGCTGAAGTGTAACAGATTTTTGTTTACTTTGTATTGCTTGTTGGCCTAATGTTTTTCTAGATTGATTCTTATACATCACAAATAGCTGAAATAAAGAGAGAGAGGGAAGGTTTTCCTTCAGCCTCTTTGATATGTCATAAGCTTTTCAAATGTGTATTGGAGGCTGTTAATTACAGATATAGGACCTCATTAATGGTTTCCTCAGCTGAGTGAATTTCTACCTTCTGATTTCCCTGCAATTCCTCTTTCTTCCTGCCAAGCAGTAATGGCAAGTCAGCTTCCATTCTGCTCCTTATTCCTTCCCTCCCAGAACCAGACAGATGCATCAATAGTAGATGATGGCACTGCTTCATGCTACTTCAGTGGCATCTTGAGGTGGGTACCCTTCTAGTCCCTTTCCAGAGGTGAGCAAGTCCAACAGGTTGCTGCTGCTCGGTGTTCAAGGCAAGAGGCATCTCTTCCTGATATCTACCAAGTACGACAGGAGAATGGGTTTGCCTTCAGCATATACTATGCAGTAGCCCCAAACATTTTGGGGGAGAACAGACTCCATGAAAACATAATAGTTTGTTTTAGGCTAAATCAGAAATACGTAAAACAATGATCTGTGTGGTACTTCATGTTTTCCATGTCAAGGAGGATGCCTTAGAATGTCTGGATATAGGAACCAAGTGGAAATAAAAAAAAAAAAGCCTTGCAATATAAGTAAGAATTAAAATTAAGTTTAGTGTAGGGGTTTCTTCCTCTGAATTGGCAATTAGGAATTTTTGGCCGTATTTAATTTATTGCGTGCACTGAAGTGTGTATCAACACTAATGAACGGAAGATGACTTTTCCCATATTCCTGTTTTTGTGTTTTAACTGATTAGTACTTTCTGTAAAGGTGCAAAGTGTATCTGGAGAGCTTAAGCAAGTACAAAAAGGGCCTGTTTTCTGTGAGGCATCATGCAATCCTGGCATTAATTTGGTGGGTTTGTTTCCTTTTAAATAAAAAGGAAGTCGCAGTGGATTAGTATTTGTGAATTTTGAGATTAAACTGGAATGGAAAAGTAAAAACTTTGAATGAAAAAATAAAAACTGTGTCATGAAAAGGCTTATTAAAGTGCTTTGCAAAGAAGATAAAAACATTGTAGATTAAATCTTTATGATATCCACTATATGGGCAAGTTCATTATTGCCCTTACCAAGAAATGTTGCAGGTATTGTTCACTGCTTAAAAACTTGCAGCCGGAACCATACTTTCTTTGGACATCTGTCACTGAACGGTATTAGTTTGATTGATAGTTTCCTCAGTATTTCTTCATAGATGTTTACTTGGATTACTTAAAAGAGTAGGACTTTAGAGTAGCCATCTTTTCTCCAAAATTTGTTCCAGTTTCTTAACTAATATTAGTCAGAGCCTATTCCCCACTATCGCAGTAATGACAATAATATCCCATGAGAATCTTGGCCCTGTCTTCTCTACTGCTGGTAGTCAGAAAGAGTTTTGGCCCCGTTTTGGGCAAAGAATTATGAATGATCCTATACTATAAAATGGAGGAAAACCTCTTTCTGGTCTTTTCCTGGCTGCCTTCTAAATATTTACTCTGTCTGAACACATATTCCTTAATGGAAAGTACATCACAGCCTGATAATAACTTTCTGGAGATATCCTAGTCTTCATATAAAACATCTTTTTGGTTGTTCCTCAACAATCAAATTTTGTATTTCTGTGTATGGACATGGGTGATGTATAAATACTCACAATGCATATTGAAAGATGCAGTTAGTTTATTATTATGTGATTCGTGTATCTGCACTTGTTCATCACCACTTCGCGTTGACAAGGTAAGGGGAAAGGATTAGTGTTGAAAGAATGTGACTGGGGGCAGAAGGAGGTTTGGACTGTGTACATGGCTGTGCTATAGGGTGAAAATGGGATGGAGACAAGTGAATTGAAGGCGATCCAAGTCTTCTTGGTAGGTAACAGATAAATTACTTTCACAAGCATGGATACAGGAAATGGGTCTTACTACTGCTGTTGCCTGAAAAAGAAGTTAATGGATGTTCTGTCATTGACTTCCAATTAAAAAAACAAAACAAAACAAAACCTTACCTGTTTTCACTTGGAGAGCCTAATACATTCTTATAATTCTGTCTTTTTTGTGTCTAGTAATTTGAATATGTATGCATGTGAAGGTGGTGGGGGAAAAGTTTGTCTTGTTGATTTTTAGAACAGCTTTCTTTGTATGAAAATAAAAGCGGAGTAATTTTTCTCCCTTTAACTTCTACAGAAGCTAGATTTGATTCTAATTTTAACAGAAAAATAATCAGTGAGACTACCACAAACTTTTTTTGATCAAAGCTTCTTAAAATATTGTAGCAAAGTGGTTATTCTGTAATAGTATATGTAAAATAACTGCAAGTTAAGAGTTGAAAATACATGAAAGAATGTGGTCATAACATTGAGAAGTGCAGGGATTTTTTTTTTCTGTAATCTGTACAGATAAGGTTTGGAATTTTAGGTGGAAAATAAAACCTGCAAAATAAAAAAAAAATAATTGTTTTTACTTGTTAATGACAACACATCTGCAAATTTTATTTGGAAATATGGACTATGTGATGCAGTTGATGGGGTGCATTTAAGTATGTATTGCTTTTTTTAATATGACATACCTTTTTTTTCCTGTCTCAGATCGCTGGAATCTTCCAGCGCTCTCATTTATTTGAGCGATATTTAGAATGTGGTATAAAAATAATGTGAAAATTCCATAGTGAGCTGGTGATAATTGATTTACTCCATCACACTGAAATACCTCTTGTTTTCCTCTTCCTCCTCCCTTGGGCAATAATCATGGGATCAAGCTGCCAGTCTGTAGATATAATTTTTCCAGCAGTGCCATCTGGCTCCTTGGCACTGGAAGTTATATTGGCTTCTTTGCTGTTTCCACTGATTTTTGTCAAACGTTAGTCTGTTGATGAGACGTCTGTTGCTAGTGGGTGCTGATTTCCCCCCCCCCCCCCCCAAGTGTATAT
>VZSZ01000496.1:198404-208531 GCA_013398815.1 Ibidorhyncha struthersii | reverse complement strand
ATATTGCGTGGGTTGTTCTTGTTTGTGTTTTTTTTTAAATGGAATTTAGGACTTAATGTCTCCTCAAAGAGATCCCATATTAGGATTTATGTATCAAATGGCTTCCTCCACCCATGTTTAAAATACAGTTTCCCAGGATTTTGTACTTTTTGAATAGTACTAGCATCATGTCCTTTCACAGATTTTTATTGATCTTCAATGTTAGCGTAAATTGTCTCCTTTTTGTTTTTGAGAACTTTTACCTTTTAAAGAAATTCTGGATTAACAATAAGAATTTGTAGGGTCTGTGTAACATATGTAACAACCTTTATGTTTTGGAATAACCAACCAATGAAGCTATCTCTTTTTACCACAGAACTATAGTTTTCTTTTTGCTGTCAACTTTTTTTTTTTTTTTTTAAAGAAAAGTACTAGAAATGGTGGCTCAGAACAAACACATCTGAGTTGCTTTATTCTATTCAAGCCTTAGATGTATTTCGCTGCCCTGCAAGATATAATGATGGTATCGATAAAGAGTTTGAAAAGAATGCTCTGTAAATAGTGTTTTAATGGGGATGGGAGGCAGGAGGAGAATCCTCTTGATCTAAACTCTTTGTAATTATTATTGTTCTTATTAATTTCTTAATTTTTTAAAATTTATTTTTATTTCCTCTACTGGTCAGAAATGTTCATTTAGGGACAAAAAAAAAAAAGCCTGAGGTGCCAAGGATCCCAGCAAAATACAAAGAACAGTGTTTCAGATACCACTTTTATTCTGCTTTTAAAAAAAAATGGTTTGAATATTTTGGGTGAATTAAAAAACCCAAAACATCCAAAGCCCTTTCTATTATTATGTGAGCTCCTATTAATCAGGACAAGGCTAACTAATTTAAATCCTTTACATATATTTTTTAAATTGTTATTTTGACCACCATTTTCAAGTGCTATGTCTCAGATGAATGAATTATACCTATCCCTGCATGTAAATCTAAATTTTCTTTTGTGTTGACAGTATTTTCTTGAAGTTGTTCTAGGTAACCTTGTGAACTCTCAAACATGAACAACTGTGTTTAGTTGGCCTATTGGAATATTTTTGTACTGTTATTCCCTAAAAGTAAATTAAGTGTTATTTATTTATCATAGCCTTAGTACTACCCTGGTGTAATGCCTTTATTAATAAAATACTATTAAACTGGTATTTAAATAAATATTATTGTGCTCTCCCAGCATGGGGGAAACTGTCCAGTAGGGAAAACGGTAGGACTAAAAATCTTATATGGGGCAAAGAGGGGCTTGGTGAGGTTTTTGTAGCGGTCGATTTGAATTAAATTTCAAGGTTCTCTTGGTGTCTCTTTATAGTAGTCTTTTAGAGAAGATGATGACGACAGATAGGGTGTCTTGAGTGTCGGTCTCCTTAGCAGTAACTTGACTCTGATACAAAGTGGATATTTTTAACATAGGAGTTCAGTTGAAAGAATCTATAGAAAGGGCTATAATATCAAAGTATAGCAAGCATAGCTAAATATGCACGATCTGTTGTTAATTGTAAAAGTGTAAGTCTTTAAGTTCACAGAATATATTCTCTCGTGAAAGATTTTAAGGGCATAGGTATATCATGATTTTCTAAAATAGCACCAAATCTTCTTTTTGTTCGTAACTAAATGTGAAGATAAAATGTTGCCGCTAATCAATTGCCTGGGATGCCACCTCATTAAGATTTACACGATCATCAAAAATGCCCAGTTGTTTGTGGGCTATATCCTAACTCAAATATATAAAGGGGATACCACAGCATTTTTCTTTAGAATCGCAGGGAGTTCAGTGACCTTTCGTGGCAAATTATGTAGAAAGAAAATATTTATATTCATTTAAAATAACCTCCATGAAGAAATAGTCTCATTACCCTGTTTGATCAATTCCTTGCAGCCTGAGCTGTAGCATGCTGCTATTGCCATTGGTTGATGGAATACACTGAGAAGTGGCTAATGGTGATGGTGCTCATCAGGACAGGGTTCAGCCAGCGGTCAGCAACAAATAATTCAAGACTGTTTCTAAGTTTGTGGCTGGTGGAATTTGCTTCTTGCCCCAAGCCAGCAGCATTGCTGAGCTGGGCTATTTGATTAGAAGAGAAGCATATTTGCTTCTTAGCAACTGCACATTTGCACAACACACAGACCTATACTGCCTCCAAAGGTTTGCCTTTTGTGATGGTGGAATAATACTTTTCTGTTGATTGACAGACAAAAGAGATCTTTGCAATGCAGAAGAGTTTACAACCAATTTTTTCTTTGTCTTTTGTCAGCTTATCAGAGGTGCTTCTTAATTTAGCATTGCCTGATGCAAATTTGTATATGCAGCGAGAGTGGCCATGATTTGAACTCCTACATCTAAACTATTACTGCTATGCGTATTTAAAGGACAGATGCACACTTATGCTTAATCATTGGTGTGTGCAGCTTTTTCCCAGCAGGTCTACTTAATGGAAATTATTTTCTACTATATTTTGGAAGAAATTTTAATATGTATATTACTATCTCCTATGCAAGAGTGGTATTCCTTTTATAGAAGATAATGATAAAGTGAAAGCCCTTCTATTCTTAGTGCTTTTTTAAATACATTAACAGAAATGCGGCAATGATCACAATTCGAATAGCTTGTGTGCGTGTGTAATTTTTGATGTAACATTTCCCACAGGAAGTGAGTCTACAGAAGAAAATGTGTCTAGTCAGTAGAAGGCAAAGGTATTTATAGCACTGGTAATCCTTGAAAACAGACAATTTAGGAAAAAGAAAGCCTGAGATTTACAGTCTTGGAAGGCTAGGGCAAGAAAAAAGCAAACTTGTTTTTTATGGTTTTACAGCTCTCTTCACTCCTGGCCTGTATTTTATTGTGGAAGTTTCCGTACTGCCATAGTGGAGCGATAAATTGCCGATGTGGTTACTGAAATGTTGCATGAAAAAGTAAGTACAGTTAGCGTTACCATGGATTTTTGATGCAGATATATGCTTGCATATATGCCTAAATAAAAGATTTCTTTTTGCTTTCATAACTAAAAAACGTGAGTACTTTTCCAAGTGGATTTTTATAGTCTGTTTAAACTGTATCTTTTAAGGGATAGGGAGAGTTAAAGCAGGAGTGCACAATAAAAGGACTGTGGGCCATATTAGCATGGCTAACTTAAGCATCCAGGAGTTTACTTGCTAATAACCATTTCAGTGGCAATTCAGAGTCAAAAGAGGAGAGGAAGAAAGCTCTCTGATATGGTGAGGCAATAATAAACCCCAGATGTCCCTCTTTAAGTCAATGTTAAAGCTACCGAAGTTTTAAATCCTTTTTTCATATAGGAATTCTTTTTTAGTCAGATGAACAATTTTAAATAAATCAAACCCGCAAATTTAGGCTTTTTAGAGAATTTGGGGGATGGTGAAGGAGTGAGATGAAATGAAAGCAATACTGTGTAATCAGTAGCTGTTCTCAGGAACAGGTATTCGGGGTGTCCATGCTGCTGAGCAGGAAGCAAGGTGTAGAAATGGGTGCAACTGTTGTTTTGGAGGCCCTGGAAGGGCTGATTGGTGACTGACCTCATTCTCTTCCTTGTTAAATTTGATGTGTGCATATATACATGTTTTTAGAAGGGTGTTTTAACATACTAGCAGGATTTCACAGTCAGTAAGGAGAGATGTTAGCTTTGGTTTAATTTCTGAGACCTTCAGAGTTGTGATAGTGTGATAAGGTGGCTGCTCGTTATGCTGCCAAAGAGATGCTTATGCCTGGTTGACTTATTTTCGTACCTTGATACCTGTTAAGGTGTCACCTGTGTTGTACACATATTTTATACTACTTTTGGTAATATGTGCACAATGAATTAGTGTGGGTTTTTTTTGTTGTTTGTTTTTGATAGCAGAGAGCCTTTTGCAAGCACTAGGCTTTTTGAGCAAAGTAACTAAAATATGAATTGCCATATTGCTACTATCCAAATGCAGCTCTATCCAAGGTAGAATGCAGTAGCTTTCACAATGGTGCTCTAAACAATACCCAGCAATTTAAGAGCAGGATATGAGGAATATCTCACCTAATTGAAATGACAGGGGGGATTTTGCATAGGTAGATGCAATTATTCATATTGGAAGTGGGCCAGAACGCTGGGGTTGTTCCTCTCATCTTCCTAATTAGGCTTTCAGTTTCATTAGCCTCCATTGAGATACTGGGTGACTGACTTGTGTATGAACATAACCATAATAGATAGAATATTTTATTTATTATTATTCTTTAGAAGCATCTCTTGGATTATGTTAAAAAGTCTATATAAAATTATTATGGATCAATTTCGGTTGTATAGCTCAAGATAGGTAGAAATGAAGAAATGTTTTAAGATGTGCAGAACGCTGAACGTAAGAAGACTGAAGGCAGCATGGCTATACCTATTTTTAGGTAGACTGTGTGCTACAACTAAGCCACTGCCATGTTTATATTAGTGGCATTTTATTTTCCTTTTCCAAGAGAGAATCTACAAGGATTTCTACCTTTACAAATGTGTGTGTTGAAAGGGGAAATTAATCCTGCTCTGTTGTGCTCCCAGAACGTTTTTAACCTTAAATTTAACTTTGAACAGGTCTGAGGAGTTTACAGTTCTTGTTGTCTTTAAGCCTTAATTTAGGAAATATAACTTAATGCGTGTGGCATCTTTAAATTTTCTTGCCACTCTAATATACTGTTGTTGGATTTTTGTTTTTTCACCCCCTGTTAATTGCCTTTGTCCTTCGGAAACAGACATTTTGAGGGTATTTTGTTTGTATATTTGGTTTTTTTCCTTTTTAGGGGATAATAATGAGGTGCAGTGATTCATGCCGTACTGTGTTTGTACCAAATAGCTTCTTGCTATGTTTTGTAAAGGGCCTTGAGTGTCTGTACCTTAATTAAATTTCTAGGCCTGTCTTTTTGTCAACTGACTTCTCCTTTTCCAAATTCTATGATTAGTGTCTTCTCAGGAGTGTCAGGTAGAGAATTTCTTCCCTGTATCTGCAGTTAGTGAAGATTCAGGTCTTAAATTAAAAATAGCCTTCAATGAAGAACATTACAAATATAAACCAAGCAGGTTGTACAAAAAGCAAATCTACTGAGTCAAAATGTTTAAAAACCCTGAAATCATGTTTGTGAAACTGAGCAAGCTACAACAATGATAATCACCTTAAAACTGAGAAATAAATTGAGTAGCGCAAAATTGGAGTGGTTTAGCTTGTTGTAGGGGTTCTCCCTGCTTTTTAGCAATTAAAACAGAACAGTGCTATTCTAAGGTAGCATTATAATAAAAGAGAGTGTGGTTACAACATAACTAGTTATTCTGATTCCCACTGCTGTACAGTTGAGGCCATAACTTGTCCTTTTGTTTTGATACTTACATTGATGATCCTCCTGTAGTTCTTCGGGCATCCTTGGAACTGAGTCACTTGTCTAGCTCTGATGGCTTTTTCACGTTTGCTTCTTCATCTGTAAGATTGCTTTAAGTAATATACCAGTGATTTGTAAGTATTTTGAACGAAGTTATCTTTGTGTGTTGTATTTCTCCTCCATACCCAGAAGTAACTTCTTTTGCCAGTATGTTTTATTGGCTAATACATATGCTATTGAATAAAATGATGTTCATGAAATAAGAACAAACAGAAGAGTGATTATTCATTTTATTCATTCAATATACCTCTAATCTTGCATGGAAATGAGCTTTAGTAGTGATATAAAGACACAAACTGGTATAGTTAATCCATGAAGAAGTTGATCCTGGACTCTTGTCCTTTAGTACTTCCATGTCACTGACTGCCTTCTGTGTAGTGTTCTCTAGCACAATTTTGTCAAGTGTTTTAGCTTTTGGGGTAAAAAAAAATAAATGAAAAAGCTATGAAAATTGGCTAAGTTCCAATAAATGTGTGTAATGTCTTTCATGTGTCACCTTACTTTCATTGGATCAAGGCAGTTTTTGAATCCTCCACTGTATGTATGTGCCCTTAATTTGAACAAATCCATCGTTCAGAGAACGTAGTCGGGATAAAAACAAAAATTGGGAGTAAAGGTTTGGAAACAGATATACAAATATACTAGTGGAGGACCTAGGTTGTAGAGAAGGTGTGTAGCAGGGATTGGAATTAAATCTGTCATGTCAGTTAAAGACCATACAAATCTCTTCCTCCTTTCCTAGAAACACAACTGTCAACTAGGGAAAAGCCCAGGTGGTGAGGAATGCAGTGGTATTACTCTGTATGTTACCACTTAATACTAATTATTTTTATGTTACTATATTCAGGATTTAATAGGCAGGCAACATTCTTTTGTTGTGGTACTTGTTCACCACTGAGGGATACCCACGTTCTTGATGTAGGGAAAGAGGTAGAGTGACAAGAAGGCAGTTAAGTCCTTAAACTAAACCCACTTAACTTTTTACAGTTCATATTTTATTTTTTTGAGTGACAGTGAAAGTTGAAAAAGTGCATGTTCAAACTAGGGTAAAATTCTGGCTTTGATATTGATGTATGTCCTAAACTACCACCGTTTTCAAAGAGCTATTCATATGTGGTAGATAACAGCATTTGTACCTGAGCTGATTTTATATCTAGAAAGGAGGGGAAGAGAAGGCAACATTATTAGGATCAAAAATTGTTTTTCTCGGAAAATAATTTAATTTAGGTAATCAGAGTCATCTTACTGTTTATCATAAGGATCCTCTTTCATGGTCTCTTCCTCAGTTTCTCTCTGTCAATCTGATGTATGCTATAACAGTCACAGGAGAATGTATGCAGTTTTCTGTGAAATGCATGAATAGGTACATATGTGACATCCCAGTCTTCTACATGCTGTAACCTTCCCTCCACCCCTTCTCTCTCCCTCCCTCCAAGTGCTTACTTGAAAAAGTGTGTGGGTGGGTGGGGGAGGTGGGGGAGTGGCCCTGCTGGCCAGAAAAAGAAATGTTTTTCCCTGTTAATGCTTTTTTTTTAAAAAAAAAAAAAAAAAACCAAACCAAAACAACAAAAAACCACCCAAAACCAAACCCATACATAATGAAACTAACAACATTTCACAGCATTTTTATAAAGATGTGAATACTGCTTCTCTGTTCTGAGGAGGAGCAGTGGAGGCAAAGTAGCTCTGACTTGTCCAAGATTGCAAAAGGAATCTGGTTAAGAGCCAGGACTAGTTCTATGTTTTCTAGCTCCTGCTTACATGGTAAGATCTCTCTATTGTGTCTCACGCTTCCCAGCTTTCTGAAGTTTTTGACAACTTGAAAAGGATATTAAAGGGACATAGGGTAAACTTTTTTTTTTCCCTGTCCTCAGAACCACATCGTTTATTAACAGATGTCATCCTAATGTGTACACAACTTCCATGGCTTTGAGTGTTATTGTAAATGGTAAAAAGACTCTCTTTGGTTGGGTTTAAACTGCTGCCACCTTCTGAAGTACAAGTGTTGTTTGTAGTTTTGTATAATGTCTTAATTTTAATAATATTATTTTAATATGAAAATGTTGATGTTCCTTTAACTATTTAAAATTGCATAATCTGCTCTGATTTTTCAATATCGGAAAAATCATTTAGATAATACAAGGTATAGGACCCCAACACCCCCCTCCACCCATCCCCAGGAGCTATAGAAGTGCATTATACTGCTGATACAGGCACTAAAACTGTGAGTTTTCTCACTGGTTGATTTGAGAGCGTTGCTTTTTTTTTTTTTTTCTTTCTTTTACGAAAAAGGTGGTGGTGCAATTTAAAGACTTGTATATAGACCATACCTAAAGTAGTAAAGTAAGTTCTGAAGGCAATAGTATAACACTTTCTATCTGAAAGATCACAGCTAACTTACATAAACTGGTGGAAAAGTTTATGAAAGTTACTTTACAACTTGCAAGTGATTGAAGTGATTTGGCTTCAGTTTAAAAACAGCAGCCTAACGCTGAGCTGCCTGAGTATTATCATTACTCCAAAGCTGCATAATTACCATTAGGAGAGAATTGGTTCCTTTAAAGGAAAAAATAATGAAGGGAAAACTTCTTAAAATGAGTTTTATTACATTTTTCTTATAAAATTAGTCTTTCATTTTGTTGATTAATGCTTGAGTTTAAGATTTTGATGTAGGCATTTCACCATTATAATTCTGAAATATGGGAAGTCCTTGAAAACATTCCCGGATTGCCTTCTGTCTGTCTGCCTTGTAAAAGATCCTTTCAGTTAAATGGACCATCCTCCTTAAATGATGTCATTAGCTTGGATTGAAAAGACATTGCCTGCAGGGAAATCATTTAATTGTCTTAAAGTGCTCTACTTCTGTAGATCTTGAAGCAGCACCCTCACTTCCATCTTTGTATCAGATAATTCATCTAAAATTCTGGTTTTAATCTCTGACGAAATATTGAGATGTAATTTCCACTTTTATTGGAGAAATTTGAGACCTTTTATAGTCTTGTCTCTGTCAAATGGATGGAAAAGTTTCGCTTGTTGAAATGCAAATGGGTATGGTCTTTTTTTTGACTTAAAGAATTAATTTAACTTGCATTCATGCAGTGCTTTATAAATATTAATGTATTGAACTCTTACATTTCACTGATACCAAGATATACTCTTTCACATGTGTATTTCAAAAATCAGTAGTATTTCCTTGTTCACGCAGCAAGTTAAGTTTTGGGGATAAGTGCAACCTTTTTTATTTTAGTTTAAGGTAATGCATTGCATTAGGAAAACAGAAATAATGACCATCTGCCTTTTTTCATTGGACTTACCAATGTAAAGTCAGTCATGTAAAAGTCAGTTTGTCAGGGATGCTGGGAATTCTTAATCAAGCAGGCATTCAGAACACCAAAAAATAAAACCTATGTGTATCAATGAGCGACTCATTTAATTAGAAAATACAGTGCTTGAAAATATATTGTATATTTTGTCTATAATCTATTATACTTTTTAAACTATCAGTTATTTAACCTGAAATACTTCAAAGCAGGAAGAAAAGTGTATTTAAAAAGTCAAATTTTTATATATGCGGTTTCTTGCTTGGGGAAATCTAGTACTGAGAATGCGGCAAAATTTTCTGAAAATTTTGCCCCTCAGAGAGGCTGGTTTTGCCTTTAAAATGGAAGAAAGTGGTGTTTCTGATGCTTTAATAAGAAGTTAATGTCTCTGTATTCTCATCTTTCTCTGCTGTTGAAATACTTAAAAAATGCGTTTCAAGACTACCACTGGATTTGTTGGGTTCTAATGTTGCATAGTAATAGTAATGTTGCATAGTTGCATAGTAATTCTGAGCAGGGGGCATTTTAGTCTTGGTTTTAATTTTGCTCCCTGTTTCTGTTCACAGTTTCAGTTGGTATCAACCTTTAAGAAAAACAGTTTGCTAGCATGCATAAAACCTAGGACTGCAGATTTCACGTTTGTTTTTCTTCTAACACTGCCTACCAAGCTCTAAGAGAGACCGGTTTGTTTATTCTTGTGGTATTTTAATTGCAGTTTGTGTAAGTTGAACTATGCTAAAAATTCCATGTGAACTTTTTATCAGAATAAATATTTAGTGTCTGTTCCTGCTTCTCCTGTAGCTAGTCTCAGTTTTCCACAGAGAGGTACCAGATCAGGAAAACTGCTCTGCTTTGCTACTTTAAATTTCTGGAGTTGGCTGTAATCCCTGTCAAAAGCTTCAGAAAAGGGTGCCTATAAACAGAGTACGGAGGAACCTCCAGAAGTGAAGTTGCTTCCCAGGCCACACCAGTGAATTGTTTACGCTTTGATTCAAAAATATTTATATCCGTTACCACTTTTTTATTCTGTCTCCTATTAACTACTACAATGTAGCCATAATTATTTTTTTTTGTCAACCTTGCTAAACCCTAGCTCTCAGATAGTAAGTTCTGTAGGTGGATTACTTTTTAAAGTGTCTCTCTTCTACTCACTGGTATCAGATTTGTTGCCTTTCAGTTTCACTGAATGTCTCCTTGTTCTCTACAATGCAAATGAAATTCAGTGCTCCTGATCTTTACCCAGCTTTGCTGGGAGCTGACTGAACATCTGGCTATTAAAATACTCCATACTGGGGGGGGGGAGAATTGGTAGTATTTACCTAGGAATATCATACATTTATAGAATGTAAAATAAATAAATAAATAAATAAAATTAAATCA
>VZSZ01000496.1:120904-195904 GCA_013398815.1 Ibidorhyncha struthersii | reverse complement strand
TTTTATGTTTCCATACTTCAGTAGAGAACAACACAGAAATCTATATGAAAATTAAAGCAAGGAGGTGATTAAGGCTAGGCATTTTTTCTGCACAGAATTAACGATGTGTTTCCTACTTCAGTGTCTCTTACTTTATGAATAACAGCAAAGTTTCTATGCATTCTGCTTCTTGCAGTCAGATACGCTGACTATTGAAAGAATAAAGTATGTACTGACTGAGTTCGGGTGAGGTTACTGAAACAAGGACCCTTGCAGTTTTCAGAGAACTGGTGGTTAAACTCTGTTTCCCTGATAAGGGTTCCATTCTATGTTTGATTACTATGGTTCAGTAGATATAAGTAAGGCTATGGAGTCAGTCATTGGTTAAAGAGTGGGAATTGGTTAGAGTTTCCAGAAATGAGGTCCTCACAAGTCCATTAAGTCTGGGGAAATAAACACCGCAAGCGTCGCATACAGGAAGTGCAGGAGTACAGCAATTCCAACATATGACTGAGTTTGTAAAGCCACAATGCTAAAGCCGCATCTTGTTGCCCTGTGGTATCCTTTGGAGAAGGGGGGGGGGGAAAGCATAAAACCCACCCAAGTCAGAGCATGATGTGTGCTTAAGGAAAATGTTCTGTCCTTGCCCAGTTCTAACTTCTGCTGATGCTAATGGAAGTTGTTTGCTTGCTGTTGAGATGATACTAAAATATTAATTGAAGATTAATACCTAAATCTGTAATGACTTGCTTTTAAATTTGTGATTTATTTAGCTTTTGTCTCTTTGTCAGGTATGCTGGTTCATTCCATGAATAAGTATGTATTATCTCAAGTCCTGTTTGAACAATGTCGTAGAATCGCAGCATGAATTATATGATTAACACATCAGGCTAGAAATGGAGTTCATTGCCAAAACTGTATGGTGCAGTTGCATGAAATGTTGTCTGTCAGTTTATTGGGAAGATGTTGGGAATTGCTGAGATGATGTTCAGGAATCTGCAGTTTGGATCTATCTTTTGGCTAATGACAATGTTAACTCTGTATTTCCACGAGCACAAGTTTCATTGTGCTAAGTACATCTGACAAGTCATCTACATCTTTATATTAAACTGCTTTGCCTTTTCAAAACTAAAACTATAATTCAGCCACTTCCTTGAAAGCTGCACACAGGTGTTTGGTGCACTAAAATTTATGTCTATTAGTCTGACCCTTCTCAACATTAAAACGAAACTATTTTTGTTGTTTTCTTCAAAAAGCTTTCAATATGATGAATCTCCAATAAAACCAAATGCAGCTTCTGATGATTTAAACTGATCTTTTTAAAGATAAATCAGATTCCATGGTTAGCACTGTAATCATCTTGTCATGCTTAGTGTGATTATTCACCTTTTAAAAGTAATAGCAGAGTTTTTCAGGTTCTGCAGTCTTCTGCAGGTTCCTGGAATGAAAGAACAGTATACATATCATGTAAAACAGGCTGCTGGATGAAGGTTTACATTTATGATTCCAAAACCCATAGGAAATTATATATTGACCTCATGTTTAATCCAAATGTACTTTAAAACAGAACAGATCTTTCAAGACTTAAATGAATTTAGTTTCATTAGAAAATACTGGCAGTGTGTCCCCCAGTTTGCTATGCAAATAGTTGTGTGTTTATCTGCCATCTTGCTAATAAACAGTTCAGAGTAAGTTAAGTGTGTGCATTTGAGAGCTGCAGCTGTGGAATTCTGCCCTGTATTTTCACTTTTAACTGTATGTCTTAGTCTATATTGATCTGAATTTAACACCAAGTATTCAGTAAAGAAAATGATTTTTAAAAAACTACTTTGTAATTAAAAATCACTTGTCTTGAGAGAAAGTAGAGGAAAAAGATGGTCACGATTTTTGTGCATCAAATTTTTATCTGCTCTTGCATTTGGGGCATACATTAGCTACTATGAGTGCATGCATCTTAAATGGGCTGAAATTTTATTTTTAAACTTCCTCCTTTGATTTGGACAGTGCTGAATCATGAGAATTTCTGTAAAATTGAATATGTCCTGTTTTTGTGTTAACAGAGCATAGGCAACAGCTGTAGTTAACATCTTATGAAATACAGTACTAATAAATACAATTAACATTATTTTAATGGACATTTTTATGTTGCAGAGATCAGTGTAAGCTTTCATAGTGAAGTACAGTTAGTACATATAGTATTGCTACAGTACTAATTACATTTATTGCAATGGCTTTTGCTCTGTGTTTCAGCCATGCTTTTGCGCGGTGGACTGTTTCATAGAGGCATGCTGATAAAATATATGCTATGAACGCAGCAGATGTTAAAATAAATAAATGTGGAAGTTGGTTATAGCTGTCTGAAGGCCTCTTAGTTATGAAATACGTATCAGTGTTGGTCCCAAGGGTTTTGAGAATAACTGCAGCAAGGGAATATACATACATTCAAAGGAGAGTCCGTTCTGTATGGAGCTTTCTAAATCTGTTGATACAAGCTCTGTCACTTACACTGCTTCTTATTTTTACCATTGTCATTCCTCAAGTGCTTAAAGGTTGCAAACAAAAGTAGGGCCTGTTGCAGTAGGTACTCTGCAAATAAAGAAGGCAGGGGCATCCAAGTCAGCACGGGGCTGAGAAATAGTGGAGCGCTATCACCAGAGCAGTGCCTCTGGGCTAAACAGCTGTTCTGAGAAGTGGGGCCAATGAGTATGGGCATGGTAGGCTCATGGACTTGGAGTTACGGCTTTTGAGGGAGGACAGAGCTTGTGTCTGTCTGGCACTGGGTGCTAGTGCAGGCGTATCCGAGTTTTGATTCAGAATTGCAGGAGGGTAGCCGAGAAGGTTACCACACCATACTCAGTCGTTTATTACTTCTGCATAGGTAGCTGTGCTGTCCATGAAGCAGTTATCAAACCTGTGGCAGACACTTACTTTAGGTAAACCCAGCCCTGGTTTGGGAATAAGAACAGGTATGTAAAGTAAGAGACTTCTCTGAGGTCTCTCTCAGGCCTGGTTTTCCAATTTATTTTATTTTATTTTTTTTTCCAGTTGATTGGCATGCAGTGCCTCTCATGCTGGCTCCTGCTGGAGTAAAAGGACTGGTTCTTTTAAATTGCTGGTATGCTTTGGAACCCAAAGCATTTCTTAAATTTTTAGTGGTAGAAGACTATACCTGTGGTAAAGTATAATACTGAAGATGAGGGGCCACAATGGAGAAGGGGATGTTAAAAATGAAAAGTAATAGAATACTTTCTGTTGCACTTCTAATGGGATGTTCAAAGCTGATCAAAGAGAGCACTGAAAGGAGAGGGTAAAACCAACAAATGTCTTCATGTTTACTTCGTTCACTGGAATGTCATAAATTAGAGGAGAGGTGACTCCTGATTGATGGGCTGGATGGGCTCTTGCCAAAACAGCTGACCTGTCTTACAGCTCAGCTCAGTCCCTGACACCTGTGCAACCCCTTTGCCTTACCCCTCCTGGGCAGATGGCTTGGGGTTTCTATTTCTGTGAGTCTAGCTGGCAACAGGACCTGTGCCCAGTGGAGGTGGCATGCTCACCCGGTTACAAGGACTGTGGCAGGAGAGTGGGGTTATGTGGGAATAAAGAGCTCACTTGGCTAAGATCCTCCCTGATGTGGAGAGGTGCCAGTGAGTAAAGTGGGTGCACAACGTGATCTGGGTAATGCAGGGAGGTCACTCCTTCATAAATGGAGGAGACCATTAAACACAGCAGGATCTCAGGGAGCTGGGACCAAAAATATGGAGAAAGAGGAGATGAAGAAGAAGGGGAAATGATGGGAGTTTAAAAGCGGGGAGCAGCCTGGGAAATAACACTACTGGACATAGGAGAGGCTCTGAGGAGTAAGATTGTAAGACTTGGCACAGAAGAAAGGGTCTTACCAGAGATAGGCACTGATGGCAGAAAAGGGAATGGCTGGAACAGAAACAAGTGGGGTGGGAAAGGTGGTTTTCTGCAAGCACATTTTTCTTCCAGCTTCTGTGCAAAAAGTTTACTGCATTTTCCTTAGAGACCTCTGTCTGGCAAATCTAGGTGATTATGGGAGTAAACTGACAGTGTCTCTCTAAAGCTGAGTAGAGAGAGAGTTAACTCTTCTATGGTTGTGTCCAGAAGACCCTCCATCTCCTCTTCCATCACATGAGGGGAAATACCTGTCAAAAATATACTTCAGATTCTCACTAATGGTGAGAAGGAGGATGGGTCTGAACAGCCCACTCTTGATGTGGTTGATTGATATTCAAGTGTGGTTGTGGACAATGAAATGGTTAAGTCAGGCTCTAACAAGAGTGTCCCACACTTGGTGGCTTTGAAGCTGTTTAAAAGGAAACATCTTCTGGCTGGAAGGCTACACAATAGCCGTCTGGATTTAAGAGTGGAAGATACAGTTCCTCTGTGAAATTGTATTTGTACCATAAATATTATGGCAGAAACAGGTTTCCTGAATTTCATATTTTTTTTCGTGTGCTTTCCTTCTCCTCTGATAGGCAGAGACCTTTCTACTTCTCTCATATACTCTGCTAGGCTTCATGATGCCTTCTGTAGTCAATGTATATTGGTGTATTGCACAGTCAGGCCCAGCTCCTAACTTTGGACTTGAGGCCCATTTCCTGTGCCCTGTATCTGTCCTCATAACCTGCCATTGCAGCTTACTGCTATTTCCCACCTTGAAGATTAGAACAAGATTAGGAAATGAGGAGAAATGGGTGCTGGAAGTCAGGTGAACTAAGGAAAGCCCCCCAAGTTCCTGGCTGTTCTCACTGCTGCTCTGGGAGTGGAAATATTCTCATGTCTCGAGGGAGAGGAAAAATCCGACTCTGTGGAATCTCATTATATTACTTCCACATGTTTCATTCCCAGATGAGGTGAAAACCTTGAATTAGTTGTCTTAGAAAGTTAACCAGAGAAATGTATGAAAAAATACATGTAATATTTAGGAGAACCCACTGTAGAAATGTCTGGGAGTACACTTGTTTTTACATGCTTTTGTTGTTTTTCTGCTGTTCTTTAGACATTCTTTTAGGGAAGAAAATCTGCTTTTTGTGTTGCAGTTTTTAATGCTTCAGCAGTCTGCTGTTCCCATGTCTGTTGGGATACTCGGTTGTGAAAGCAGGCCTTCAAACAGACAGGTCCTGTACTCAGTTTACTCTATGGCACATGCAGCAAGTGTGACACAGCATTGAAAATGTCCTTTTTGTATGTGTGGTGTAGAGCTGATTTTATGCAAGTGCAGTAGCTGTTAGATTAGGGGCTTAGGGCATCTGGAAGCTTACCCTGATACGTGTACAGAAGTCTTTTAGCTTAGCACCAAAAGCAGTAAGGTGGTAGATGATGACAAAAATTGTAGTCCACTGCCTGAAGCAGCAGACTTATCAACTCTCCTAAAGATCAGTACAAACAGGAAGCTCAATGCCACTAAAAAATAACAGTTTTTTTCTTCAAATTTATTTTATTGAATAATCCTCTAAAAAAATAACACAGAAGATTCTGCATTGTAAAGTTTACTCTTGTGTTGCTCACAGACTCGTTCCATGACAAGGGTGTTCTCTGTAGAGGATGCTTGAGGATAGTAGGTGAATTAGTAGGTGAAGGTAGAGTAGGTGAAGTCTAGATTTCTCTATTTCTTAAAAATATATGTAGCATTTTATTTGTGGAGCACGTCAAGAAGAGCATTCAAACTAAAACAGTATCTTATGTGTAACTTTATGCTGCTCAATTATCCAGGTTAAAAGCTGAGATCACTTTATGTTTGTTTAAAAGTGCAGCAGCTGTGGTGGCCCTAAGCATGTATCAGGTGAGACAGAGGTGTGACACTCAATGTTGTTGCAAAAGACGTATTGTCAAATGACTTCTTTATGGATTGTGAATTCAAGGCATATGTATTATTACCAAAACCCCCCTGGGGTTATGGTGGTAGCTTTTCAAGGTAAGGGATTGTAGCTGATCAGTATGGAGAACTGTGCATTTTAGTCTGTGGCTTGTATATTTTTGGTTTGATAAATTAGTTCTTGCTGTCTGCGCACTTGCTGGTGTGAGAAGCATGGTTTGTACTAAACTTCACTAGTGAATGCCAGTCACAAGCTTTGAAAGATGTTAGTGTTGCTTGTTGCTTAACCAACAAGCAAATGTGAACCATTTCTTTTTTTCTAGCATTTCTTCTTCCTACTCTATCACTGGTGCAACTGCTTTCTCCGGTATTGAATAAACGGTCCCCTGTTAGAACAACTGACATCTGGAAGACTCTTCATAGTACTTCACATAGCAATGTTCTGACTCAGCCATTAGTTGTCAGAGCTCAGATCAGGGTCATCTCAAGAAATCTGTAATGCCTTTTACTTCTAGCAAGAGCTGGCCTGAAAATCTGCTTAATGTTGTCATTCAAAATTTACGTGGTTTCATTAAGCTTATTAAAAGCAATGAAAAATGCAGCAGTACGTAACACTGATAAAACCCGTTCACCTTGCTATTTCAAATCACGTTTATGGACGATGAATTTAGCTTCCCAGTAGCCCTGGGCAGAGGTATTATCTCCATTTTATGGACAAGAAAACTGAGTTAGATTCAATGACTTGTCCAAGGTCATACGTAAGACTGATAGTACTGGGGGGAAAAAATGTCCAGACTTCTGTCTTAATTACATGATAATTTTTTTGAATAAACTCAGTGTCTTAGAAAAGATACATCTATGTTTTTGTCTTTAGGGTTTTGAAAATTATTTTGAGGATTAATTTTGCAAAAATTAATCAGTATTTTCCTCAGAAGCATGATTCTCACCACTGAGAATATTAAGACGAATTCACACCCTTTTTTGTAGACTTCAGTTCACTGCTTCCTACAAAAACTTTCTTGTAGTCCACTTTGGCTCTGTTGTTCTCTGCCTTTGTGAAATAAAGCTGCCTTCATTATTTAGCATTCTTACATTTGCATACATACAAGAGGGAACAGCTGCTTTCTGCAGGGATTTTGTGTACTCATTCATATTCCCACAGTGGTGGCCTTGTTCTGAAGCACACTGCTACCCTGTGGAAAAGCAGAAGAATACACGGACAATATAGAAATCAGTCTGTTATTAAACACTTGTAAGTACAGCCATAAAGGGAAAAATATAACCACAGAGTTACATTTTTAAATCTGAAGCAAGTACCATGTGATGATGATGTATAAAAGTCTCTTCCTCTCAGAGCTGCTGGAAGGCTATGAGGAAAAAAATATTTTTGAAAGAAATTTTGCAGTTCTCAAGTTTTTGAAAAACAAATCTAATATTATTGCTAAGAATATTTTGTGTTTAAAAAAAAAAAAAGAAAAAATTGGCAGTGCTTATTTCTCTTTTGATGGTGATCTTGGCCTAGCTAATAAATAGCCATTCTCATATCCATGAACAGAAAATGATATGCCTCTATATTGCTATAAACTTGAGATTTCCAAGTATGATCGAGACAACGGTTCAGTTCCTGAAGATTTTTGAATAGCTAGGCATTCACAGAAGTTTGGCCCTTCCTTTTTTTTTTAACAATACTTTTACTGTGTATTTCTAATTCCTCAACTTAGATTTTAAAGTTATTTTAAAATATATGAAAAATTAAATGACAAAAATAGATTAATTATCTCCATAAACTGATGGATTTAAAGTCCGTTATCTGTGTTGGACATAAGAGAACTAAAGCAGTAGCCAGAGACGTAAGAACACATTAAAGAATATAATTTGTACACACTGTGTTTTTTTTTTTTAAAAAAAAAAAAGCAACATCTTTGTGAGTTTTGAGAACTTTGCTTTTCAGTTCTTTAGAAAAAAGGCAAATACATTCACTCTGCGTTTTTCTTTAAAATTTTGAAGCATCTTAAAGTGACTTTGACGAAGAACTTTGAGTCTAAGCATATGCAATTTTATCCCAAAGCATTAAGACACGTATATACATGAAGTTGTGAAAACCCATGCAGTTAGAATGTGATAGTCACAACTGGACCAACCATTTAAAATAACACAATACAAATGTGATTCAGAAGCATTTGCTTCCTTGCTGGCATTTTTGTCTTGCTATTTTGCCACCTGCTACTTTTGGACTTACTGCTTTAATAGTAGCAGATAGTATTAAAATATTTTCAAGAGGGAGGAAAACACTTGCAGAATTATTAATATTCTGTTTATGGATATCTAAAAAAAAATATGGAAGGTCATAGTTTGACCTAGAGACCTTCACAGTGTCCTTTAAACAAGCATTAATCATATGTAGTGCATCAAATCATCATGTGCGAGATAACGTTGGTGACCTCTCCAACTGAGAATAACAAATGACTTAATTTTCCTTTCAGTACATGACAGTAGTGTTGACAACCCCTATGTATATTTTTTTTTTTGCCCTGTACCTAATCAACTGATCATTCTCAACACAAAATTTTCCTTAAAGTATGTCTTTTCACTCCTGTTTCTGCATGATAGGAACCTGTGTAGAGAACACGTAATGGATTAGTCGTCATATGCATGTTTTTCTGCTGGGATCTCTAAAAGTAAAGTAGTTTCTGCATCATGCTGATGAAATGGCATACTGAACAAGGGGAATTGGATTACATTGCCTAGTTAAAATATTATAAAATTTATAAAGCCGTGCTTTAAAATGTGGGTAAAAGTACATCACGCTACAGCATTCTTGGGGAAAATGCATATTGGTCGAAACATTTTTGATAATGTCTTTGGTCATATGAAAACCCTAAAATAATCCATGCATCTTCTACAATACCTGTATGAAAGTTGCTTAAAAGTCCTAAAGGGGGCATTACTAGCTGTAACTGGAATTGTGATGTGCTCAGAGATATGTTTTTATATGCCGTTAGAGAGTCAGAGTAAATATTTTAGGGCTAAACTGAAGACTTAATTGCCTGTCAACTGCTGAAAAGGTCTTGTTAAACCAATTATAACCCTGTAATGCCTTGGTCTTTATTCTGCAGTGGCCAACACTGCAGTTACAGGGTACTGGAGGAGTCCACAGGATCAATGTGTGTTAAAGGCTTAACAGGCACCTTAGGCAATATTTTGTGACTGTTGCTGCCTTCACAGAAATTGCCTCAGGATTTCAGCATTCTGGCCTGTCAGTCTTGCCATTGCTTCACCACCTGCAGTCTGATTGCTCCAGCTGGTTTCCTTCTTCCCCCTTTTTTTGCAGCCTGGCCTTAAGCAGGAGCAGCGTCTGCTTGGCTGAGCTCTGCAGAGACTTGCAACTTGTTGGCTATCCTGATATTCATTCATCCCTTCACCGTGGATTTAGAGGCAAAAGCAATACGCCATCTTGTTGGCACCTTGGTGTGCCACAGATCGGAAGTCTGGTCTTGCTTTGTCTTTCACCAGTGGTGCCAACTGTTAGTCTGGCTCCCCAGATGTTTTCCTGACCAAATTTCACAGAATGACAGTGGGACAGACTTCACAGAAGTCTAATATATTTTAAGGTTTTGCTGCAGCTGCAGACTTTCTTGGTAGCATTTGTTTACTTGTTTGTTCTTTTTGGCACTTGTGTCATTTAGAGACCAAATTAGCAGCCTCTACCACTAGTTGCTAAAACAGAATGGTTCATAGAAGAATGTGTAAGAGTAGAGAAGGATATCAGATTAAATCTTGGAAGACTAAGCACTCTGAAGTACCACATAACATCTTTTTAAAAAGTCATAATGGGTGGCTAAATAAACTGTGGGTTTTAGCCGTGTTGCTGGAAGCTTTCAGGAAAACTCTGAGTGGCGGTTTCAACCTCTATCCACTGGTCAGTCAAGACTAAGTACAGCTGGGCTTTTTCAACCAGACAGCTAGTAAAATTGTCAGTAGGGTAAAGTAGAATCCTCTTATTTGATTATATAGGCAATGTCTAGGATAGTCGTCATGTTCACATCAGTTGCAATAGGTGTCTTTGTCATGCTAGCTCTTTTCATTGATTGCTTGAGGTATTGCAAATTAGAGATGATTAGATGCTCTTTCTATAATCCAACTAAATATTGAAACTATATTTGAGCTGTAACTATTGTTTTGCTGAAGTCTCCTGTGAGAGTTTTGCCAGAGGTTTGAGATTCCTAAGACAGATAGTGTCACAGAAATCTTTTTAAAAAATATTTTACGCAACAGCTTCCAGCTCAGTGATCTTCGATTTATGAACATCTGAATAACAGAAGAAAGATTAATAAATCTGAGCCACTATGCAATTTATAATCCTTCACATACCTATAAAATGCCTTTTTTCCTAGTAGGCTTAAATTCTAGTATGCTTTTTAACCAGTAAGATTCAGTTTTCATCCTTTTTTAATGACTTGGCTCAGGACAGATCTAGAATTTTAGTTCCAGAAAACTGCTTCTACTCTGAATTTGAGTTTCTGATTGGCCAAAACTCTTCCAGAACTTGCAAAGAGAATGTTTTATGTACTGCACTGTACTGTGTTATAGGATAACTGTGCTCTACATCTCTTCTTCTTCTACTCAACATGAAAAGGACACCACAAATGAATCGGACATGAAGTTCAGTATTTGCCCCCGAGTCTGTGTCACCACAGCTAGCTTCAGGTGGTTAGTCAAGTCCCTGATATTTAGAAGGCTAATTGCTTCTTAAGATGGAAGCGAGAATCAGAAGACTGGTGTGTCTTTTTTTTTTTTTCTTGAAATTTGCTGACTTGTTTTGTGCTGCAGCTCACCTTTTTCACCCTTCAAATGGTATTGTTCAACAGTGACACCTTTCTGTGTGTAATAACCAAATGATAAATTTTAGGTTGTTCCATATTGTACAACATGTCTTCAGTCATGTTTTCTAGTTTTTAAGACTGACAGGATCTTGACAGTGAAAAAAATGGAACAAGTCTGTGCTGAACACATTTTTGGGTTGTCCATCTACTTAACAAGATTCTACTGTGTTAATCTAAAGTCCTCTGTTGGTCTTTGCTTTAATGGCCTTCAATGTTGAAGTTCATCCTGCCCCTTCAAGTTAGTGCTCCTACTACAGGATATTTTTTTTTTCTGTGGATCTATTTCAAATTATAAATCAAGCATGTCAAGTTTGTGATGTATGCTGTGACTATACCTGATGACTGAGTCAGTGTTCTGTGCTCTGCCAGCTGTTTTTAAGTGCATTCCTGAATCTAGGTTGTATCTCTAGATCCAGCGGGATAATTTAGGCTCTGTACCTGCTGTGGTTTAACCCTAGCCAGCAACTAGGACCATGCAGCTGCTCACTCACTCCCTCTTCCCCCCCGCAGGGTAGGGAGAAGGGAATCAGAAGAGTAAAAGTGAGAAAACTTATGGGTTGAGTTAAAGACAGTTTAATAAGTAAAGCAAAAGCCATGCATGCAAGCAAAGCAGAACAAGGAATTCATTCACTGCTTCCTATCGGCAAGCAGGTGTTCAGCCATCTCAAGGAAAGCAGGGTTCCATCATGCATAGCAGTTACTTGGGAAGACAAATGCAGTAACTCCAAATGTCCCCCTCTTCTTTCTTCTTCCCCCAGCTTTACATGCTGAGCATGATGTCATATAGTATGGAATATCCCTTTGGTCTTCTGGGGTCAGCTGTCCCAGCTGTGTCTCCTCCCAACTTCTTGTGCCCTCCCAGCCTACTCGCTGGTGGGGCGGTATGAGGAGCAGAAAAGGCCTTGACTGCTTAGCAACAACCAAAAACATCAGTGTGCTGTCAACACCACTCGTCCCAAATCCAAAACATAGTCCCACACCAGCTGCTAGCAAGAAAGTTAAAGCCATGTCAGCTGAAACCATGGCGGTAGCCTAGTAATGCATTGGCCAAACCAGCATGTTTCAGTTCCTGTTCTGAGCATCAGTTTCTCTGATTTCTATCTTAATGCTTGTTTTCTTTTTTTTTTTTTTTTTTTAAACAACCAACCAACCCCCGATCTTGGCCTGCTCAGCATTTTTTTTTTTTGCACTGTCTTTCCATAGATGAAGAATTGCTGTTATGAAAATTTAAGAATTAAGCAGTTATGCTATTCTAACTTTGAGATTCAATTCTGTATGGACATTAAAATTGTTATGCCCTGTGCAGATAACACAGTATCATTCTTCTCTGATATGTTACCAAAGAACCATAAGAACAATGACATGATTAATCATGCAAATTAACTTTTTAAGGGTTTCTGCTTTATTTATCCTTAAGCATGAGTTCTTAGATTTCTACCTTTAAAAATATTTTCAGATTTACTCCTTTAAATTGTCAGTTTAGTTACATGATCTTAACTTTTGCTATTGTATACAATGACAAATTAAGCATATCTTCATAGATCTGAAAGATTAGTGTGAATTTAGTGTGTAACTAAGAGTACTATCTACATTAATTCTTCTCAGTTGCTTAGAAAATTATGCTTCGATTAATATTTGCCTCTTGTTAGGGGTAGAAGTTTCAAAATAGAGAAGAATCTTGAAGAACCACACCAGTCTTTATTGTAAAATTCAATTCAGAGCTACAGAGGTGTATGTAGATGTAACTAAATATTTTTGTCTCTGCTGTAATTAAACATTTTTGTTTTTTTCCTTTCTCACTGTAGACTTCATGGTGACCTTTTTTCTTTTTGTGTAATCTTAATTTAGTGCTACTGCTTCAGATCATTTCTTTGAATAAAGAATGCTAATTTACTTGTATTTACACAGGTGGTCATCTCATTTTTTCACTTAACAATATGCTACAACACATTCTTTGCTGTTTTTCCTGTTTCTGTATACATTTCTTGCTCAAAAAAGCCTGTGTGTGACTTCATCATTATAACAATTTTTAACCTTATTAATCAAAAAAAGTCAGGAGGGTACCTTTTTGGGGCCATAAAATATGACTGTAGGTGCTGCCTCCACGAAACAATTAAATGGAAAAGTGATAATATGTGTGAAGGGATCTTTCTGAGACTATTTGTAAACTTCTGATTTCTAAATGTTGCCTTCAGGCTCGGTAAGAAAAGCCCAGTGTTTGTAAAGATTATCCTGACAGCAATATGCTGGGTCAATTGTCAAGACATGTTTAGTGTGGGGGGATGTATTAATCTGCTATAGCTACCACTGTAAGTGGTTGGAATAAATAGAAGGCTCAATCAGATGAAGAGGGATTAACTGTGTAAATTGAGCAAACTCTTCAATCACTAAACCAGTGATTTTACAAAGGATTAGTCTGCTTTTACAAATATTGATTACTGATTTGTTACTCGGAATGAAGATGATATAACTTGTGCAGTTGCTATGTAGTATGCTATGTGAAGTGTACATCATTCATATTAATGGGATTGTCATAGGCATTACAGAAACTGACAGATTTATTATAGCAGTGCCGTTAGCATTGTCATAGTTAAGGTTGTGTCAGCATTTCCATTAAAAGTCCCATTTTCTTTTTTTGGTGTTCATAGATCAACTTGAAAATTTGCTCCATTGAAATTTGGCAATACCAGTTTATAGCTTTGACACAATTATTATTTTTGTGCACTTTTAAACAGAACTGAATTGACACATTTTAAATTAGAAGAAAATACTGTATATGATTTTTTAAAAAACATGTTTACTGATTTGAATTCTTGGTTTTTAGTGCAGCTTTTGAGTGATACTTTGTATGTTCAGTAGTTCCATTAAGCCACGTTTGTAAAGATGTGTATGTGTTAACCAGTTGCTATAAAGTGGAAATAACAGAGGAAATTTTATATAAACGAGCTCTCTTGCCTGTCTAAAGGCTTGTCTGGCTTTTTTTCCAGTGCTACTAGTTATCTGATCAAGATTATTATGTTTCTTACAAATCCTATCCCACTTATGTCCACAGACCATAGTATTGCCACCAAATACTGTCCACAAACCAAGCAACGCTATTCTGTTAGCAGGTTCAGTTGATTCATACACCTTTAATGTTACAACTGGTTTAAGTTTCAACAGTGGTATGTTCACCGGGCGGTTTGTTTTTCTAATCCTTAATTTAGGTTTATGTGCAGCGGTAGGTTTACGGAAAATTCGGGTGTGGTGTAAGAATGAACGAGAGTTTGAGTTTGGAAAAACTCCCACTAACACTTATTCAGCTAATTCCTCAATGTAAAAGTCTTAAGTTTTAAAAAATGCCCATTTGTCTCAATGTGTCATCTTCTTCCTCTTATACAGATATGCCACAAAACTCAATCACAGATCTTCTCTTGATTATCTTTTTCCAAGTTGTTACCCCTGTGGCAGAATGCGATGGTAACTCTGGTTTGTGAACTTCCAATCCCTTAACACTTTGGGATTTCCGATGGTGGATGCCAAAGATACAGAAACCTGTATGTGTTTACCATAGGAAAAGACAAGCTGGCATTTAGCAAGTCAATCTAAGCGATCCTACTTCACTTTTGGATTTCAATCCTATAGATAGTGTTCAAATAAAAATAACTGTTATTAACTGCAAATAAAAATATTATTTCAAATATTCCTACTTAATACTAAAACCAGTAAGGACTGCATAAAGTCATCTGGGAAAGGTAATAGTCATGTGTGATAAAGGAAATACATTCTGTAGCATGGTATCACTTTAGGCCATTGAAAAATTGAAGTGGAAATTTTGAGTGACTAGATGTAACAAAGTGGGACTTAAGGGAGAATTGGAGCAGTTGGTCTGATCTCTTCTCTCTTGTTCAGAGAAAAACAGCTTCTGCCAGAGCTCTTGTTGCTTGCATTTTCAAGTATATGATTTATTCTGGAGACTTCAAATGGAGCGGAAAATGTTAGTGTGGTTATTCAGAAAACTTGAAGCTGATATCGGAAGGTGGTTCTTCCTGTCATTCTCAGTACTCCAAGGTGAATGACCACTGAAATTTACATCTGGAAAGTTTTCAGGAAACACAGGAGTGTTCTGCTGGCTTCTTTCACTGTACTCTGCTGGCTTCTTACATTGTTTCCCTTGTTCTTTTGTTTGGTCCCATGCAATTACAGCAAAACAGGATTTTTTTTATCTTTGTGGTAGCATGTTCCTTGTGAGAGGAGGTTTGAAAATAGCAATGTGTTTTTCCAACAATAAAACTTTTTGATTTTTATTACCTCTTCATTGCCTCTCTCAGAGTACTTAGAAATAAAGACACTGTGTTAGTTACTTTGGAGTTTTTTACCTTTAAATTTTCTCATGGTTTTGCNTAACTCTACCAGAACTTCATATTTCTACATGCTGAATGATATTTGATATGCATTTTGTGTGCTGCGGTGGGAAAGCTTAGGCTCACATGAGATTTTTTCTTTTGTTTTTATTTTAAAAAGTCTTGTCTTTAAATGGAGACTGCAGTGTAAAGTAGTACCTCCATTTTAATCCAAATTAGCTTTCGAATGCAGAGAAGCTTTGAGTGTGATAGTTCACTGATCACTGAGCATAGCTTTTTACTTAAATTATCACTAGTAGAAGAAATGTATCAAAAATGAGGTAATGAGGCAGAACATTCAAGCCATTTTGTGTTTGCAGGAATACATAAAATGTGGAAAATGAAAACTGCAGCTTTCACAGACTTCTCTGAAATCTGCAAGTGCCACTTTTAAAGATGGGACTCTTTTTAGCTGACTATAGGAATTCTAATCTTTTCCTTTATACAGATGAAAGATTTTTCAGCACCGACCAGTAATGTTAAAACTTTTTTTGATCAAGGATGTGAGCTGTTGGAGCATTTAAAATGCTCAAAGTGTGTGTGTATGTTTCCTTTCACGAGCTTAGCAGGCCAAGCCTTTGGCCAGGAGTCAGAACAGTTGGAACTTTGCAGGCTACACAGCTAATCCGAGAGGGCTGCCACTTGGCAAAAGTGACTTCCATATATAAAACATCATACAATTTACGTTGGGGTTTTTCATTGGTGTTTTGTGGTAGTCTGAGAATTTCCTTGTTTCCCTGGATTTCTTTGGTACTGCTCATTATATTTCCAGTGTGTTTTGCTTCTCATGAGAGCAGTAGCTAATGTTCCCCTGCTCAAATAGCCCTATCACAGACTGAAATTCACATTGGATGATTTTCCTGTTTTCAAAGGGGGCTTAAACTAGCTTCTGGGACTAGAAACAGAGCAATTTGGGAAAGGAGGTATACACAACAGAGCTTACTTAGGAGAGGATACAGGGCAAAAAATGTGGGAAACGGTAAGATTAAGAGGAAGAAAATTTACGTGCTTTTTGTTTAATGGATGTGTGATTTGTGAAGAATCTAGCTTGCATGGTATTACCAAAATTAGGATAGGTGTCACAGAGTTCATGTGACTTAAGCTCTCATAGATCTGTCAAAATGTTGTTGAATAATAAATACTTGGATTACTAGGATGCTGAAACTAAAGGAACATGTACTACTAATCTTTAAATATAATTTAGAAGTTCATTGTTTAGCTTTACAAGAAATGACATTTGGTAGTTTTTCTGCCAGAACATATTAAATCCTTCTCATGTGCAGTTAAATAGTTGTCATTGCTTAGTTTCAGCTGAGGCTTATTTGCTGAATAAAATGTGCCAGTTGCCCAAAGATGAAATTTTAGACCCTTCAAAAGTACTAATTAAAAACATCATCACAAAACGAGAAAAGCAATAGGAAACTTCTAGTTCTGATTACCGCAAGTTTTTCTTAAGGTGTTGTGATATGTGGTTGTTTCCAAGGGATTCTTATGCTTACCAGGTGTCTATTTAAAAATAGTAGTAAACTGCAGTGCACAACTGTATTGTAGTGTTACCTTTTCCAGATGTTTTAGATATTAAGCTGAAAATTGTTTTTTTCACCTGGACTTATTAAATTCTAGCTTTTAACTTGCTGTTTGATAAACGTATAGAACTTTCTTTCTATTAGTCATCTGGGAATACAGGTATCATGATGTGGTTAAAGATGCTATCCATATGCAATTTGACATGATGCTGGTCATACTCCAGCTGTAGATTCTTTATTCCTGGCCTTTTAATTTTCTCTGATTAGCCAACAGCACCTTCTGTGGTTCAGCTATCATGTTGATACTCTGAATCTGTACTTAGGGTTTCTAATCAAAATTGGATGTGTGTGCTTGTCTGTGAGATGATGCTGGGAAATTTCAGCTTGCCTACATCATTTCATGAGAATTTCCAGTACCTCTAATTGATCCATGATGGTCTGTTTTGACTTGCTTCTATCTGCAATGCAGAGGCGTTGGCTTTATTTCTGTGTTTTCCTGCATATTATGTTTCTAATAACAAAGCAGGAAGCTGAGCTTCTTGTTGCATAGGCAAAATTTGTATTGTCAATCTCTACAACTGGCACACTTTTCTATTAGCTGTAGTGTGGGCCTCTGGGTGACTGAAACCTTTCTGCCTTGCACTGGAATGATTGATAAAACTTTAATGATCCTTGGAGGGATTTAAGCAAAACTTTTACATTTCTATGCCTTGTATTACAGTGGCGTGAGCAGTAGACCTTGTACAAGAGACCTTTTCTTTACTGCTGTGTCTTCTTTCTGTCTTCTTGCCTCAGAATCTTTGAGAAACAGCAGAAATGGGAAGGTTGCTCCTGTGAAGCGTGCAGTGGCCCCTTTTATAACCCTGGGGAATAATGCCTGATCACAGCAGAAAACATGTCTTTTTTTTTTTTTTTTGCCATGTGCCGTGGGTATCATTTAGGAAATTTTAATAATTACCTATGTGAAAGTAAAATCTGGATCATGGGTTGAAAGCCATTAATTCCTCTGTACATTAAGGTGCTATGGGAAGTGTAACAGTAGGCATTTTAGAACCAATATGAAAGCCTACGAAGGATGGACAAGTCCAGGACAATATTAGTTTATAAATTCAAATTTAAGTTTGGATGAGGAGTGTGTGATCCAGGATAATTCCATTAGTCCATGGATCCTGGTGAACGGAGTCTGACTGGCTGACTCCTGGAATTTATTTAAAAAAAAAAATAAATAAAAAGTCTTTGTCAGATGAAACATGTTACAACTACTAAAGAAACTTTGCTCAAAAAACAGATGAGGATTGAGAAGCCATAGATGTAAAATGTTTTAAATTTAAAATATCTAAATACATAGTTATTTAATTAGGCGCTAAATGAAAATGACAAAAAGAAACAGATTTCAAGCATATTGACTGCTTAAAGGAACTAAATGTTTCTGTAAAGAATATGTCTCAGTGGTTTTTAGGCTGCCTGGCCCACTGCCTTCTCCTGAGCTTACAGGAAGGAAGGGAGGAGAAATGCTCATACCGCTCTACTTCCAAGGGAGGAGTCAAGAAGAAATACTCAGCATTTAGACCTCTGAGGGTGCGGTATTAGTGTTTGTAACCCAAACTTCATATTCTGAATTAGAAAGAATTAAAACTAGAAACAGATGCTGCTCCTTGAAGTATTTTTCAATAAAATACACTGCTGGCTCTTCTTAGAGGAATATATCAAGGCAAGTTATTCTGTGAAAATTATTGTAAACTATTAGAGAATACAATGGTGAACGCTGGGGATGGCTCCAGAGCAAAACTTCATAGACTCTGCAGTCTTTGGAACAAACACTTTGAAGCCCAAAATGTTAACTCTTCTTAAACCAATGTTTCAAAAGCTAAACATTTCATTCAGGCGAATAAATATAATGAAAATGTGTTTTCTTTAACATTTATCTTTTGATTCTTGCGTGTTAAACTAATTCAGAGCTATTAGGCTACTACATTTGGAAAGTACTGAAGTAGTCTTTGTGAAAGTGTTCAAGATGGTTAATGAAGCTAATGAGATTTTATGTGATCTTCCTACTGATAACTTTTCCTTAATCAGATGGCTCTAGGAAATGGGATTTTTCAAAATTCAGTAGTAGGGAGAAGGTATGCATATGAAAGTAAACCAGCTCCTCTTTAGCCTAGATTCGCAGTGCTTGTGTAACAGATGTGGCCCCAGTGTATTGCTATGTACAGATTCAAAGATAATTGAATCCCTCTGTAGTAGCTATTAAAAATGCGTAAATGCTGTATTTCCAGATCCAAATGAAATGGAGAGATATGAAGAATTTTGGAAGAAGTGTGTGAGAAGGGGGATGGGAGGGAAGAGATAATGATGAAAATACTTTTTGTGTTGCTAGAAACATTATTCCTTCTTTGCTCAACTTTAACACAAATATTTTCAGAAAATCTTTGCCAGTTTAGAATTGCAGCCTGAGAGATATCATAAAAGCCCTGAGCTTGAGGACAATCCCCCTGTTTTCTGCATTTTAAAGGGTATTATTTCAATACTTAGAGTAACAACTCTTTGTTTTTAGAGAAACATCCAGTTTCATCCTAGATTACAAGATACACTTTCATATTGCCAGCATTTTTCCTCTCTGTTTTCTAGCTGATGTCAAAGTTTTTACTAACAGTAATTCAAACAGGAATGGATTTCAGTTTCTCCTTTTGTATAAATGGGTCTTCAGTGCAATAAAAAGGAAGCTGGAAAAATAATTTTCAATAAAAGTGATTATATTTTTTTTTTTAAGTTAAAGGAAGATAAAGAAATAGCAATCACTGTTTTATCCATATAATCAAATTAAGGTATTGTCCTGGCAGTTTTCTTTTACAAGGACTAAAAAACAGTGAATTATTCTTATTTGAACAAGTCTTTACCATTATAGTAGTCAAACCTATGGTCCTCTACTAGGAAACCAAGCTGTAATCAACCGCTTAGCTGAATCACACTTATCTCCACTTCGCCTGTTTAACTTCCCATAAGCATGCTAAGCACCTCTTTAGAATGCATTGACCTCTAATTATTTCTTGCTTTATGTATCCCTTAGCCCACATTGAAGAAATAAAAAATATTCCTATTGGTATACAGTGCAGAATAATACAACTTGGTTTTGTTTTATTTATTTTGTATACAGAATGAAATTTTAACACCTTTGGGTCCTCCAAAAATCAAAATTCCATGCGTAATGATTGAATTTCATGCTTTATCATGTGAAATGACACTAATGAAACTGTTTTTAAGTAACAGGTCAAATATACCATTGCAGTAGGGTGCAAAATTGCATCATTCAGGCTTTTGACTGCCTGATTACCAGGTTACAAAAACTGGAGCCATGCCATAAGCTGCAGTCTGAGGTCTTTCTGAAGTCACAGGATACATTGGATTTGTGGGACTTGTGCGGTGGAACCTGTATGTTAATCCACCTACATTAATAACATTCATGTTTTTCTGAAGTCAAAGCATGACTGGTAGAAAAGCTGGCTTTATGCTTGAATGAGAGCATTTCACTATCTTTTCACTGGAGGAATTTTTAGCCTGGCAGCAATAGCATTATAATAACTGCCAGCTGCTCACTTGGCACAAGAATGCCTAGAACCAAGAGGAAGAGTCTGGTGTATTATATGTGTAATTTACTTTTCTCTAAAACTTGAAGGTTTAGGTCTCATAAATATTTGGATCTGGTCTTTCATGGCCTTTGTACACATCAGTCTGGGAATATGCATGTGGAGCATAGCTTGCAGATTTTGGTTTGGAGTACATTGAAGTAATTCCCACCAGGATAAGAAGAGAAATTATTCTGGGAGATTCATCTGTGAGTGGGTGGTCAAGAAAGAAGGAAAACCTTTAACATTAAGCAGATGGACCTCCCTCATTTTATACTGTATATTAGGGATGCAAGATAATCATCTCCCCAAATATTGGATAGTATTGATCTGATTTTCACATCAAAAGAATAAGGTTCAAGACATTATTTGTTAGGTAGAAACTTGGGAATGGAAAGGCGACTTTTTTTGTATTCTCAACTCCGTGCTTGCCCACCACTGTCAAGGCAATGAAACAGCAGAAAATAGGTCTGGAAGGGTACACAGAAGCAATTGTTGTACCTTTCTCCACCTGTAAACTTGCACAGCTGCAAGCCACAGAGCACTTCTTGACTCACAGTGCCACTTTACTCTTTGGTATTTAAAACTGGTTTCAGAAACTCCGGTGTACCAAAGGAGAAACCAGGGAAGACTATGGGCCTTTTTAACATCTTTATTTTTAAATCCTTGAGATGTATCTGGAAACAGACCATACAGGGCTAGAACATAGGTAGGAAGACATGGTGGTGTCTGCTGGTCTGATTTTGGGAGAGGAATTTGCTCTGATCTGATAGTCAGCTTGACTGTAAGTGTCTGAGCAACAACCACTGAGACACCCAAGCAACTTAATACCAGTAGGTGCTATCTTGCATCCCTAGGATGCAATCTCCTTGCATATCTACATTTCACTTCTTATACTGGACAATCTCCAGTGAAATTAGAGGAAACTGAAATTCAGGCCATTTCACTTGCATCCGTCAGGGAAGGGAAAAATTTTCCTTGTCCTGAAGATGCCTTGGGGCGTGCATGGGAGTATAATATTTGGGAATTCAGAGCTCTAAACTCTAAAGGAGTACATGATTTGAAGCAAGTTGTGTAATTTGCTTCACAGTTCTTTATTTAAAAAAAAATAGTAGTTCTTTATTAAAAAAAGTAGTAATGTCATCTTTCTTGGTAGTCTTTCTCTGTGTNGTTTTTTTTTTTTTTTTTTTTTTTTTGTAGAAGGAGCTGTCTTATTCAAAGTCCCATGTGGTAGTCAACTAATAAGTCTCTGATCGCAGCTGCTAGCGTAATGTAAACAAATGCTGCTTTACTATAACAAAGTACGGCTTTAGTGATACTTTTTTTTTTAGGAGATTTGTGCCAAGCCTATGACTGAGCTATTTCAGCTGAATGGGGAAGCAACATTTTGACTGAAAACAACTGCAAACCCCAACCTGTTATGCAAATCCCAAGCTTTCAGTTGGGAGGTCCCACATCTAGGGATTGCAGTTCACGCTAAATCCTGTTTGAGATGTGGACAAGAGAGTAAAGCAATGAAAAAATGGAAGAAAGGTCGAAAGGTGACACAGTTTAGGAGTCTTCCATGCTGGCTCTAGGCAGTAGCTGGAAGGAAGATGTTATTCTCTCTTCTTTCTTCCCCTCCTTGTTTTTGTTCCAGTACAGGGATAAGAGTATATCTGTGTTTGTGCCTTCTTTCCACCACATATGCACAACACCTGTGGTTGATGAGAATCTGAGAGGAGGTGGTCCTTTCTCTTTCTTTTATACTTTTCATACTACTTATTCTCCCTCCCCTTCCTTCTGGAGGTATAGGGCAATGAAAGAAGGAATTTAGGAAGATTTATGCTTTTTCTTTCATGTACAGCTGTATGTGTCTTGGGATATTACAATCGGGTCCGTTTCTCCTGCCCTTCCACTAAAGTTCCATCATATTTTGTGGTTCCCAGGCTTCTCTGACAGAAGGATGGTAATATGCACGTGATCTGTTTCTGTTTCAGCTACTTACAGATTGTGAGTAGCAGTGGGGCTGACCAGCTGCTGCTTGTTTCGTGGAGTTACTGCCTCAATTGCTTTGAGGAACAGAAAAAGAAACTGGCTTCTTTACAGGTTGAGGGTGGGAGGATGACTTCTTTCTGCAGTGCCACCAGAACAGTGGAAGACGGCCTTTTTCATGCAGGTTCTTTTCCTCACAAGCTTTCAGTGCCCTATGCAAAATAAATGTAGCTTCAGAAAATGCCATCATCAAATTTATCCCGACTTGTCTCAGCAGAAGTAGCGGAACTGAGAGTGGAATTTTGACTCTTTGAAGTAGTCCGTTCAGATGAGCTTCTACCTGCAGGCAGAATAACATTAAGGAGTCCCCAAAGTATGTCATTTTCTGGGACTATATGTCCCATTTGATTTGACTGTTCACTAAATGATCACTTGCCAAGCTTCCTCATCAAACACCAAACTGATACAAACAATAATGTATAAAGTTACATCTGACTCGTGGTTGAAATTCTTAAGTTAAAAAAAATAAGAGTGGAGTGGTTTTGTTTGTTTAATTAGCTCTTCCACATCTGTGGAGATGCACTGTTCTAAGATGAGCCCTACTGGATGAGGTAAAGCTGTAAGTGTTGCACACTGATGCCTCCCAATGACCAATATAAAGCAGCACACTATGTATATTTGTAAAACTCTCATATCGTCATCATTAGATCATCTTTTAAAGTAACTACTAAACTTACCGTGTACCAGTCAGCGAGTGTCTTTGTGTTGAATTCTTATTTAACATTGTGCAGTGATTGCGTATTTATCAAGTGAGGGGGGACAGCTGCAGCATTTTAAAATGCATGTATATGGAGCCTATAACTCTTGTATTTTTAATACAGTAGTAAGAATTCCATAGAAGCTGAAATAATAGCTAGTGTACTCCTAATATTTAAAAATAATATTAATAAAAAAATCAGTGGAAATGTCAATGTATGTAAAATTTTATCTACTACCTTATGGTATCCAATAAAATCTTTTGTTGTCTAAAAAAACAGTTGTATTATTTAAGAAATGCATTGTCATTTTAAAATTTTTCATACTTTAAAAAAATAACATTCTCTGCAAGTTCCTACATCTTTTTCTTGTGTCTTTGCTCTCACAACTGCATTTAAATAAGACCACCATAAAGCAACTTATTTGTGGACACTGATTCGAAAAAAATTCTGTTTTAAGGGACAACCTAAAAATCCAGGTAGCTGGCTTTGCCTTCCAGAGACAGTGTTCTTGGTTCAAGGTTGGACAATTGATCTTTCACCCACCCTGCGTAGTTTAAAGTCTTTTAGCACAGGGGTTGTCTGCTATCAGACCTTTTTTGTATGTTTATATTGGTAGAACTTAATAGGATTACATATATTTTGATGAACAATTGCTGCTGTGTAAACTTGCCACCTGCCTACAGTGGCTCTTATGAATATTTGATGATAATAAGTAGTAGGAACTTCACTGCGATGCTCGCATGCACCTAAAAAAACAGCAGTACAGGAATAGCTTTTGTTCTGCTTTTTTGCTTGCAGTAAACAGCATGACATTTGTATACGTGATAATTATTAGGCATATCTAGCATATTTCTGTTCTTAATACTAGGAGTTCCATTTAAATAATGATTCTGTAGTTTTAGGAGGGGAAGGATGCAGGATGGAAGACAACCTTTAACATCTAGATTTCTATTTTAAGTTGAGGCAGGGTTGACTGGTTGGTCTCATGCTTCTAGCTATGAATTAGCAGTTGAGAATAAGGGAAAAAAAATACAGTGGAACATACTCACCATTTTGCAGATGCAGCCGTGTTCTACAAAATCTGAAATTAGTATCTGTAGATCAACAATTTTGTAGACCTCTGTGCAATGTCTTTGGTCTATCCACTATTGCCTTATAGATCCTATAGGCAGTACTGTTGTGTCATATTGCAAATTAGGCAACGTCTCTCAACAGCAGGCATCACCTTTTATCATCTCTTCATCTGATTTCTTTTTTTGTAGATGGTGTAATGGAAGGTCCTCACCTTGTATGTTGTTTCATGATGTTTTTGTGTGAAGCTGGTATTGAAAACCATATTCCTGATTTAATTGTGTTGAACACTTAGTTTTGTTTGCACACTTGAAAACTTACAGCTTTCATTATCCAACTTGCTTTACAGACCAGGTTCAAAACACAAACTAATGTTTTCTAAGCTGCTGTAACTTGTTTAATTACATATTTTTCCTTCTGAAACTTGCAGGGACTGCTACACAGATACATTTTTTCCTTACTAAAGTGGTGAGGACAGCAGCAACAGCTCTGACATTTATAGTTTAGGTTTTTGTGCTTAAAATAGTCTGGCATAGTAGTTACTAGAATTATTTTTTCCAGTAGCTCTTGCATATTGAGAGTGTAAAATCCATAAGTTTATTAATGCTACTATAGTATCTTTCTTGAAAAGCGGTGCTTTATATATATATAACTTATTTTTCTTTCAGGGAATCAGTTTCCTCTTATTGCAGCTCAAGATCTTCAGTTTGTTCTGAAGGCTGGATACCTGGAAAAACGCAGAAAAGGTAAGTCTAACTATCTCTGTGAAAACTAGTGCATATTTTATATCTGGGAAGGCTATGTGTCATTATTTGATATTGTACACACAAATAACTTTATACAGGAGTGATGAATAAAATGGAATAGAAGCTGAAATGTTGCAGCATTATTATGCAAAAGAAGCACAGCACATAATTGCTCCTGTAGTATTAAAAGAAAATCCTATTTCTTTATTGACTAAAAAATTCATGCTGTGAAAGTCTGCTGTCAGCCATAATTCAGAGACTTTCAGATATTTTTGAAGAAAACATTAGGAATGTATGTAAAAGTACCATATGTTGACTTCATGTTTCAGTGAGCATCAAGATTTATTTTCCTTCAAGAGGGCAAATATTGATCTCAGCTTTGGTTCAGTCAATATTTACCTTGATTCAATAAATCTTATATTGTCGTTTTAATACCTACTTAATGCTGCAATAACTCTAGGAAATATTTAGGAAGTTGTTCATTATTTCCTTATATTTAATGTTACACATGACTTCTCTCTTTATGTGATTTCAAATTCCCATTTGTTTTCTTACCACAAATTTTTATTTCTAATTTCCTTCTCAGTGCCATACATTTCTCTTATTCATATCCAGATTTCGTTTCCTTTCCTTCGCACCTTCCCTGTCTCCTCCTCCCTCTTACCTCACCCTTGAAGAGCAGTAACATATTTGTATTCAATAATGACAGAAAGTGGTATAACACAAATTATATTAATTGCAGACCACAGTTTTCTCGGCTTTGAATGGCAGAAGCGTTGGTGTGCTATCAGTAAGACGGTCTTCTATTATTATGGAAGTGACAAAGGTAATTATAATAATTATGATAAACTATACAAATGATCTTTTAATGCACAGAAGAATATGAAAGCTTTAGTGGAGCTGGAAACTGCAAATCTAAGGTAAATTTAAGAAAGCAAATGAAAATTTTAAAAGAATAGGTGGTTCTTAAACAGTGCTATGAATTTTAAAAATGTCCAAATATTCTTCAGATCTGTAAGAGATGTGCTCATTTTCTAAAGCAGGGAAACTGAGGAAAGAAGATTAAAGTGCTTGTAAAGCTACTTTGTGCACCATTAGGTTTGATAGTATACTGGTACTCAATTAATTCACTGGACATAAAATGTTCATTCTGTCCAAATAGGATTTTAATTTTAAAACACCTTCTAGGAATTACACCTTCTGAGTTTTTTAAAGATGGTTCTATCCAGGAAAATGTTAGCCTAAAAATTGCATAGTGGATTTTCATGTTTCTTTCTAAATAGTTTATGTTCTGAAAAAGCTAGAAATGAACTAATATATTTAACTAAAAACCAGTCATGGAGACTAAAGCTATCTTCTGGAGGTGACTTTTAACTTGTAATGGCCAGTTTAGAAAGAATCTGGCACAAATGTTGGGATATCACTTTGAATTTTTCATATTGACAGTCAGATAAAATAACCTTTAAATTGTATGTGAAATGTATTTGTTTAAGGGTAAAACAAATGATACAGAAACATATCTGAGTAAATTTTTAAAAGTTCTGTTAGGTCTTCCCCCCAGACAAACAAACAAACAAACCCCAACTTACTGCTGGGAAAACTTTCCATTGAAGCTTTTTTTTTCTGCTTATGTTTGTGTGACTCTACTTGAGATTAGTGCAGGTAGTTATTTTGTGTTGTTTTATTCAAAGACTAATTTAATTTGGTCCAGCTTGTTTCATTCCTCAATATGCTGACTCACTTAATGTCATCCTCTCTTTAAAAACAAAAGAAATGAAGTAAGGGTCTAATTCTAAATCCAGTTTTCATCTTGCTACAGTTTCCCATCATATGCTCTGTTTCTGGAGTGTATCTGCTAAATGTTCCCTTTTCTTCTTTACTCTTTTCTTGGGATTTACAGATTGATCAAGCTTTGAAAACATGAACAATCTTTCTTCAAAAATCTGTAGAAGGTGTGGTATAACACTGATTTGTCAGTAATGATTTATTTCTTTCTCTGGAAAATTATCTTGTGCTGTTTGTTTATATATAGCTATACATTATCTAGTACTTAAAAATGGCAAATGTTTTGTTCAGAATATATTGCTAGTTCTTAAAGGTTGTTCTGGGTTTTTAAATCTTTGTCTTTTCATCTGCTAGTTTTCGCAAAAAAAAGCGCTTTTTTTCCCCTTATGTTTGTTTTAATGGTTATTTATGCTTTCTATCATATCGGCTTTGGATTAAGGCAGGAAAACTGCCCACCTGCCCTTTTTCCATCCTTTTTTTTCCCTTCCCTCCTCCCCCTGCNAATACCTATGTTGAAAGTTAAGATACATTGAAGTGTGTTCCCCAGCGCTCAGCAGGTTGGTGTCACGTTAGGAATTGATGGTGATATACTGTGGGATCTCTTTCCTTTATGGATCTATAGACAGATCTTTGGCTTATACATTTACAGCTTTTGTAGGCTGCAGATTGTTTTGGGGAGGATCCTCCTAACTGTAACCTAATGATGTGGGAGAGGCACATAGTCCATGGATCATGTTTTGGGAATTGTATAGACATAGCCAGACTTCAAACAGTAGCTCATGGAGCAAGCAAATAAATCAGGTGCATGAATTTCTGCCCTGCCTCCATGTGACTGGTGCTGTTAGTGCAGCAAAACCAGTGCAGTACGGTGGAATCGTTTTGTCTTGCAGATCTGGGATGACCAACAGTCTCTGCACAACTTGCCTTTGAAGAAGAAAGCTTTCTTTCTAGACTGGTCAGAGATACTTTCTTTAGCCCTCTGATGCCACAGTACCTTTTTAAAGGTGCCTGTTCCAGGGCAGAAGCAAGTCACCATCATTGTGCGGAAACTGGATGCCAGCAATTGCTGTAGTTCCATGGCAAACTAGTTTGCTGTTGAAACTGAGCTGTCATCCTGATGGTTGTGAACATAAGCGCTGCTGTTTATCATGCTGTTTAGTTGCAGATTGTCAGCATGGATGAGGTGTGTGATGAGACGATCCTGAGGAGATCTGGCATTTAGTCACTGGAAGAACCTGAAACTGTATATTCACTCCCACTATTACGGCCAGCAGTGGTACCTGCTGTAGTACACTGTCATATCGGGGCCCTTCTTTTGCTGTGACCCTTGATGCTGTACCAGATAACTTGGACCATGTAGAAAATGAAGACATGTTCTTACCAACTGTAGAACAGTGGTGAAGTGTGTAATTGGGTGGCTTCAAGCAAATTGCTGCCGCCTCTTGAATCATTGGGATGGTATCTCTCTAAATGATGCCGGTCTGCCCTCGCCTGTGCAGCGTCTGCAGATGTTCTGTATCAGCTGGGCCCTGGTTTCTGACAGGTTCCAGCATTGATTCAAACAGCAGGAAAATTCCCTCTCATTGATGTGAACCCAGTCTGAAGAGAGACAAAGAGAGAGGGGGATTCCATACGTGCTCATTCCTGCTGCCTGTGTCACTTTTAATGGGTAATGGAGTCCTTGTGCCTGTGTGTTATGGGCTGTAATGCAGAGAGGCAACAGGGATTTCTAGGTCCTGCTTGGCTTGTTTTGCGTTGTGTGTGTGTTTTTAAAACTGAACACGGAGGCGAATAATCTGTGAAGCATAATTTGTGTCTGGTGCAGTGTGTATTTTGTTGGCCAAGGTTTGATTTTCACGTTTAAATATCTGCGTAAATGGAACTGAATGCTAAATATGAGGCTATAGGAAGCCTTTTTCATTATGTTGTGTAGATTTGCTGTCTCCAAAACACTTCTAGTTCTTCTAACTTTCTCCTTTTTACATTGGGAAAGCAAGAAGTATGGAAGTGTATAAAGCTCACAAACACATGTAAGGAAAAGTTTCAGAACCATTTGTTCAGACCTGAATGATGAAAAATACAAGGCCTAGTCCAGGAGAATATAGTACAAGGTAAAGCCTGTGAAAATACAGTAAATGACTGTGTGTTTGTGTGTGTCTGTGTGTTCACCTAAGCGATTACAAGCATCTTTTTAACAGTTGTGATGCTTGCAGGGTAATGAATGTCTTGATCCCTGTTTCCTCCTCTGTTTTCTTGTACATTTGGTGCAGCATTGGATAGTGGATTTATGCCTGCAATATAGACAGGTTTAAGTGAATCACCTGCATTTTTTCCCCCTAGTCAATCATATGAGGAGTAGGTAGAGGAACAAGGCTTAAAGGCTTGACCTAATTACATGTCAGAAATAGGTATTGCAGGCAGTGCATGTATGTTTGTGCTTGTGCTGCAATGTCTGTTGCCAGCACGTGGCCCACAACATTGCAGAGAAGCGTGTTCAAATCTCAGAGCTGGCTTGGATTTCCAGAAGCTTGCCTGGTCCTCCTTTTCATACTCTTTCCTTCCGTAAACATTTTACAGTCCTCCTCTTTTATTTGCTTCCATGTAGCTGCATTCCTGAGTTAGGTACCCTGTTTACGTGTCGTTTTTCTGTATGATCTCTGACAGTTCCTGTGTACTCAGGCGCGTAGGTGGTATGGCTAACCTTTCAGACCTCAAAGTGCATGTGAAAAAGGAAAATTAATTTGTTGCTTTATAAATGAATGAATTAATGGCTTCATTACTTCTTCCTCACTAGGCTACAATGTTATATGCCCTTCTGTCTCAGCAAACTGTAGAGATGAGCTAAGTGTTTAGCAAGACAGTAATTGATAACATTGTGGCAATTTTTTCCCATGTTAATGGGCACTAAAAATTTATTTTCATTTTTGTAACATGAAAATCGTATCTGCCTGCCTGCCAGTAATATGATGTTGAAGAGGGGGATAATTCAGAAGCTTTTAGAAAAGTCTGAGTTGATTTTTTTTTTTTAATTTATTTTTAACATGGACATGAAAATTTTGGATTTCTCTCAACAGTGAGACAGTGATGGCCAGGCGAATGGATGGGCTACTTCTATTCATGCAAAAGAAGGGGTTTGTTTTATTTTATTTTGTTTTTAAGAACTTGGTGACTGAACAATATTAAGGGAGAGGGAAGCCTAGTTAGAGTTGCATTTGCAGATCTGTCCTAGTGACTCACCTAACCAGGCTGCTGGAATTTCTGCCACATGCTGTTGAAGTATCATTTTGCTTTTAGCTACAGACCTTCTTTTAGTCCTCCCTCTCTGCACAACCACATAGGAAAGACAAAAATCCTTATTTAGTTTTACTTTTGACAGAATCCATAACTGAAATCCACAGGAACTGTGAATGTTCAATAGGACTTTGTTGTAGCAGGGTGATGGTGAAGGCATCTATCTAATGAGTACTGAATCTTCTGCTATGAGAATGTTAAAGTCAGAGCACAAGAGGCACGCTTGCCATAAATAGTGAGTTATTTAAAAAATACCTATTGAGTATAAGCAAACTGAATATAAACAAACTGGTGCCCTAAGTAGTGTGTTTCAATCATTGCCTCTGTTTCTTAATTTTTTAAATTTAGATTTCTCAGAGGACTAGATTAAAGGAAAGAAAAAAAAAAAGTCAATTGCATTTCAGATCTGCTGTCTGAAAGAGAAGAATCCCTATGCATGTGTTTAGAAAGGACTGTACCAAAAGCTGGAAAAGGAATTACCATTTTGGAGATACTGACACTTACTATTTTTAGAAAGCAGACATCCTGCATATGGAAAAGTATGTGAAATGCCATTCAGCATGAAGCCATGTAAACCATAAGGTCTTACAGGCTCCTAATTTCAAGACGAAGAGAGTTAAATTATAGATTCTAATAGTACCTATAAATACTTTATCACTCTCTGAAATCTTTCTGTTTTTCTTTGTTCCTTATTCCTTTCTCTGTAACTTCTTTCCTTTCTACGATTGGAGTCCTCTCTGTTCTTCAGAATGCACTAATTCTTTTTACATGTGCTAATAATATGGGCATATTGCCTTAGGCTTCAAATTTACAACCCAATCATTTCAAGACCCCATTGAAGGTTTACCCTTCTTTGTTTTAAAAGTTCCCATGGACTTAGTTGCACAAGGTTACTTCAAAACCCTTTTTCTCTGCTTCCCCTGAGACTCTTTTTTCCCAATATAATATTGTCCCTGTTTCCGCTGTTAACAACATTTCACTATTTTTAGGATGAATGAAGTTTGTATGAAAGAAAAATGTTTAAAGTGGCTCTCAAATTTCATTCAGATCTGTATTTTTTCAATTTCAGATATAGCCCCCCATATTTATTTCTCTCAAATATGCATGTACTAGCTTTCACTTTTTTTTATATTTAGTGCCTGACTTTCCACGGTTTTATACTAGCTTTTTACAATTCTAAATTCCTGACACAAAATGACCTACACAGACCCAGATTTATTTTTCTGTTGTGTGCTGGATATGGGGAGAAAGGAAGAGGAGGAGATGAGAGCAAAGAACAGCATATTCTGCAATGAGATTTGACTTAGTTGTGCTTAATTTATGCTTGACCATGTTCTTGATCTTTTTTGTTTTTACAAGACTGATAGTAGTATACTTTTACAATTCTGTTCTATGTTGTTCTGGCACAACTTAAGGGTTTCCTGTTGTTCAATTGCAAAGCCCTATCTTAAGAAAATAAGACGCAGCAAGAACGTTATTCTTCTTCAGAGAAGTGTGTTCCATCCCCAAGTCTCTCTCTAGTTCCTCTTAAATATGCTGTTGTCTTCCTGCCTGGGCAAAACTTTGGCTCTGATTTGGGGATTCAAAATGCAAGTGAAATGTCTGTAACGTAAATGTGCTTTCTGAAGCTGCTTTTAAGGCTTCCGCCATAAAAACCAATGATATCTAATTTTAAGTCTCCAAGTGAAATCTTTAAGTCTTCAAAGTTTTTAGACATCAAAAACTGTTTAAGTCTCCCTAGAGCACAGTTTCCAAAAAATATTTCTGATATCAACAGTATAACTCTGAATGTGAAAGTTCACAGAAGTCACTGTGGCACTAACTTCACACGGCAGCTTTAAACTGAGAGCCCAAGTCTGTCTGCACACCTATTTAGCTGCAAGCAGAATCACAGAATCACAGAATAGTCAGGGTTGGAAGGGACCTCTGGAGATCATCTAGTCCAACCCCCCCGCCAGAGCAGGGTCACCTACAACAGGTTGCACAGGACAGCGTCCAGGCGGGTTTTGAGTGTCTCCAGAGTGGGAGACTCCACAACCTCTCTGGGCAGCCTGTTCCAGTGCTCCACCACCCTCAAAGTAAAGAAGTTCCTCCTCATGTTAAGATGGAACTTTCTATGTTCAAGTTTGTGCCCATTACCCCTCGTCCTATCAATGGGCACCACTGAAAAAAGACTGCTCCCATCCCCCTGGCATCCTCCCTTCAGGTATTTGAAAGCATTAACAAGATCCCCCCTCCTTTGACGATAAATGAGTTTGAGATGATCGTTGAGTCTGACGATTACAAGATGGCCCTGGCCTTCAAGCCTACACCTGACTACTGTGCCTGGCCAAGCTGTAATGGTCTTTGAAAGAACAAGTACCAGTACAGAGATCATCTGAGACTAGCTCTGTAAAACTGTATTACCATAAAAGGGATCATCCATGTCACAGAGAAGCAGTCTCAGAAATAATTTGACTAAATTTGAATACTTGCTTCATTTTTATCTTGACAAAATATTTTTACTTTTTGAACCTGATGTTTGTTTATTCTGTCTCCTGTCTTCTTGGGTTTTGATAAACCTCCAGCATGGGAGAGTGAGAAATTAATTTCTTTCACTTCGTCTTCTCCCTGAGGTCACAAGTGAGGGAACAATAAAATTTCTAGGCAGAAATGAATTTCATTAGAAGAGGACCTTGTTAACCTTTTGCTAGATATTATTTCTAATATCTGCCTTGGTGCAATTCCATGAATTTTGCATTTGTGGGCTGTTTGATATAGGGGTGGAGGGTTGAGCAAATATGAAATATTAGTACTGTATCATTAGTACTTAATTAAGACATAAGAAAACTCACTGTGGGGGAAGGGACTAGAAGAGAAAATAGAACAGTGCCCTGGATTTTCTCACATAATTTTGTTATTTGGTATTTACTTGCCCTGGGTGAGAGTTCATAAAAAGGTGGAAGGACAAAGAATTTGTGTCTATGTGCATGTAAGATTACTAGCAAGAGTATTTGTATGGTGACTGCCCCTTACGTCCATTGATATTCATGTTGCTGTGTTAGCCAATTTTTGCCCTCTTAGGAGTGGAAAAAAGAGTTGCTTTCCCATTAAATTTCCAGAAAGATGACAAAATTGTGTGGAAAATTGTAGTTTTTTCTGTTTTTTTCTGCTGTAAATGTCTTCTCCTTTTGTTGACAAACATAAGCAATGAATGCTTGATTTGCACCTAAGTTCTGTTCAGCAGTACTTGTAGTTTTGCTGTTGTGCCTGATGCTTATTGTTAATTAATGCTTTTCTCTACTGTGGAAAAAATCCACACTTTGTGGCCTTTTCTTTCATTTGCAAACTGCACTTTGTTTGCTTGAGCAAAATGTGACTGATGATGCCTGTCTTCACTTGAATGCTGCACTGTGATCTACAGAAATTGCAAAACTGGTTTACTTTTACTTTTTTTGATTGTTTTTAATATCCACCAAAACATGCCAGAGCACATAAAATCAGATGCAGGGTTTGGTCTGAAGAGCTCAGAAGGAGGGCACAGGTGCTGCTTGCTCAACATGCAGTATATTTAAATTCCGGCCTGTTCTACATGATACTTCCATAAACCAGAACCTTTGAAAAGTAGAATTGTCTTTAAAACAACCACATGGCCCTACCTAATAAACTGTGGTAGGGCTCAGTACTTTTATTAGCTAATTAAACATTTGCTGTGTTGAGAGAAATGCTTTTGGAACACACACCTGAATTTATAACAAAATTCATTGTGTATTTCTGCCATGTGGAAAGGAGGCACATCTGGGAGTGGGTGGGAGAATGTGAAGAGAAGCTTTTCCAATTGCTTAAAAAGGAGTTTGAGGTTTATTTTTTGAGTGAAGTGGTTAGTTTAGGAGGGAGCTCAGCAAGTTCTGAGCTAGACAGGTTTTCCCATTGGTTTATTGAACCTGAAAGAGACACTGATTTATAGAAAGCGTGTCTTGCAAGTTCCAGTTCTTGGCTTTCCCTAGATACAAGTGTCATAACATGAACTTCTTACTAAACAAGACCACCATCTGCAAACATCCCCCTGTGGAATTCCTTAGGCATCTCACAGAAAAATGTACTTTTGTGTACATCTTCCTTTAAAATAAAGCATTATCTCCAGGAGCATCACCTAATCATTTTGCTAAAAACCTCCCTGTTCTTTGTAAAATTCATGAAATAGGAAACAAAATCTGAATAAACGATAACCTGCTGAGCCACTTACGTTCACTGTTGTAAATGAAGCTCTAACTTTATTTTTTATCTCCAACAGACAAACAACAGAAAGGTGAATTTGCCTTAGAGGGCTACACCATCAGAATGAATAATAGCCTTCGGAAGGATGCAAAGAAAGATTGCTGTTTTGAAATCTCCGCTCCTGATAAACGCATTTATCAGGTTGGACTTTTTTTTTATGTTGACTCGAAATTAAATTGATAAAGCTGTTACAATTCCAGTTACTGAATTAACATTTCAGTAAAACAACTTTCACTGACATCTTAATGAAAAAAAGGAAACCCTTGCTTGCTTATATTGTATATTCATATATTAGGAAAAAAATCTGATTTAAAGTATGTATCTATGTGTTCAAATATTATCTTTTTGGACAAGAGCAAGGAAATCTATCATCTTTATCTATTGGTCATTTCAGTGTTAGCATTTTTATTATCTATTGTATAGTATGTCTGCATGATTTCTTGTATGAATTAAATAGTAAAAAAGTTAAAATATATATCAGTGTTAAATACATACTGTATTGGTTGTGGCTTTGCAAGGAAAATCTACGTAAAGGCACATATCAGCTGTGCAATTCAGAGATCTATCAGCTAGACATCAATATGGAATGTAAGTTTAATAAGTTTTAAATATCTGAGATTGCAGTTGAAAGCCAGTTAATTAAGCTGTCAGGTAGTGTGTTGGAGTCTGACAAGAACATTTTTAAGAAAACTGTACCCAGCAGTCTAAAGAAATTCATGGGTGTCTTCTAATTGTCAAGGGCAAATTTTGTTCATCAGTTCTGGCTTTGACATTGATGAAGAGAAGCAGCTTTTTTCTGCACAGCTGCCAGCTGCTGATCAGAGTTTCAAATCCATCATCCTCTCCTTCAATTACGTAAATTTGTCAAAATTAGCTGTACATTATAAGAAGCATCCTTGCAAGAAAAGTACCAGAAGACATGAAAAGAATTACTAATGGTTTCTTGAGGAAGTGACGAGAATGCTACAGTCCCTCTTTTTTATTGCTAATGAAATTGTAGTTGTGTTTTTGTCATTACTGCTAGTGGTTATTAATGAATGTTTAATAGTTTACAGCTGCCACACCCAAAGAAGCAGAGGAATGGGTACAGCAAGTCAAATTTGTAATTCAAGGTAAGCCAGGCTGTAGAGCAGTAGCCTTTATTGCCAGTGCTGCTTAGTGATGATAGTTCTGTCCATTAACATACCTGTCACATTTGTATATCTAGTATTCCCACTTGCCCAGGTTTTGAATAGCAACTCCTAGTTCTCAGTCATGTTCTAGATTTTCCATGACTTTTCTCCTTTTGCAAGATTTCTTGCTTTTTTCCAAGAAGACTGTTTAGCTTGAAGGCTTATGAACACTGTAAGAAAATAAGCAGAATATACTGTAAGTGCCAGCTCATAGAAGATGAATTGTGTTTTCATTTTGCATAACTTTCTGCTTAGGCATACTTTTCTAGTAAATGTTAACTTTTTTAACTGCTGTTACATAGATATGGCATCTAATACTATTCCTGAGGAGGAGGAAGAGGAATATGATGATGTTGGACAAGTGAGCAGTGAACCAATAGATGATAGCATTTATGAAGAAGTTAAAGGTATTGTTGAAATCTTTTACTTTGTGGCTTGTGATAATTTTTTGTTTTCTGCTTCCAGTTTGTTAACTCTGAGTGGCTAAAAGTAAGGGAGTAAAGTAACCTGATGAATAAGATACTTTCAGATATCAAGTTTTACGATGACATTGAAAAAAGAATGTCTTCAACCAGGTCTGAGTGAGAACAGTTCAGTTTTCTTTAGTGGGGGCATCAGAATAGTGCACAATGTGTAAAAGTGGTCTCAGGGGACTTTCGGCTCATTAACATTCTCTGGTATGCAATTTTTTTTAATTAAAAAATTGACTTGCCTTACAGCTTTTTCCACCAACTTGCCCATCATTTTTTTCTTTATTCATTTTGTCATTTGTATTAAGCAAAAGTTTGTTATCACTACGTATGTTATCAGCTGCTGCCTAATACAAGATACTATAATCCTGCAAGAAAGCAATGTGTTGGTTTGAATGGGCTCTGGAGATGAACTGTAAATAAAGGCAACAGGAGTATTGACATTGTTATGTTTCGTATCTTCCAGCATGACTATGATTATACAGAAACTTTTTACTGTGGGCTTTCTGATGTGGTCAAGTGATATGCCTCTGTATGTCCATGTGTATCTATCAGATGGCAAAACAAAAGAAAAAGACCTTGGCAAAATCTCTTGGAGTTGATTATAGATGTTCAGGTGTTAGGAGGAAGGTAGTTGCTCTTCATTATATTTTAAGCAGCTGTGAATAAATCAGTTTTTCAGTTACCATTAGTTAACAAATGATATTTTAAAGTGATATGACAATTAATAATCACTTTGTATGAAATAACATTCTGCACCCCTTGCTGTTTGGGGCAGTGCAATAATCCACAATAACTTGAGAGGAAAAATTAGTTGTGTTACATTGAATATTCTGATCGTTGGAGAAAAGAACATTTTATAGTATGCTTTGGTTTTCATTTTAAGTTCATTTCAGTGGGCCAAGGGAGCAGAGAACATGACTGACTGGTGAAAATGATTATTGTAAAATTGTGGCAGCACTCAGTTCTTTAAGAGCTGGTTTTTTTTGGTTGCATTTCTTTGAATTGTACCTAGACTACTTCAGCACAGAATACATGTTCTGCTGAAATGGGGTGCAGTGTGTCATGCATGCTGAAAAACTCTTCTGCAGTGAATATAAAAATTATATTACAGGGCTTAATCTTATAGCTAGAGGATACAGCCAAACCTTATTGCAGTGCTTTTTGGTGCTCAGGCTCTTACAGAAGGTGACCTTGTACGCTTGCCCCTGCTTTTGTTAAAGAAGCTCTAGATGTATCCTGGGATAAATTACTCTTTTCTGAGGTTCGCTTATCTTACCTGTTCATTTGAATCTCAGAAAGTAAGTAGATCTGGAGCAGTAACATGTACAATATTGGTAGGGGGCCAATAGTTAATATATGCTTTGAGTTCTGTCTTCAGAGAGTTGCTGCCTTGGTATGATTCTGCAAGAATTTAGAGTATTTTCACTTATATCCCATTTTTATGTCAGTTTTCCAGGAATTGTTGTCTCCTAATGTGGCTAATAAATCTGAAATGTAACAGAACAGCTGTCACAAAGAAAGGATAGCTCTTCTGTTATTCAAGAAATCTAGTTTCAGTTTTTAGTTAAATGAATTTCCCCATGATCTTGGAGTGGATTTTCGTGTTATGAAGTAGGGATTATCTTTCTTTATCTCTCATACTTTCTCCATCTTGTTTATTTGAATTGTAAACTTTTCAGGAAGGACCATCTTACCTTGTACAGTGGAGATTTTAATGTTGGCTATGATGTGTTGGCATAACTCAGTAAAAATAAAGCATAAGTCTGCAATAGAGTTTAGATGAGTAAGGCGTCTTTTTCTCTTCCATAAACATGCTTTAGTAGTCATTTGCTTAAACAGAATTAAAAACTTATGGCTCTGATGCCTTAGAGCAGTCCATCTCTTCTTTATCCATATCATATTGAAGAGTATTAGATAAAGTGCTAGTTGGCAAACCTCACAGGAGTAAGCCTTATTTGGTTCTTGTGTAGCTGTTCACCTAAACTTGATGGTGAAAGAGCATACTCCACTTTGGTCTCACCTGCCTTAAATAGGCCTGATCAGTTGCATTTAATTCCAGTTGGCTGTCCTTTCTGTTTTCCCACGTAAGTGAATTACTCTTCCTTCCGTGGTCAAAGGGTGGAGCATCATTATCCCTGCTGTTACCTGACTTAATAATACAGAGCAAATAAGGAATTTGCTCTGTAAAAAGAATTATTTGTCCAGTCCAAAATCTATGCTAAGCTCTGAAATGCAGAAGACAAATATGCTAGATCCCTGTGAAGAGGGAGATGAAATTAATCTTTGCTTTGTTTTTATCCTCAAAGCATCTTGATGTTAGGTGCTTTTGATCCTCTATTTCCACAGATCCGCTAGCTTTATAAATATTGAATTTCAGGTACACAGCTCATTGTACTTTGTTATTATTTAATTGACTATAATTTGCAATTTCTCAAGCAAGTAAAATTTTGCATTTCGGTGGTTCTCCAGTGTTTTTTATCAGCATTTCAGAGGCAAGTTAAGCCATTTCATGATGCAGTCTGTTTTGTAATATTGGGTTTGGAATTCGAATAAAGAGTGTTTGGATTAAAAAGAAGATACGGAAATTTTTGCACAGTTTTGAAAATTGGGAATTTTGGAGAACTGTTGCAGTAATGAGAACTGACTGATGCTGTATTCTCTAGCTATCACATTGCTTAGCTATTTTTTTTCTCCTGGTTGTGCCAGGAGACAGTGTAGATGGATTTTCCAGGCAGGAGTTGAATAGCTTCAAACCAGTGTCCAGAATGGTAACAGTCTATTAGCCTATTAAATGCATAGATTTCAGTGGAATTCAATTTGTACTGTCTGCTGGCAAGAGGAGTGGATTGATAGTTGGAGGAGGTACAAAGAGAGGTGAGAAAATTTTATCTTTTGATCTGTTAAGTCACTTTCTTCTTTAATAGCAGACAGAAATGCATATTTACCATAGAAGCATAATTTTCCTGGTTCTCAGTATTAGTCAGGGTTTTACTGTGGTTATTCAGGTAGAGTAAAAAATGTCAGAACTGCTGAAGATTTCCCAACTTGTAAAACCTTCCTTGCAAGATTCTCCAGGAAAAGAAAGCTTTATACTGTCTTCAACAAATTAAGCTTTTGTCTTTTTGTTTTTAAATAAAACATGGAGGGAAACTTGGTTAAGTCAATAAAGGCCTATTTTTCCTTAATTAGCTATTTATTTTCTACCTTAATACATGCTATATAATTTTGCAGTCCACAGCTGGATGCAGATAAGCTGTAACATAAAGTAACTTCTAAAACTGTAGTATTAAATAACTGTGCGTGTAGAGCTACCTAGATGCATAGAGTTTCTAGCTTAGCGGTGTTTTAAACAATATAATTGTTCTTGTCAGAAAAGAGAACACTTGCTGGCTTTAAACATGTTGTCATCAGCCCTTCCAGACTAAATCTGTTTATTAACTTGTGGTTTTGGTGACATAATTTTTAAAGGCCTTCAGTATTGTCTTCTGTGATTTCACATCCGTATGGAGGACATACCCAAAACTGCAATGCTAACTACTGCCTGCCACCTCGATCCCATCTACTCAGTTTGTGTACTGTCTACAACCCTCTTGCACAATAGGAGAAAAGAGGCGTTAATCTAAGATAACAAGGTTACTTAATTTTCAATCTCGTGTTGTCTTTTTTCTTCTGTTCTTTTTCTGCTCACAAACTTGCATAACAGCAGTAGTTTCCATGGCATACAGTATAGTTTCCGTTTAAATGATTCTAAAAAAAAGGTTTGATTCTTACTTTGGTGGTGCTTAGTTGGTGCATGGAGATAAAAAGCTGCCCTTACAGAATGTCTAAGGTTGGAAATCCCGAAGCAATGTGATGTGACACAAGGCTGGCACTGTTGGCTTTGTGCCTTCTCTTCTCAGCCTGTCCGTAAGCCAGAGAACTCTTGGGTGAGAGAGACGTAAGGATGGTAAAATTCAGCGCTGTGGTGATCTCTAGTCAGGGGAACTGCTGTGGAGAACTAACCCAGCCAATACAACTTGGATCAGTTCTTAGTTTGCTGTAAATTAAATTTGAGGATTGATTCAGTCTCTGATTGGGCAAAGGGTCATGGGAATGGAAAGCTTGCTTTTGTCTTTTGATTCCTGCTATCAGTCCTCTGCCAAACAGTTTGGCCAAGCCCAGGTACCTGGCTAATAATTCTGTTCAATTCTGTTCTGCAGTGTAGTTGGAAGCTTAGCTAGGGAAACTCTGTAACTAAGGCAAAGCTCAGGGAAAGGTAAGAAATGTCTTAAGGTGTATGCAATAGGAGGTGTGCTGTGCAAAGAAACACTTTTTAATTTGTTTACTTATTTAAAATGAAGTCTTTTAAACAGTTTTAAAAGTATATTGATGTTGTTTCAGAACTTATTTCTGAGTATGAAGGTAGGGAATGATCATCTTGTCTCTATTTTATAGTTGTCTCTTTAAGCAGCTTTGTTGCTTTAATTTTTTTCTAACAGTTAACCTCTGCTGTTAAGCAGCATAACTTAATACCACCCTTATCCTCTCTTCTTGCTGGATTCCTTGAGCTTTGAAGAAGCAAATGGTTTTTATGATGATGTACTCTTTTAATGAGCATGGAGGGGGGAAAAGAGGAACGTGATCTCTGATTTACCTCTTCTTGGGAAGAAGGAAGTAGTGATTATGTAGTGGGGTTTGAGTGTAAGTTTGATTTGTCACTCATGAACATGGACTCATAGCAAATATTGGTGTTCTCAAAATGTAGTGTCAGGTGTATTGACTTTTTGGCAATAGAAGTGAAGATTTCACAGCGCTGTGTTAATGAAAATGCCTTTTCAGGAGGCCTTTGCTTATTTTAGAATTTTCAATATATCACAGTCAGGATCCATGGGCCCAACATAGCGTTTGGTGTCAAGCAGTCCCAGTTATGGATTACAAATGTATAATCAGTTCCTAAAACCAGTAAGGTAAAATGAAGAAACTATTAATTAGTCATTGTAACCCAGAGCAGTAGTCAGCAGAGGCATATGTGATTATGGAATCTGAGACGTTACTTGTGATTGTTGCTGTTAAGTCAGTATGTTACATATCCTGGTATATTTTCAAAATTCCTCCCAGCATTTGTTGTTTGCCTCAAGTAGTTATGGAATTCTTTACTTCTTGTCCACGGAAGTTGTGTATAAGAATTTTAAGTGCTTTTAGTTAGTAAATTAAGTGATGTGAAAGTATAAAGTATAGATAAGATCTGCAATATTTGAAGCTGAAAAGGCCGGATGTAAGATCAGCATTTTGAGGACAGTACTAAAGATGAGTTTCCAAAGTAATTATTGAAAGTATTTTGAATAATTTCCATTAAAACATCTTTCAGATTCAAGAACATAGCATAGGATTTTTTTCCTTTTGAAGTAGTGAGGTCGTGTCATTCTTATGATTTTTTCAAAGCTTGGATCTCAGTGTTGTTAAGAAACTAATATTTTTCACTTGTTTAGGCATTGCATTGTTTTTATATATGGAGTATTTTTGCCTATAATATCTTGCTGATAGGTGGAGTACCAAAACAAGGAGAAAGAGGGTGCCACAGTCCTTGCTCAGTTTGCTATAAATCAAAAGTAATTAAAATAATATAAGAGCAGTGAAAAGCAGATGCAAACTACCTTTTGGTGTTAAGGAATAGTAAAGATTTTTTTTCTGTCCAGGATGTGTGGTTTTGTTCTCTTGATCACTGCAATTTGGGGTCTACTGAGTGTCTTTGATTATATGCCAAACATGGAAATCACTGAAAAACAGCTTCTTTCAACTGTATATTGCTGAATCCCAATTGCTATGAAATGGAGCTGGGTCTGAATTCTTTGTCACTCTGGGTTTTGAGGCAGTACTCTTAGGGGATTTATATGTACAGATTTATATACACCATGGAGTGTCCTTCAGTTAGTACTAAATGTTCATGAGACATGGAGTTATGAATCCAGACAACTTTTCCTATTTAAAGACATTGCATCCAGGAGGTGGTTAGGAACTTGATACCTGGACCTCAGCTTTTGTTTGCCACAAGAGCTTGGCCTTTATCTTCAATTAATGTAATCCTACATCTAAAGAGGGAACCTTTTCTTTCTATTGATGTTAGGTGTCAGTGATGGAAGAGGAGGTAAGACAATCTGGTGTAGCTGAAAAGAATGAGATGTCCATTGAGTGGGAAGCAGCAAGTCTTTGGGAGGAAAAATAAGGTTCACAGGCTCTTCAGCATTTCTTGTGAAGTGAATATAAAGTGGTGATCTGTGAACAATGGGTGGCCCATAGCTGTCAGGAAGCCTACTGTTCGCGATGCAATTCAACCCCTACTCCCCCATCACATACGCGTTCACAAACGTGCAAGTGAGGAGGCCAATAAAAATGCAGTAATAACTGAGTATTCATATTTAGGCTGATTTGCATGTGAGGGGTATATTCACTGGTGGGGATGAACTTGGGGGTGGGGTTGTTAAAAAAAGTATTATTCTTTATTTAGTAATATACTTCCGCTGCCGAAAATTTGGTCAGCTATTAAATTCAAAATAGTTAATTACAATATCTACAGTAAATGGAAAATGTGTGCTATTAAGTTTACGCGTTTATTCTCCTGAACTGCATGCAAGACTTCATAGTTTTCAGACATTTAACTTCATAAGTTTCAGAGTTTACACGTGGAGAAAATAGAAGTGACATTCCTGAAGTTGTTGTCAACTGTTAAAATAAATTAAGTGATTTCTTGTTGGAAAGCAGTGTTTATCAAAGTCTTGGGTTGAATTTTATTTCTGGATTTCAAAGTTTAAAAAAAAAAACAGAAAAATACCCCAAAGCCCAATCAGACAAAACACATGCCCCCCCCCCCAATAAACCAGGAATTGATTGTTAAATCTGCATTGTCTGTTGGCATTCTGAAGCTTGTTTACTTAAAATTAGAAGGCATAACTTAATAACATCTAAAAGGGAAGTATTTTAAATAATGCGCTTTTATGTTTAAAGAACTCTTTTAAAACTAATTAGAACATAACTCATTGAAAGGAATTTACTTACTGAAATAAGGTATTTTGTTGCAAGTACTGATCAGTCATTTTCATATAATTTTCTGTGCACCAGTACTAAACAACGTTTGACACTATTGATTTGTCAAACCAATCTGATGTGAACAGTATGTGACAGAAGTTATTTGTTATTAAGAGACAGAATCCTGTCTCAGAAAAGCTTGTCATTCTGGCGAGAAAAAAATCACACAAAGTAATTTTACTTGTATCATAGTTTTTTCAGTGTTGACTCTGTTTCTGACAGCTGGCTTCATGTTAAATGTGAACAAAGCTTTGTTTATGCATGCATGTCTTCAGTGGGTTATAGACCCAAAGTTCGTTCTTTTGAAAGCGAAGTAGTTTTCTTTGGTAGCATGTTTTTTATCTAATTAAGCAGCAGTGCAATAATTCTAATTCAAAGCATTCAGAAGAAATGTCTTGGTATGCGAGATAGTTTATTAACCATAAATTTGAGGAATTGCTGTAGTTTAGCAAGTTCAAAGCAAAATGTCAATTGTATTATGTATATTTATGAAAATAGAAATGTTGGGCTTGCTCTACTGCTTGGGTATAACTGTGATGAATTCTATATAGATAGATCAAGGAACCTTTACTTTTTGAATTTGTGACGAATGACTGCATATCAGGCTACTAAAACCATTAGGTAGAGTTTTTTGAGAAACAAGAGCAACTGGAGGTTATATGGTGCCTCAGGCTATCGCTTCTCAACTTTTCTGGTTTCCACAAGGTAGCTATTAAAGAACCATAATTTATACAACTGGATTCTCAAATAAGACCCGGCAAGGTGGGCTTTAAAGGCTGAATTAATCACTCTGTTACTGTAGATACAAGTCTCTTATTTGCATTTTTCAGCCTTAAGAAAGGCATCAGCATAAATCCTTCTGTGTACGTCTTTTCCTCTGTGTGCTTTTTATCTGCTACTCACTTTCCTTGCCACTCTCCTCAAAATGGAGAAATTAGCCAAACAAAATACTACTAATTAACCAGAGCTTCATGAATTTTGCTGGCCGTATGCATGTATACCTGATTTGCTTGTGTGTTACTGTGTACTGTGTTTGCAATGGATGTCATATTTAGTTTACACATATACAAGGAATGCAACATAGGAAAAGGCCGCCTGTTCCCTTGTCTAAGCTGCTGCTCCCTGGGCTGGGTAGGAGCCTTTGAAAGAAGCAGGTTGGTTGCTCCTAAGAAAGGAAAATGGTCAGCAGGGTACAGCTCCCAGACTGCACAGTGGACCAGGCAGAGAGGGCAAGATGCAGCAATCTGCTGTGCCCTAGAATAGAGAGAGGAGGATGCTCCAGGGAGATGCAGGCTGCAGGTGCACAGATGAGCTTCAGCAGTGAAGGGAAGAATTTTCTCTTAAGAAGCCAGAAAAGACTGAGGAAAGTTTTTTGGCAAGTTGGTGAAATTTGGATTAGAGAGCAAGGTAGGAGGAAAATTTTCTGATCCAGAAAGGGGATGGTTGGCACAGGGGATATTTTGTTTCAGTCCTTTTCTTAAAGTCTACTTTTTCCTTGCAGATCTTGATTTCCTCCACCTAAAAACTCTGAGTTTGTGTTCTAACGAAAGCCAGTTTAAGCTCTTGGGAACTGCCAGTATCCTTAGGGAAGAGGTTCCAGCATTTCTGTCTTTGGTTTGTGAAAGGGTTTTGTCTTAGCAGGCTATAATGTTTATTCTGTCCTTGAATCTTGAAGGCAACAGTGAGTAAAACTGGGAATTAAAGGAAGGAATCTCATTTTCAAAACAAAACTGCTCTCTGCAGAAAAGCCTCTGGATCCTAGCATGAGTGTCATCCTTCCACTGATCCAAGAATATACTAACTGAATCTATACTTGCTTCCATACCCATCTCAAATTTATTTCCTTAAGAAGTGAGGCATCTCCATTACTAAATGTTGAATAGTGGTTTCAGATTATTTGATAAAATCGTATCCACCTTGAAATTTTGTTTGTCATAATTTCCAGTAAGGGTCATGAGACCCAGTTTCTGCTTGAACTGCCTAGCTTAGGCCCTAGCAAGTGGTGGTTCTTACAGTGCAGCCGGGAGTCTGTTGTGTCTCTGCCATGAGAGCTGGGGTAATCCAAAATACCGGCTGCGAGGGAGTTAAAGTAATCTGTGACTCTGGGGCCCTTGGAGTTTTCTGAGATGCAGCTGCATGCCAATCCCACAGTAACGTGGTGAGCTGCCTGGGGAGCAGTTGTCGTCTCCAGTTTATGAGCTATTTCCAAATCCCTGTTGTCCTATCTCCTGTCTCTGAGGTGTCCCCCTCCATGTGGCATGTAGGGCTAGTAAAATCAGACATCCAGAGTTGCTAGTCCCACTGTGGACCTTACATATGAGAATGGTGGAATGGGACAGTATTTGTAGAAATGTATGTGGGAAGGCTACCCCAAATACGGTATGTGTAAACAACCTGCGTTGTAGCTGTAATTTTCTGCTTATTTCTGATTCAACCTGATTTTTGTTTACTAGTGAATCGTAACACGACTATTTTACATTTGCTTTATTTAATTATTTAAACTGGAGAAAGGATTTAGCATAGTCAACATAGTTTAATTAGATGGCATGGGCCATAAACAGTGAAAAGAGGCAGTGGTGTGGGTTTGCTGCTTTTCATGAAAGTACCCAAAGGGTGAAAGCTGCTGAATTTTTTTGTGCAGTTAATGATCAATGCAGAGAATGCAAAAATGTCTTGGTAGAACATTTTTAAAGAAGTTATAAGAGAAGCATCTGGGAGCCAGGCTTTTCTTGTGGAAGCATGCCAACAACTGTATTGTGTTTCTGTTCACTAAAGTGAACTATGCTGAAATGCCTCATCTTCTGTCCCTTCTTTGAGTAAGTTCATTTCTGGAATCAGACTATAAATTTGAATACTTTAACCCTGCAGATTATTAAAGGATATTATGTGGTTTAAACAAGATGCTTTCTTTATGAATTCTATGTATGTAAATATTATGTCAAGTCACATTTGTCACAATTAGCGATATGTAGTTTTCAGAAATGGCTTTTAAATTTAAATCTTGCTGCTGATCAATGAGTATGGAAAACTTTACTTGACATTTACAGACTTCTTTTCTGTGTATCATATAAATTTAAGCCTGAGAAATACAACCCCTGCACATGGCTGTCAAATAACACTGCAGTACAGAGTTATACCGTATAGATTAGTTAATTGAATATTTGATTGCTAGATGTATTTACATAGAGAACTATTTATATTTTCTATGTAGATTTTAATAGCCACCACATTTATTTTAGCAAAACATTTTAATAACAAGGTTTATAAAATGTCATGTTGAACACTTAAACTATTTACATAACTAAGAGCTATTACGGGTTGAGAGAACAAACAAATTTACTTTAGTTACAGTGAATTCACATAAATCTTTATTATGTTTATATATAAGAATGTACTTATGTGCATGCTACACGTGTTTAGGCAAGAAATCTCTAGTGCAAATTCCTGTGAACCTACAATACAACCATGGAATCAGCTTCAAAATCATTGTTTTGTCCCTTTGAGCTACTAATTTTCATTCTGTCCAATAATTGCAACTACTTTTTTGGGAGGGTGAGGAGGGACATTTCTTATTAATCAGCTAAATAATTAGATTGTGTAGAAACATTAAACCGCAGAAGCTTTCCTTTACGTTGTTGAGGCCTGTTAAGAGCAAGATCTTAAAATGTTTTATTCCTTCTTTAAGTGTTTAAATATGGATTTAGGTAAAATGCCTATTGCCTCGATTTTGTATGCCAAATTTGAGGCTTTAGGAACATTTTTAGAAGTAGAGCCAAAATTGTGCTTTTGTTGGAAACTAACATGAAACTTTACCTTCAGAGGTGCTTCTGATCAGGTGTGGAAGTTGTTATCTGATCTCTTGATCAAAAAAATATAGGTAAGATTTTAAAAAGTGCCTAATCAAACTTAAAGAATTTGTAAGGAGCTGGATTCTGAAGTCACTTATGAAATTTTCACCTTGTTTGATGGCCTATCAAGTAATTTTTTCTTTTCTGGGTTTAGTGTATTCTGAACAGTTCACTCAGCATATAGCATTAGACAATTCTAAGAAACTTGATTTCTGAAAACAAATCCCTGAAATAGTGACTTTAATTGTGAATACAATGTGTCTGTGAATATAAAAATGGGAAAAGAATGAATGAGTTTCTGGAAGTGGATCTTTCTGTAATTTCTTTTATTCTTCATTATAATTATTGTGTGCATATCCACGATTGAACTTGCTTGTGATGACCTTTATCTTTTCTCTTGAGAAGAATTACTATCATCAGGTCTCTCTTCATGAGGAAATAAAAAGGTCAGTGCAAAACCCATCCCTTATTTCTATGCAGTGCACATTGCACTTTGGCATATTTGTATTGAATTTTATTAATAATAATTAGATCATTTTGTGAAAGAAATTTTAGTTTTCCAAAATTAGACATTCTAAATGGTCTTTCCTGGTATGTACTCTTGCTTTTCCTGCCTTTTTCTACCTCATCTCCTCTCAAGCTTGCTATTGGTGTAACTAGTATTTTACATACTTCTGTTCCTCCTAATCCTGTCAGTCTAGCTAATTTTTTCCTCCTTTAACCTTAAATTGGTGAACTGTTAATTCTTCTGCATCTATGTTTATCTAAGAGAAAAAAAGAGAATGTGGAGAATGTAAAGTTGTTGCTTTTTTTTATTTATTGGAGATACTGAATTACTTATTGTTTGGAAGATTAGTGCTAGGAACAGCACAACTAAGTTGATTCAGCTGTCACTCAAAACTTTACTGAAGGTTGCTTATTTGCAAGGAGAGCTCCAAGGAGGAAGCTCAGTTAATGAAATCTTAATATATTCCTAACTAAACTCAGGAATTGCCTGTACCTCTGTGGATTGTTCACTTGTCCTAATGAGTATATTCTGTTCTGGCGTTCAGGTGACTGAGCGTGTTTTGCCTCCTATTGTGATACTTTGCTCTTAAAGCCTGGAGGGCCTTGTGAAGCCCTGGAAACAGCAACTTTCATACTAACAATCTCTGTGTTTGGTAAATGAACAAAATTTGTGGGGTCTGAAGACAATATAGTCTTTATACAAATTGGTTGTGACCACAGAATGGGGCAAGGGCAGGGAAGCAAGGATACTGGGACACTTGGTATGGGGGAAAGGAAAGAAAAATAAAGAGGAAAGATGCTAACATATATTCAGGTCTCAACAAGTAGGGAAGGTAAGTAAAGCAAAGCATGCTCCTACATTTCCTGAAAACTTGGTAAAATATGCACAGTAGAGTGAGAAGCTGCACTTTGCAACAGCTGTGGACGACCTTGCCAACAATGCTCAATATTCTGTCTTGTGTGAGAGCAACTGTGTTTCCTCCAAGAACAGAGATGTGTTCCTTGATCACAGAATCACAGAATCGTCAGGCTTGGAAGGGACCTCTGGAGATCATCTAGTCCAACCCCCACGTAGCCTTCACACATTCTGCCCTAAAACATTATAAAAAAATACTTTCTGCTACAAAAATCTTTTGTTCCTTGTTTTTTCCAGTAAAGTAGTGAGAAGTCATACAATATCTTCCTGGTTTTAAACCCATGTTTTTTTAATCCATCGCCCTAGTATAGTTCATGTGGATGGGTATATGTGCAATAATGTAGGAAAAATGCAGTGTCTTTTTCACAGATGTATTTAGAAAGAGATTTTTTTTCTCAAACACTTCTCCAAACTTAGTCATTTCTCTCTACTACTTCACTTTGTTATTATTCTTCATAGCAATAGTTATATGATCCAAACAATGTTCTTCTGCACCAGACTAGAGAACTGCAGCCTTAAAGTGTGTTTTATCTTTGCCCCTAGTAGGACTGAGATTTTTTTTTTTTAATAGTTCAGTCTTTAGTTTAGTAAATGCTGTAACTCCAAAATGTTTTTTGTTAGGAAGGGAATGTTATATCTGCTTTTTGGTTTTGATTAAGCCAAACCATAACATATGCTTAGATTCACTGGGTGGTGTCACAGGAAGGTTGTTTTAAGAGAGATTTTTTTTTTTTTCTCCAGAAAATGGCTAAGTGACATTTGAGGACTCCAGTATCACTTCCTTTCCTTCTCACCTATTTTTCCTGCGGCATTGATCCTGAGCTAATTTATAACAAAATCTACTAATCTTTTCTGTGAGGATGATGAGGTAACTTTTCCAAGGTCTTCTCAACAGGAGGCAGTACTTCACTTTTAGCTGAAACGGCTGGTTTGGTTATTCGGACTGCTTGCACAATTGGAAACAATGGTGCTGCACAGTAGCACCTTTTCAAGATACAAGAACTTCAACTGAGGTGGAAAAAAACCGTGCAGGATTTCTCAAGGAATTCAGGAAACCTCACATCTGGAGACTTGGCAAGATCTGGACAAAACTGAGTCATTTGAGCTAATCCTGTTCTGTAAAGTCATTAGATTCAGCTGTCTCATACATGAACTATTAAAATGCACAGACCCTTATAAACTGCTGCTGAATAGCTTACTATGGAGTACCAAAAGCAGCCAAATCTTGTTTCCTAGAAACTTGATCAAACTTGCAGAGTTAGAGCAGGGTGTTAGACTAAGCAATTTCCATAGGTCCCTTCTGTCCCAAAGTATTTAATGATTCTAGCTTTTTTCACATTGTACAGCCAATTCTATTTATTCGAGGCCATTGCGGGGTCAGTACATTGTCAAGAGTAATAACAGACTTCTGTTACTGTCTACCGGTAGGACAGAGCGGTCTGTATACTCAACCGTGCTGACTCTGGAATTTAAATAATGGTTGTTATAAGAGCTGATTAAAACGTGCAATAAAGTGTTAGTTGGAGGTCCCATCCAGTTTATCTGGTAGTATATTTGAATGAAAACTTTGCCTTCATAGAATAGTTTGGATTGGAAGGGACCTTTAAAGGTCATCTAGTCCAACCTCTCCTGCAATGAGCAGGGACATCTTCAAGCGTTTCAAGCAGGTTGCTCAGAGCCCCGTCTAACCTGACCTTGAATGTTCCCAGCAATGGGGAATCTACCACCTCTCTGGGCAACCTGTGTCAGTGTTTTACCACACTCATCGTAAAAAATTTCTTCCTTCTATCTAGTCTAAATCTTCCCTCTTCTAGTTTAAAGCCGTTACACCTTGTCCTATTGCAACAGGCCTTGCTATAAAGTTTGTCCCCATCTTTCCTGTAGGCCTCCTTTAAGTATTGAAAGGCCGCAATAACGTCTCCCTGGAACTTTCTCTTCTCCAGGCTGAACAACCCCAGCTCTCTTAGCCTGTCCTCATAGGAGAGATGCTCCATCCCTCTGATGATTTTTGTGGCCCTCCTCTGGACCCGCTCCAACAGGTCCATGTCTTTCCTGTGCTGAGGGCTCCAGAGCTGGATGCAGTGCCACCCTGGAATCAGACGCAGATCACCTGTGTTGGAAGGAATTGGGTCTAGGAATTGGCATGAGTTCTGTCCTCAACCAAAAAGAAAGCATCTAAATGTGCATAATATTTTTCATTAAAATGTATTTTTATATACAACATATATAACCTGGACATCTCTTTCTGTATTCTGCTTGAATACAATTCTGTATAGTCTGTTTCCCGTTGTATTTCTGAGCATGGTGGTGACCATTCATTCAAATGCAGCTTCTGCTTATATTTTGATGTCACCTCCTCTAAAATCCCAGTGTTTAGCCTGTGTCTGGGTGACCTGTTTCTGTTTCTGTCTCCTCTGCCTACGTTGTGGAAATAATTTTTTTCACTCAAGCTTGTCATTCAGGAATATAACTTCTCTGTTTGAGCCATTGGATGGTAACTAGCTGACCTATAGAAGTAGGAATAAAATAATAATTGTGCTGTCTTCTGTCATGGTAAGAAATTCTTACATATACTTATGTATAGCCATATATATAGCAACCAGCTTGTTTCCCACCTTTGTCACCATCCTGGAGGCATTTTCATCCCCAAACCATGCACCCTCGTACAGTCAGATGGAGCTTTAATAAAACAATAGTCTTGTCTCCCCCTCTCTGCTGCTTCCCAGATCTCACCCCATGGCTAGAGAATAGCACCTTCAGCAGCCTTTTCCAACTGTTTCATTTGTTTACAGAGTGCACCAGAGTGCTACTGGGAATGCAGGGTGAAATGTCAAGAAGTTGTGTGTGGATCTTTCAGTATAATCGGTCATGTCCAGGAGAAACTGGGGGAAAAGGGGCAGATCTGTGGGAATATCGGAGGATTATCAAAGCTCAAGTTTCGCTTCTTGGATTTGGAGATCTCTCCCTGTAGAATGGGTGGATCTAAATGGATGGGAGTCTAAAGAAGAGTCCAGAAAGGAAAGTCCTTGCCATTATAAGTATGCACACCAAGTCAAATAAGCCTAGGACTGAGCAACTCATGGAGGCTGTCTGGGATATCAAGCTGCTTAAGGTAAAACTCCGCAAGAGTTCGGGTGAAGTGTATAGGCATGTACAGCTGTGTATATAGTGGGAATACTGCAGAGGACACCCCTCCCAATGGCTGGGGAGTACTGTCCTCAGGTAAGGCAGCTTGCTGGCCCAGTATAAAACAGGGTGTTAATTCTTATTCCTTTGACCCCAGATGGTCTGTAGCCCTCACTACTAATGCTAGCAGAAGGTGTCAGTTTGGCCAAATTATAAAAATAGTTTTGTTCTTAAATTTTGTGTGTTTATTGCTCCTTGTTTGGAATTCTCAAATGTTTCTCTAAACAAATAATCTTCTTTGTTAAAAAAAAAAAAAAAAAAAAAAAAAAAACCAGTTTTTCTCTTTTTTTTTTTTTTTTAAATTACGTAGCTGGATTGATTTATGTTCCTTATTAGAGTAATAACCCATCTGTTATGGGGTTAGGTCAATTCATAAAATTATAAATCTGGGAGAGAAAAGGTCTTGACTCTTTCCCACGGTAAGCATTTATTCATGTTTGAAAGTTCTTGTTTACATTTGTGCAGAGTCATTATTTGGTAGCAAAAAAAGCATTGTGGAGGAGTAATACTCTTGGTGTTTTACTTTTTCTTGCTTAAAGCAGTATAGACCCGTGATGTTTGATGTCAGCAGAGTTCTTCATGTACACACCTTTCTGTTTGCATGTGTCTGTCATCCCTGCTGAGTGCAATAGTAAAGACACTGATTTTTAAAAAAAAAATGATTATTTAATAATACAAGTATTTTTTGTGGGACTCTGTCTTACAAGACCTGTTTGTATGCTTATAACCTTCTGGCACCACAGTGAGATTTCAAATTAAGATGTATTAATGTGCATTACAAGCGTGTGATTGCTTGTATCATTATGAAATAGATGAAAAATTAGTACACTGCAGTATTTTTTTATCTGAACTGATCAAAACATCTTCCAATGATTTTTCTAACAATATGTGATAGGAATAACAACTTCACTTGTTATAGAGGTCCATGCTGCAGCCAAGAGGCATGTAAATACAAGCTGCTTATTTGCAAGAAGCTTCCAGATTTGCAATATGATTGCTATGGAAACCACACAATGAAAACCGTATAACCATCTGTGTGGTTTGGTAGATATTGCTGCATAGCTGAGCTGGTTTTGTTTACTGTTATTAAACTGTTGAATAGAATATATTAACCCACAAAGTGGGATTATCCAAGGTATAAACTAGTATTGTGCAATGACAATGTGTCAGAGACTAGAAGACACTAGAATACTAATTAATAATGGCATTAGATTAGAGTCTAATGTAAAAAGATGGTTAAGTAATGTGTTAGTAGAGGAAACTGCTAAGTTTATGCATATTTATTATGGAGATGCCACATTCCTTTGAAGGAATGCACTATTCGAGCCAAACTCTTATCCATTTTATGCTCAAGTAGTCTGATTCCGTGCGCCCCCGCCCCGAAAAAGAAATTAGAAGGAAAAAAATCAATGGATTCAGCTAGCTTCATTGTTCACTTTTTAAATTGTGTGGATGGTAGAATCCTCTGTGACTGGGTGGTGATTTTTCTGTTTTTTCTTTAGACTGCAAATAAAATAAATTATTTTCAAGAGCTTTCATGGACTAACTGAAAAAACCCTTAACAAATATAGAATCATAGAATCGTTAAGGTTGGAAGGGACCTTTAAGATCATTGAGTCCAACAATTATTGCTATATAGTTAGTTCCTTGTTGCATTGTCACCACAGGAGTTTTGTAGATTGTTTGGCACTAGAGTCTCTGAGTACCACTGGTGTATGGAAAATAACCTGTACCTCAAAGGTTCTTTGGATCTACAGCTCTGGAAGACTTCACTGGTTTGATTAGTCTCTTTTAGACATAGTGAGAAGGCAGAGAAGAATATTTTTTCACTGCAGTGGTAGTGATGGTATGAAGAAGAGATCCAGAGGAAACATTGTACCAGATTATTTTAATGGTCTGCATGACTCCTCTTACACACACTATCTTAATAATACAGAAGGACGACTTCTGTATTTTTTCATGTTATTTTTTCATCTTTTGACTGTATTCCATGTTGCAACACAAACATTAGTATGTCGCATCTGACTGTAGCTGTAATTCTGGGGGTAACTGAGGTTGCTGTGTTTAAAGGACATCATCTCCCGCACATAGTTATTGCTTCAGGACATAATACCAGAAAACACTAGTAAGAACTGTAGGTTCTTTTTTACCACCCCAAGCCAAGCCTTTTACATCTGCTCCACTGTGAGCATGATTGCATTAGCAAGTAGTGTGGACCATTTGCAACAGATTCATAAAGCACAAGCTTGTGCCGAGGGCCTTATGTTTGCACTGTGCACGTTTCAGAAGCAGTTTGCTGTGGAGTCACTTTAGTCTGTGTCCATGGACTGAATGCCCATTAACAGCTGTACCATGTTCAGTGTGCTCTGGAGTGCCTCTTCCAGTCTAATTGCACCTGAAAGTTTGTCCTGTCTGTGACAATTTGGTAGTGTAAAGCAAACTGTGATAAGCGGGGATGGTTGGGATCCAAACTAGGATGCTAATATGGACAGCCTTTGTTTGAATTGGGGACCTTTTCAGTATTCAAAGAACGTTGGTTCAGACATTTTCTTGTCTTCAGATACGGATCTGGTGAACTCTTGTGTCTAGGAAATACATTTTTTGGGAAGGGCAATGCATATGTTCTAAATTTTTCCATGAAACCACAACACAATCTACATGTATTCAATGGTACCTTATGGAAAAAATCTCTTCAAACCTCCTCTGCTGTTTTACTTCAGTTGAAACACCCTCTACTAAAGCAAGTCCTCAGTTTAAGCTAGTCTGATGACCATGACAGTGACAGAGTTAAAATCCACAGTGCCTTCAACACATCAGTTGATGTAGGTCCAAGCATTCAGTAACATGTAATATCAACATTTATTTAATCAGTGTATAATACTCTTGTGTGTTGGATGAAATTAGGTTGTTCTGGGAAATGGGAGCAATCCTAGAAAGTGTGTCTGACAATGGGATAATACTATCTGTGAGTGGTGTAATAGTGGTAGGGAACCCACAGAATGACAGTGCCTCCTAGTGCTCTGCACAGCACATAGGGATGTATTTTTGCCATTTATGCTCCAAACGTGAGTGCTTAAAATAAATAAATGAGTGTACTTGGAAATGTGCAACAAGTGTTATGCCAAGTAGGGGAACGCATTTGAATGCAGTAAATAGTTTAGAGTGTTTTTTGTTGTACTGCAGCTTCAGATTTTCCCCATTCTGTTATGTTTTTTTTTTCTTTTTTTTTTTTTTCTTGGCTTAAATAACAGTGTATATTCATTTCAACCAGATTTTTAGCTAGTCAAGAGCCAGAGAGCAAAAACTCTTGCTGGCTTAGTAGGGCAGAATTTCAAATCTCTCTGTAGAGTGAATTTCATGATGTAATTGTAATATTTGTAGGGTTGCGTATATAGGTTAGCAGCAATTATGCATACTCATTTCAGCAGGTCTACTCTTGTGCTTTAAACATCTGCTTTAATGTTTGCAGGAACAGTCTTGTGGATAGATTAAATTTTTACAAGGCTAAAACTCCTTTGAACTGTTGATATAAAATTCACTTTGTCAAAGTGGATAGGCTATTACATAAAAGTTGCACGATAAGGAACATTTTAAGAGCTGTGAGTTCTGTATCTGTTGTCTGTCATTAATAAAATATCAAAATTAGTTGCTGAAATGTGTGTCTTAAAAAGAAGCATGAATATCTGTGTAAGATGTGATGAGTAGCAAAGCCAAATAGTTTGAATGTATTAAAAGTCCAGTTCTTGTTTGAGAAGTGGGTTTATGAATATACTATTTTCTCATTCAGTACAGCAGCTTTGTCAGTTTTGATATACTGTAAAGGCCAAGATAAATCTGTTTCTACTTTCTTATGAACCTAAAGAAAGAATACAACTAAATTACCTCATAGTTTGTTCCCTTTTTTGCCTCATCAACAGAATTGTTAACTGTGAAATGTGAGGAGCAGATCTTATGTCCCTCCGCTGAGTGGAGTGTGGATTTACTGAAGTGAGAGTGTGGGCATAAGAGAGTTCCCCATCTGTGTGGGCCAAGGAGTATGGAGCACATCTTTCGAAATTGCCTGTGGGGATTTCAGAGTGATCCAGGCCTGCTAGCCAGAAAACTTGCTTCAGAGCTGATCACTGCCAGGCTTTCTCTTTTCTTGTCTCCCAAACTTGCACTAAGTTATTTGATATGGTCTGGCTTGCTTAAAACCATGGTCAGGCGCAGCAGGCAGGGCACTGAATGCACGGCATCTGTAGTGGTGGTGTTCCCATCATGCAGGTGTCCAGCTAGTGTGTGTCTCTGACAGTGTTGAAGGTAAGATGTCCTCTGCCTTCTCTGCATACATCTCTTAAGAACTTCTGAATTCTTGCATGGGCTGGGAGTACTTTTTCAATCCTTGGTTTCCTTTTCTTCGTCCTGGCGAGAAATGCACGTAGCAGAATAGGATCCTCATTCTAATTGTCTCAGAATGACTGAAAAACAGCAGAACTGTGGCTCTATATTACCACATTCAGAGCAGAGTGAAAAGGGAAACAGATGTTCACAATTGAGATTTTTGAAAGAGCTCTTGGAGTGTTTGGATGGGTGGGGGAAACCACAGAAATAACAACGTCCCAACTTCTGTACAAATGCAAAATAGTAAACAGGGCTTATGATCTGGAAATGTAGAGTGTGGCTTTCAGAATGATGTGGGCTGTAATTCCTGTCAGCTGAAACATCCCTTCAGAGTTTCATTTGCAGTTATGTGTTTTGCAGAAGAACGTGTTCCTTCAAAGGCTGAGGTGCCAAGAAAACTGAGCCAGAAGAAAGTTACCACCGTTTCAGGTAATTAAAATCTTTCCTCTTTATTTTGTGTATACACTTTCTTTTTACCTTCATTTTCTTGTCTCTTCCCTTTGCTGTTTTAAAATAATGTTTTTATAGCTCTGTAAAGCTGTCTTTTTCACCTGGGTATTTGATGGCAGCAAAACTGCTTAGCACCACTTAGGATGCATGAAAACCACTTGAGAAGGATTTATAAAGTAAGCCAATTTATACAAGGTATTCCTTCCTGAATTACTTTGTAATGACTCAATTAGCTTTCATTTCTGCACAAAGGAGATTTAGTTGCATAAATTAGCTTATCATCATTGAGGAAGTGTCACTGCTAAAGGACAGTTTATAGATACAACATGCAGTTGCTGTCAAACCTATAAGAATGTAATATAGACATCTGTGTATACTTTGTGCTTGAGCAGAACAGACTTCTGCCATTCAGAGACTAACAGGGGACAACAAGTTGCCCAAGGGACTGGCAATGTAGACGTCTCTGAAAAGGTCAACTTGACACAGGCTCTGACAATCGACCCAAAGCTCTGTCTTCTTTGATAAAAATCAGATAAACTTAAGACCACTAATTGATCTGCAGCCTGTTTAAATGTTGGCCATGCATATCTTCATTGCATATGATTACCACAGAAAGCAAATGAATTGGGTAAGAAATGCCAGAGTCCAGTGACAGCAGCATAAAAATTGGAAAAGGACACAAATGCCCAGAAAGGCTGTGAAGGATATTCTCTCAGCTTTAGCTTGGCAAGCTGCCCTGGTGCTAATTATCTCTGGGACTGGAAAAATAGCTGCAAACACCATGTAAAGTCACATGGCCAGACAACTTTTCTTGACAGAAAGGTATTTCCAGTTATGCTTAAAAACAAGATATATATGTGCTTCAAGGGCACAGACCTTTAGATAAACTATTGGTGATTTGACACAGCAAGTAGAGAAGACTTGCTTCTTATCAGACCTTACACCTTTTTGAGATCTGCTGCATTGTAACTGTGACCTGCACTGACATGCAATCTGGCTCTCCTTCCCCCATCGTACATAATACACATAATTCTTTCAGGGCTGTCAAGGAAAGGGTGGGCAAGAAGAGTTCCTTTAGGAAGTCGCTCTGCAGTGTTCTTCCTGTTGCAACATGTGGAGAGGAAACAGAGGCCTGATTTCCTGACCCATACAGGAAAGCAGGAACAGGTTGCTGTGAGGAGTTTGGGGTTGCTTTTCTTGGAAAGGAAACAAGAGCCAAGTCATCAGATGCTGTTAGCATTGTGCTCTGCTAAAAACATGTGTAAAACAACATGACTCATTACAGTCTTAATATTTAGTACTCATTTAGACATTACCGTAATTATAACAGTGTGTTGTCATAATGGAGCGTGGGGTCAATCCAATTATAAAGTTGCCAACGGCATTTTTTTTCACTAGTGTATCTTCTTGAAGTTCTAAATGGTCTTACTTTTAAGAAATCAAAACCTTAGCACCTTCATTTTTGAAAAGTTTCAACTGCTATGAGAACAGCCTTATCAATCTTACCTAGTATTTATGTAATGTCTTTGAAAATACCATAACAGTTCTCCCCTGATATCAAATTCATTTCAAGCAATAATTTTCTGATCTGATCTTACTTAGTTAACTATTTAACACTGGAAATTTGTTTGACTTTTAGGGCTAAGTTGACATGAGTATTTCTGATAGGTGTCACATCATGAATCACATCATGACTCAACAGTATTTCATGATTTTCCACACAAACAGCGCATACAGTCTTAAATTTAATTTATTGCCTAGCTTTACTAAATCTGAATTTCACAGAAATTATTCTGCAAATTGCCTATGAGCTCAGCCTGATAAGTGCAAAAATCCTTTCTCTTTTCCTACTCTTTTCTTACTCTAACTTATCTTTACTTCCATTAATGTGCAGACTTGAGTTCTTTTTTTTCCTCGATGCTGACTGTTGATGCTGGATAGCTTTATATTAATTGCTAGTGACCTAATTATTTAAAAATACCAAAGCATTGAAGAGTTTCAGTTATATAATATGGCTTGCTGGGTCTTTTTTGCTACCACTATCTACCCGTTATCATTTCCACAATCACTGTTTCAGTAAGTGTCATGTTCTGTGCTGTCTCAGTGTAAATACCTTGATTTTAGAGTAACTAAGGAACACCAGGAGAAGGGAAATGAGAAAGATTACACCAAACAGATTGGACCAGATTAGAAGTTGAGTCCAAATAAAGACACTATATAAATAATAATTATATTTTGCCCTTATTTCATAATTTTTCTGGCATGTGGGAAAAAGGGCAAGTAAATTAGTTACAGGCATTCTTTGCAGTTTAGGACATCATCAGAACAAATAACTGTTCTTTAACAGGGGATTTCTCATCTGGATCATCTCATCAACACTGAGAGTCTAAATCACTCGTGTAAGACAGAGTCATTCTGGTAGCATTAATTTTGAACTTCACCTGTCTTTCCATCTTCAAGCCTTCAGTATGGTAAATATTGAGCACATCATTGCCAAAAGGAAATACAGTAATGTTCCAGAACTTCACCTCTTTCAAATATTAAGTAACCCAGACTAGTAATCTTCAAATCTGATGTTATAAACTTTTGAAGAATCTGATCAAGAGGTGAGGAATATGAAACAGAATGGTAAGCTGTTTAATATACTGGGCAGTGGACCACGGTGGTGAAAGGAAAACCTACACATGTGTTCCTTCATTCCACAAGCAATGAGTAAGCAGATAATAGAACTGCTAGCTCTAAGTCACTACCGTAGTAAGTGACTAACTTACTATGCCATCAATGTCAAAATGGAAGATCGGTGGAAATCAGGCACAGTCACAATTTTTCTAATGTTTTAAGTAGTGCATTTCCATACTTGGGCTGTAATTCCTGGTTTTTGTTTTGGTCAGTTTAGAATCGTTAAGGTTGGAAGGGACCTTTAAGATCATCGAGTCCAACCATTAACCTAACCTGACAAAACCACTTCTAAAGCATATCCCCAAGTACCACGTCTACCCTTTTTTTAAACACCTCCAGGGATGGTGAATCCACCACCTCCCTGGGCAGCCTATTCCAATGCTGGATAACCCTTTCAGTGAAAATTTTTTTCCTAATATCCAACCTAAACCTCGCCTGGCTTAACTTGAACCCATTTCCTCTCGTCCTATCACTTGTCACTAGGGAGAAGAGGTCAGTCCCCATCTCTCTACACCCTCCTTTCAGGTACTTGTAGAGAGTGATAAGGTCTCCCCTCAGCCTCCTCTTCTCCAGGCTAAACAGGCCCAGTTCCCTCAGCCGTTCCTCAGTCATTTAGTTTTCTGCCAGGCTTGTGCTCAGAAATGGCAAGTGCCAGAATTGGCACAAGGGAGGGGGTAGGAATGGAAGAGCTTGCAGTTAGATTGTCTTAGGCTGCAATGGGACAGCACACTTAAATCCCTCTGAAATATGTACTCTTAATCTGTTTTTCCAGGTTTTGTTTTTTCTGTCTATTGAGTCTGTTAGAACAGTCTTATATTTTTTCCCCTTGAGTAATCCATGGGCATTCTTAAGTTTTAAACAGTCTACGATATTTGAAGCATATGCTTAAGTGATACACTTGTCAGATTTTTTTACCTGAACTGTTCACCTTTCTTTATTCAAGCATGTATTGTCAGGTGCCAGTGTTTTTCAGTGAAATAAGCAATCTGACTCTACTGCCAGGAAGGCTGGCAGCTGTTGCTCTTTCATCTGTCAAATAAACTCTGAAATGTTTTCATCAGTATATTGGACAAAAATATCTGTTGTTCCTATTACTGTAACTGGAAAAACAGAGATGGCAGAGGAAAACCGTGAGGAATTCTTTGTGGAAGAGTTTTGGAAACTGTTGTATAGTTGTTTATCCAGATAGCTGTCCTGGAATGAAAGAAGCATTTCCTGGAGAACTAACCAATCCAAAATCCTGCTCAGCCATTTCTTGTGACTGGTAATATTAAAAGCAGTGGGTGGGTAAAACCTACCCTCTGCGATGCATTTTATTTTTTTTTTTTTTGGTCATGTCTTACTCATATTTATGGCCTAAGTGACCATGCCTTTGAAATACAACAGACTTCAGTTTGGCAATTATGTCATCATAGTATTTTTAAGGCACAAAACATTTCACAGTGTATAAGAATAAAGTGTAATTGTGACGGAGTAATGCCAGCAAATCAATACCTTTTGAATTTGAACTCTAATGGGCATATAAGTTCTTGATGCTAAATCCACCAGGTGTTTGCAGGTATTACATGTGTTTAAGAAGCTCCACATAATTTCATTTCCATATAAACACCAATTCCTTTACCCAGGTCTCCCTGTCGTGTTTTATTCGGTTCTTCAGAGGCAATCAAATGAAATTTGGCAGTGTCCTCTCTAATTGAAAGAGGGGCTGAAGTAAGAAAGAATGGGCTTGTGTTTTGCAGAGGTTTTTGCAGCTTTTTTTTTTTTGTTCTACTTCTGTGTTTGTGATGCACCGTGAATCGTTTTCCCCTTTAGATGGTTCTGAAGTTAAAGTTACAATTGGCTTTTATGCATCTATAGATGCACTTAAAGAATTTGGAGAAACTTAAGCTGGTGGGTGTGAGAGGGGATTTCGAATTTGAGATTAAAACTTGTTGGAAGACCAGCATAGCTGTTCACAAACTTACACTGGCACTTTCTGTCCCTGTTTTTCATTTCTGTGCTCCTGGTGTATTGGTACATGGTTTTGCAAGAAATGCGGCTTTCTGATTTAAACAACTCTGATGTTGAATTCACAAATGTGGGCACAGAGCCACGGTTAGTCTTTGGGCAGCATCTTCACTGTTGCAATAAGCTTACTTTAAAATGCATCTTTTCCACTGTTGTCATGTTATTAGTTGATTTGCTTTCCCACTTTAAGTCTTAAATAATTGTTCATGACGAACATATAGGGAGAGACATGTCTCACCCACTGTGGGATCTCTTCTGTTGCTGATGTTCCCTACGTAACTCCCATTAGTGTTAACAGGAGTTACTTCAGGCACATAAAGGTAGAACAGACCTCAAAGTAATAAAAGTCACTGTGAAAAGTCATGATTCATTTCAGTGCAGTTCTAAAGAAATAAAAGTCCCGATTGATGTGTTTTACACCAAACCAGTAAGACAACTGCTGAAAGATTTGAAAGGTGAGATATACCAAAATAGTTTTTTTTAGTTTTTTCTCACGTGGGCTTACATTATCTTTTACGAGACAGAGCTGGGAACTGTGATCAGTGCAGTACCAAAAGACTGAGGAGAGATTCTGATTTAATATTTATCACGAATTAAGTTGGCGCTAACCTGTGTTACTGTTTATAATTGTCTAATGCTAAATTGGTGACTAATGACAAATAGGAAGGCCGAAAATTGGGAGGTGCAACATTTCAAACCGATTCCGCCTTCCTCTTGAAATTATTCTGTCTATGGATTTTACAATAACCAGATCTCTTATTTCTGAATGGTCGGGAGTTTTTATATATGTATATATTGCTGCTTTTGGTGTGCTGACATAAGAATTTGTGCACTGGTAGTCAGAACGCCCCCTAGTGCTATATAGCAAGTGGTAGTTACTAATCACCAGTTTATGGAAAATTAAACGGTGGCTAACTTGCACAGCAGCTTTAAATTCAAGGTTGTGAGTATTTAGCCTTATGACAGTATTGCCATCAAAACAAGATAGCACAGAACACAGACTGAAATGGATAAAGAGAAAACAAGCTCTTCTTGCTCATACAGAGAGTATTAAAATTAAAATCTAAGTGTTTGTCAAAATAAGGAAAACCACAAGTTGAATACTGCTGTATTTCTTTATGGCGTGACACTTTCTCTTGCTTGATACTTGATATTTTAGCAGGATTTTTTCAGTAATAAAGTGAACCAATCATGATTAAATTGTAAACTATAAATAATGGTGTAGAGTGCTAACGACATGCAAATGTAACTGGTATACGTTGGAATAACCAGCAAGCCTGCTGTTCAAGGATCATATAACAAAACTAAGATGACAGCCTTGATCCAGACAGTTCAGTGATATTTATGTTATCAGAATTAGAAGATAGCTTTCCAGTGATGTAAATTATTAGTACATATACATTCTGTCTGGTTAGTGTATACATAATGTAACTGGTCATCTTAGTGGTATTGCTTACATTCTTTTTGCATTAACTCATCACACTCCATTCTCATGGAATTAAAAACAGGAAATAGTTTGCAGTGTAACAGAAGCACCCAGTGTATTTAACCGTGTGTAAGCGCTGTGTTTCAATAGATGTACTCTGTATTGTAAGTGTATGACAAAGCATTTATTACTGTGTTATTGCCGTATTACAGAGCAAAGAGTGCTAAATAATCAATCAGTTAATGGTCTGTATGGCAGCTCGAACACAGCACATCCATTGTGCTTATGCTGTGAGAGGGATGAGTTTATGACTGTAGTGTAGTTGCATGTTTAGCCAGAGCTTAATGTCCTAAACTGGAGCTGACACAAATATTTTTAAAATGCAGCTTCAGCAACAGTTTCCAAGTTCTCCAATATTTCAGAAGGAACAATCAAGGATTATCTCAAAGTTTCTCAGAGAAGTTACTTAGTTTTGTTGGAACAGAAGAGGGAGGGGGAGCATATCACAAAATACTTACTTTGGCTTCCTTTCACAGATTATTCTTAATTATATTCTAGCAATTTTACCAGTTTAAAGTTGAGATACAAATATGGCTTGCTGGAAGTATATTAGTAGAGGAAAACTAGCTGCTTTAAGTTGCAGCTGGAAAATGCTTTGAAAACCTGTGGCTACATGTCTTTAAGTGATAGAACTTGCCAGTGAAGGCACATTAAACTTGTTTTCCACTTGCTTTTGTGGAATGAAGGAGCTGTTTCTACAAAAAGGAGTAAGAAATGTGTGCTAATAAATTTCTTTGTAGTATCTGGAGATTTAAAGAGTAACTTTAGTCCCTCAATCTTTAGCCTTTTGTAATTAGATGCTGTTTTCCTTGCAGATAGCAAAAATACCGATTATGCCAATTTCTATCAAGGTTTGTGGGACTGCACAGGAGATGTACCTGATGAGTTGACATTTAAACGCGGTGACGTTATCTACATTCTCAGCAAGGTACGGGGTGCTACTGGGGCTACATAGTTGTAAAAAGAGAGCTATGGCAGAAGGGCACATTCCCACAGTTCTATGGGGGGAAATTGGCACTCCCTTTCAGAGCCTTTGTTTGCAATCAGATATTCACTGCAATTACTTATTTTGTCAAATGAACTATAATCACATTTAAAACATAGCCATATAACAGGAATTAACTTGAAAGCATGTTTATTTACTTGTTAAATCCTGGCTACCATTTGTTAACTGATTTAACGGGAGACAATGTGCTTTCTGCTTGTAAAAGTTAACCTTGTAGAATTTTAAATTATCTGTTATGTTATGTTTTTGTTTCCTGTTTTATATTCCTGGCTGTGCTGATTCTGACTTTTTGGGTATCTTGCTACAGAAGACGGTTTGTTTTCTCGATCTATGCTTTCATCTTTGTATGTATATTATAATTGTTCTGACAGCTCAGATTCCAAATTTGTTTGCTCTGACAGATTTGGACAATTTTTACTTTCCTGTTTTCCTGTTTGCAAAGAAAATGATGAATATAATTCCTCTCATCTAAAGTGTTGATAAGCAGTATAAACATGCAATTATTTTTTACTTTAATATTGGTTAATTTTCTTATTTTTCCTTAACAACCCCCCTCCCCCCAACAAAACCAAAACCTCTCCTAAAATATATATCTCATGGTTCTGTTGAAGTCTACTTCTGAACAATTCATCAAAGGAAATTTCTCATTTCCCCACATATGAGAAAAAAGCTGAGCTTTTCAAGTTCTCATTGAAAAAACACCATTTAAAATATATGTAGAATATATATCTCGGATGTAATTGCCATTTGGTACAATTAATGCCAAATATATTGTAGGTCATTAAAATATACAAATAGGTGCATGAAAGCTAAAGGCATCTGTTTGTCTTAGTTTCAAACTTTTCAGTTTTGTCACAATTGCTTTAAATCTTTCGTGATAACTTTAACTGCAATGTTTCTGGATAATAAATGTAACAGCTTCTGTTTAAATAAATTTAAGATTTATGGACAGAAAGATAGTTCCATATAAAAACACAGAAGATATATTACTGATGGTAATGGGACCACGTATGTCTTTTGAGGTATTTTATTGTCACTTAAACTAATAACCGAATTGCATTACTAAAGACAAAATAACACTCTTGGATTGGGCAGACTTTCAAGCAGTTATACAGCACTGAAGAATGATACTAATTTAAAATAACCACCTCTTTTCCCTGTCCCTCCCCCAAAAAAGCCCATGAACAAACGGATCCCAGCGTACGAGTTTTGCCTCTTTGTGGGTTGTGCTGTTCTAGTATGGTATGGGGACTATAAAAATTTTAATCTTCAGTTTGTAGGTGAAAAATAATTTGCTACTCCTTCCCCCAAAGAGTGAGAAATCTAATTTAAAAAATGAGCAGAATAGAAAAACAGTAGCTTAAGCTGTCCTCTGTATATCAACTGTCTTGTGGTCATGCCGTGATTAATCCGTAATCGGTCCTTGAAACCGGCTTGCTGCTTCTCCAGATATATAGACCCTCTCTCTTTGGGAATGATTTCTACTCCAAAATACAGCCCAGAAAATTCAGCCCTGTTTCACTTAAAGATTGTTACAGCTTTTTCAGAAAAATGAGTGCTGGCCACTACTGTCAGCTCTGAATTTAGGGTCCTTGGAGGGGAAAGTGCCAGAGAATTATCCATCTTAACCCTCCACTTGATTCAGTTTCAAGGTCTGATCATTTACGAGCTCTTTGTCTGGTAAGTGAAAATATAACCAAAGGAAAAGTGAACCTAACCACCCTGAAGTGGGTCAAGACTTTCCTTCAAAAAATATTTCCTAATCCACTATATTAATACTTGGATTTTGTGGCAGTCGGCAGGAATCCTTGGCAATTTTTTTATTTTTTCACACCATCTAGTGGTTGAAAATGAGAGCTGCAGGTACTGACAGGAGGCGTTGTGTATGGATCCAAAATGGTGTCATAAATTCAGCTTCAGCTTGAACCTAGCTATGGCTTTATTGCCTTTCTATCATATGTCAGCCAGGTATCAACATTACTCTTGAAAATCACATTTTGCTGATAAGGAAGTAAATACCGGTATAGCCGTATTATAGCAGGAAGGGTGAAACATTAACAAAATATCGAGCATATTTGTGCAAGATGTAATAGTTCTTTGTTTTACATTGAAATATAAATGGTATAGCTTCCTCTGACAAATGTGATAAGACAAATATCTGTCTCTCCCAGAAGTAGTTATGCTAGTTATGCCAAAGCAATATATTTTACCTGCTTTTCACATGCTTTTATAGGAATTAGGGGAACAGTGACTATTTTGTTTTCAAGAAATTAGATCATTAGTACAATGGAAGTGATCATCAACTACTTTAGCAAATTTGGGCATTGATGTAATTTAAATAAAGCAAGAGGAGCAATGCATTACACGTAAGTTTCTAGTGAATGCCTTTCAGAAGAATGAACAAGGTTTCAGTTTGGCAATGTTTACTTCCTAAAATAGCTAAGCATTACACAAAGATAAATCCCCCTTAATTTGCTTTAAACTGAACATCAAAATTCAGTGTTAGTGCAATAAGCATGATTTGCACGCTTACGCTCTGATAATACAAATACCTATGCCCAACTACTTTAAGTACTGTAGAAAAGCTTCTTTTCCTTGTTTTAAAGGTGCATTCAAAACTGGTTTAGCTAGTATCTAGATATTTATGCCTGTTGTGGCTTTTGTGTGGCAGCAGTCCTATGGGCTCTTACAAAAAAATCCCCAAACCTTTTTCTAGGTTTTTCTACCTTTGAGAGTTTCCTTCAGAAGTTGAGTTTTTAATCTGAGCATAATTAACGGAACTGTTGCAATATCACTTGTTAGCTTTTCTTTATTTAAAACAATAGTTAAATTTTCAGTTTAATTGATGAATTTATCTGTACAGATAAACTCATACTATTATCATTTTAATTTATAATATTCCTGAATATTGAAGTGGCTTTTATAATTTACGCTATGAATCATGAACTTTCAGGAAATCACATACCCCTCTCCCACTATGCAGTAGAAAACATTTTATAGCTCTACTGATAGAGGGACTCATTAATAAGATTTCATAGTTAATATTGACTTTTTAGTTAATATTGACTATTAGAAATGCAATACTTGGGCATCCTGTTTTATAAGAGGATGATTGCTCTTAACTCCTGCTCATTTATGAGCTTGCCTTTGCTTTCAAGCCCGTATGATAAATGAGGAAACAAATCCTGAGATAACAATCATTTTTATAAATCTTCCATAGCTCTTACTCAAGAAATCAATTTCCAGAAACAAAGACAACTGTGAGTGGAGGTAGCCCTATTTTTTTTTAAAGTTTGGTATGCACATTTTATGCAAGTGCAGCACTTGCGGTGTGTGTTTGTTTGCTTGAGGTGAATGTTTTGTGTTGGGAAATGCCATGGGTTCATCAGCCACATGCAAGTAGTAATGGAAATTTACTTAGATGTTAGCAGGCTAGTGGCAGATGTTAGCTTAGTAGAATTACTGACATTTCTTAACTTTTAAGCTAATTTAATTCCCATTTCATTTTTATTTTTGTTTGCATTAAACCAACAAATAATACTTGAAAATCAGAAATTATGTCTCAAACTGGAATTCTCCTTCCCTGTTATTATTTTGGTACATGCCAATGCAATATAATGCTGCTCGCACTGGTATTTATGATTCGTGGAAATATTATCTGTGACTTAACCCTTTGCTCTCAAATTTTTCATGAAACTAGAGTGTTAACTTGGTATCTAGATTACCCTTTATTCAGTGGTTGTACATTTCCAGTGTGGCAGATTTTTGTTCTTTCAATACAAGAAATGTCTATTAAAATGCTCACATCCTTAACCTGTATTTTTTGCTTAGTGAAAAGACAAACAAAGAAATCTCCGTAGCTCAATTACTGCTTATGAAATAAAGTACAACTTAACAGTGCAGCTGTTTCATGATCAGTGTGAGCTTTTTATACATTATCTGTATAATCTTCGTAAGATGTATTTATTCAGTATTTTTTTCAAAAAGAGGTGAAAGGCATACTAAAATCCTGAGTGTTTTTTTTTTGTTTTGTTTTGTTTTTGTCAGGCTGTTTTTTGACTGATCATACTGAGATCTTTATTAACAGCAATTTCTCTTTCCATGACCATACTGCCTATGTCTACCTTAGCAAACAGGCAATACCAATAGGAGCAGATTTGCAGAGTGAAACACGTAGTCCTCTGGCCCCGGCGTCCACACCGTGCGTTTTCAAAGGGGTTTGATGTCCGAAGAGGTCTAGGCTGGTTTTGTGGAATGAGAACACATTAGTGGTTGGAGCATGTTCAAGTGCCTCTTCCATTTTACTTTCACCTGAAAGAACTGTAGTGTTTGTGCTCTGAGACTGATGGCTCTGCAAAGTGAGCCAAGGAGCAGGGGCACCGGGAGATTCACTTCAGTGGGACGCTTCTGATCCAAACGAAAATGTGATACTAAGTTGCACGTTTCCTTCTTATGGCTTGTTTAGGTATATTCCTTATAGTAAAAAAAAATAAAAATAGATACATGGCTAAAGATAAGAGCAAAGGCCTTTAACTGGAAGGTTAGTTAAGACAGACTAATGCAGAGTGACTCTAACTATCTTGGTTTGCATACTGATAAAGTGTAAGCATTTACCTACCTGAGTTGAAAAAATTTTGGCATTGTGTCATCTAATCGAAACTAAAGTGGTCCTTCACAGAATCACAGAATCGTCAGGGTTGGAAGGGACCTCTTGAGATCATCTAGTCCACCCCCCCCCGCCAGAGCAGGGTCACCTACAACAGGTTCCTTCTATCATTCCAGGGTGGTTTCAGGCACCAGTTTTTGGTTCAGAATTCAGTCTGCTTACCATGATTTGTATTGGAACTCTTTAATTGGTGTCTATTTTGCCTCATGTCATTGCAGGAAATAAAACCTAATAATGCAACCATACAATAAATCTGAGGCTTATATTCTTAAAGATGACCATTTTATTGCTGTCTTAAAACAACTCTACTACCTGTGAAGAAGTCTCATTCAGTTACCTAAAACATTTGTCATTTTCTGCTTTTTAGAGAAAATGCTGTTCTGTGCCAAAAATGCTCCCTGGTTGATAGTGTATCATTCAGCAATTACACCAAAGGAAGTTCTAAATTTTTTTAGCTGGTCTGAATCTCCTGGATGAATTAGAGGTGTTTTAAAATATTATCTTGCCAAAGTTGCCCCCCAGGATATTCTTTGAAAAAAATTTCTCCCTGCTTCCTGCACATCTTTAGCCTGATAGGAGAGGCTACTTATTTTAAGCCCCAAAAAGGCTGTAGATACTTTTTGCTTTTCAGTTTTAGAGTTTGTAGATCTTCAGCCTGTAAGTTAATATTACTTATAGTGCCACTAGAAGGGGGCAGGAGAAAAATCTTGAATTCACACACTTCAGTTGTGTTTTTTTAAAATACAACTCTATTGTTTTCTTCAAGGCATTGAAACACAATGATGATTTTCAGCAACTCTTTTTACAAAACAAAACAAATTAAAAAAACCCACCCCACAGACACAAAAAACCATACCATATGTATTGAACAATAGGGACTAATTGCTCAAGGACCAGATGTTCTCAACTTTTGCTGAAGTCAGTAGAAGTTTAATATGGTGCAAAGCATCTGGAGATCCTCATTTATGCAGAGGATCTGTTCTAAAGGTAGAGACCATTTTGGAAATCCCCTCGCATGTAAAAATTTTTCTCTTCTTGCATATCTTCTATATAGTACAAAAATCTTGGATTTAAAAGATACCAGTAAAAAACAGGTAGTGTATTTCTACCTACTGTGTTTTCCCCAAGTGCAAAAACTTTTATGATCAGTGTCTCATGGAGTCATGGGTACATACACATTGGTGGGATGGGGACGAGAAGAAGCATCTGCTCACAGTGTGTTCAGTTGAGAGCATTTAAGGACCCTGATGGGATTTCCCCCCTGCCCCCCTGCTATCATAGCACGCTGTACGGAGAGTGTTTTGCCAGCATGTTAAATGTTAAGTCATAACCTGTTCCTTGCTGCCCTGTGAAATTACTTCACTTTGGTTAATAAATTTCTGCTGGGGGGTGGGGGCGGGGAGGAAATCCACTCTATGACAGTGAAAACACAGAAGTAGCTTAGAAAGCATTAGGTCATTTGTTAAGGCTGTTGTTTCGTGTTATTTGGCATAATATATTCCCCTGCCCTGGTGCTTGTCTCCCGGGGGTGGCGGTGGCCCCTTCCTCCCCTCCCCTCCCCATCCCTGCCCTGCATTGCCCGGTATGGCAAATGTGCTCCCAGTCACATGGCAGAGCGCCGCACACTTGTGCATTCTCCTCATCGCAGGGCGGCTGGATCTGGCCCTGCCCCCCTCTCCTATCCCTCTCTTTGCCTTGGAGCAATTCATTTTGCAGTTATTGAATTTCTTTGGAGAGTTATTTTCATACAGCGAGCATCACAGCACCTCTGGATCTTGATAGCATTTCTACATAAGGAGAAAGAAGCTTTGTGTTAGTAATTACCTAACATTGTCAGGAGCTGACTGCAGGCCTCTTTCTAGTGATAACAGAATAACCACATAATGTAGCTTTATAGCACATGATTAATAGAAAATAATTACACATCCTACAAAGGGATGCAATATTTCTTATAAATTGACTACAATGGTTTCCTGTAGATTAAAGGACTCTTCATTATTTTATCAGTCCTTCTGAAGTATAGTCGCTTGCCTATGTTAGCAGTGATGTTAAGAGCTGAATGCAGTGAGGGATACCAGATGGTAAACCCAGTGCTACCTGAGATCTGAAGCTGACGCTTGCAAAAGCACCGTGCTTCCCGACTCTTGAAAATTCATATGGAACTCCTAACTATTCATTCCTTCTGCGTATTAATCATTATTTCCCACAAATGCGGGCTTTGGACTTTTAGTCTACACGTCTTAAGCAGCAGTAATAGACATATGGACCTTACAACAGCAGTGTATTAATTAAATTATATTGCTGTGAAGGAGTTTATGTGATAACGTTGATAGAAACAATACATCAATTTGGATTTTGTATGTGACTTCAAGAAAGGACTGGGGGGCACTGCTTATCTGCCTGACTAATAAGCACTCTTTTGTGGTACTGAGGACAGAAAGGAGTGGTTAGGAGTTTAGAGAGAAATGTCTGTACTTAAATCAGTTTAAAAGGGAGTGCTATCTAATTATTCTAAAACCTGAGATTAAAGTTTTATATTCTTGGTAGCCAGGTATCTGCATTATATTTTTGTTCAGACTTCCATAGACTGCAGATAGTTTAATTGGGATTCATGTTGCTCTTGAGACCCATGCAAAGAATAGTAATGTAAAGTAAAAGCTTCTGTGTTGGAATATTGTCTGTATGGTATAATGGTTGCAGTGAATCCTTAAATTAGTTTACTAGTCTGTTACATCAACATTCATTTCATCTTCTCACTTAGCTTCATGCCAGAGCAGTAAGTGGTGTATTACTAAGTAGCAAAAAACAGAAAGTTTTCGGAACAGCAGCATGTTTTAATTTTAATTTGAGGTATCTGAATTGTTTCTTTAGAAACAATTGTTTCTAAGTTCATGTAGTGTTGCTAAGTGGAACTTTTTCAATGGATAATGTAGTCCACGGGCTTTTTCTATGTCATTTGTCATATGCAATTTAATGACCGCTTAGCTAAGCCACTTCCCTCATTTCATGTATTGTTTGTTTTTTTGGCCGATGTCTAGCAAAACTTGCTTAATCACTCTTGTCAGTCACTTCACGAGTTCCATGTAACAGCTTAAAATCTTTTGTTGCTTTCTCTTGGAGAGATTTATTGCTGAGATTCCAGTAGCATACGTGAGTACTGCTCCTTTCAGCAATTTCCCACTTCAGTCTAGAAATCCAGTTTGTATATTTAACCAGCGTATTTTGAGATAAAACATAGATTTTTAAACAGACTGATCTGGAACGTTATAAACTTCAGTGTCGAGGTATTATTTAGCCTTTAAGGATTTGGGGTGTGATGTGTATCCCCATGGGAAAGGTTGTGAGTGGTTCTTCTGTGGAGAGCAGTTTGCACTGAAGATGAGGTTCAGATACCAGACTTTCAGACCAGACCCTTCCCCAGCAGTCTGTTCTGCGGTGGAAGGGGGAAGAAGGTGGAATTATTTTTGTAGCTTTCTCATTTGTGTGTTCACATCATAAATGAAGGTTTTCCTGCTGCTTTTAATGCGGGTTTTCTTTAAATCACGCTTACTGAAGTATTTGATGAATAGTAGGATAGAATCTTGTGTGTGTGCCTGCATGCAAGCATGTTAAAAAAAAAAAAAAGTAAAAAAAAGAAAATGATCCCGGGCCCACATGAAAGTGGGCCATCAACAGGGATTCATCGGATTCATCGTAGTTAAGCACAGGGAGAGCTGAGTACACTGAGCACCTCATAGGACCCTAGAGATCTCTCGACCAGGCCAAATATGCCAGCAGCAAATCATTATAGCTCAGGCTCTAATGAAACTCCATTAACCCTTAAGCTCCACTTGACTATTTATAACTGAAAAACTTTATCTACAGTCAAAATAATAGCTTCATCTTAGTAGGACCGTTAATTCAAAATCCTACAGCCTTTTACTTTTCTCATCAGCAGAACAGCGTAGCAGGAAGCAGATGTTGCTTATCACAGATATCTGTGTATTTTGTATTTTCCATGTTTGTTCCAAAGTAATTTCTATCTTACTAATCATTCCATTTTGAATGGGGTCTCTGTTTTAATAATGCTTCATTTGTAACTCAATATATGTGTGTGTGCAATTTCAGCTGTTACAATTTATTAAACCGCTGTTAGGATTGATCTTAAAATATTTACCTCATAGGAAAAAAATTAAATTTGGATCCCACAATACTCTTACTTGGTATTGCTTTTGGAAGATATTATTTCTTTAAACTATTATAATTCATTTTGTTTCATATTTATCTCACTAAGCCTAAACAAATTTCAAACAAAAGTACATTAGTCATCTGTCAGACATATGAGATCTGCCGTAGAATTTTCTGCAAGCCTAAAGCAATAGTAGACTTTGTCCGTAGAAAGAGATTATGTATTAGATATATAGTGTTCCCTTCACATTTGAGCGAAGTAGTATTTAAAATAAGTTGATTGTAAGTTTCTTAAGAGTTTAGCCTTGTGATACTGAAAGAATCCCTGTTGATTCTTGTCAACATTGTGCTCTTAGATTTTAGTTACAAAGGTACGATTTTTGTATTTGTGATGAATACAGGATGGACAGATCAGCTATTTTTAGTAGGTATTATAGAGAAGTGTGGCCGTAATCAAGAATTATTCCTGAGTATGCCCGGCCTTTTTAAAATTTAACTTCTATCTTTGCCTAACTCTGCATGTGAATGCCTCTAACAAAAAGATATAATGTTTTAATTTTCAGTTGAAATGATTATAACTGTATATAAGAGAAAGCATCCATAAGGAGTTGCATACAAAACTCTATTGCATTTATATCAGACTAAAGGTTAATATTGCATATTGTTTTCAATTAGGAGTACAATAGATTTGGCTGGTGGGTAGGAGAAATGAAGGGAACCATTGGCTTGGTGCCTAAAGCCTACATAATGGAGATGTATGATATTTGAGAGGCCTGGGTAAGTACATTTTAATCCAATCTTCTGTAATGGCTTATATGTTCCCTTGTTCTCTGTTTCATAAGTATTTCTTTCCTGGAACCTTTGTAGGAGTCCTGTTAACATAAAGATGATGGCAAAATATATTGAAGGTTCAATTAAAGCACTTTTTCTGGGATTCTGTATGAAATATTAAACCACAGTGTACAAAAGATGATGTGTTTTATAGCTACGTTCCTTTTCCAGATTTTGTTGTTGTTGTGGGTTTTTTTTTTGTGTAAAATAAAATTGGTGTGCTTTCTAGTTGGTTTTGTTACTTAAGTAATATGTATGTGCAGAAAGCTGTGGAAGGGGATAGATATTTGGACTGGGTTTGATATGCATGTTTGAGGTTTTTTGGTTAATGATGAACTTTCAACTTCCTTCTTCCTAATCAGGAGAAATCTGCACTTGAAATCAAGAGTGGTGTGCAGCTGCAGTTTACAGACCCGGCCTCTGAAAGAAGATTCTGCCGTACACGTTTTGTGGTTTCAGAGAATGTGGCCAGATCGTTGTCTTGTGTATATTAAACATTAAAAACTGTAATTGATCATAATTCTGAGGAAATGTTCTTCTTAGCCACTTTTTATGGAATTGGAATGCTAGGAAATTAAATAGATGGGAATTAACATATGGGGCACAAGCAGCCAAATAGTGCCTGTTGCTCTTTTCTTAAGCAGCACTCTGTATAACTATAGGTTTATGTTCTTTCAGGGAATTTGGCTATGTTTTCTTTTTCCTCAGTTTTTGAAAAATTAAGCTGAACTTCAAAAGTAGAAAACTATTAATCAGTTCATGCATGCATTGACCTTTTAATGATCATTGTACATTTTGTGCAGCTTCCTAGGAAAATCAAGAGAAATTTATGTGTAATATTGCAAGTCTTCAGAGTATTCTGTTTCCAAATGTTTTTGTATTATGTTTTAGCCAATGATTTATTTTTCTCATATATTTAGTATTGTTATTGTTTTGTTACCACCAAATGAAGGCTTGGCTCTTTTGCTGATGTAAGAAATCCGCCTGTGCAGTAATACTGCCCTGATACCATTCTGACTTGAAGATGTGAATTACGTGAAAATTTGTAAAAAGATAATATATTAAACCCCACAATTTTTGCTAAGTTAACATGAGCTAAATGGCAGGTAAGAATGATTTTATTTTGTCTGTGGTAGCGTGAAATATTTTACCTGTACCTTACAGATACTTTCACAGAGTCAAATCTGGGTACTTTGTTGGTATGTGGAATTTCTGATACAAGTTGTGCAACAGACACCTTCAGCTCTATGTGGGTTAATAACGGCCACCTGCAGTCTTAAGTGTCAAATCCAGAACTTTGTGGCTAAAAGCATCAGTTCAAACATAAAGAAGTACACTAAAATACTCTCACTTGTGGACAAGGGGTTGGGCAGAGCTAATACTTTAAATCCTCTTGTTTTGGAGATGTGCTTTACTATTAGCAGGCAAGATCAACTATTTTGAATCCTCCCACACACTTGATTTGTGAGACCCTTAATCTGCCAAAGAGGCAGGTCAAGCCAGTCTGCAAATTGCTGAGCCTGTGCAGGTCCCCTCGTAGCTGCTCGCGCTGTTTACGCTGCAGGCGGGCCCTGGAAGCACTGTGGGTTAAAAGGTAACGTTAGTCTGAATGTGGAATTAGATCCTTTCAGTAAAGATGTTGTGCTTTATATTAGCTAATGTAGGATACTTGATGCTACACGGGAGTCTAATAGGAGTCAAACAGGGTACAGAGTTTTGCTGTAATTTTTTTAAAAAAGAGATAGTCATTGAAATTGATTCTGTACGTTATCAGTGAAGCATTAAAATGATAGATTATAGTCTTCAGATCTTTTACTACTTTAATTTATCAAGTATACTTGTGAACTGCATACAGAACGTGAAGCGTTAATATCACNACCTACTTTTTTGGGAGTAATTGCCCCGCCCCGCGCGCCCCGTCCCATCGCGTCCCCCCTCATCCTCCCTCATCCTCGTTGATACGAAGTACCTACGCGCCAAACTTGATTTCGTAGGAGAGGACCAGAGCGGGACGGCGGTGCCGAGCCGGGAGCGGCTGCGCAGGGGA
>VZSZ01000496.1:110034-120537 GCA_013398815.1 Ibidorhyncha struthersii | reverse complement strand
GGGGGGAGTACACAAACTGCCTTAAAATTCAAAACGTGAAAAGATGTCCTGAAACTCACTTGAAGTGTCTTGGAATAAACCAGCAATGGACCACGAATGAATTGTTTACTTTAAATCTGTGCAAATACCATAACCTTTTTGGGATAAGAAAATCTCTGTCAATACTACTTAAACAAAACTCAATGGTAGAACGTGCTAATTGCTGTATTTTCTTTGTTTACTTAGGTTGCACTTGCCTTTCTGTGAACAGTAAACCAGCTAATTTTTTAACAGGTGGCTGTAAGTCATATTTTGTACAGCGTTTTACTTGATTATTTGCTCTGTTCTGGATTTGTACTATACTGCCATTAGATCTTACAATAATGTTCTACTCTGCAAAATTTTAAGGTTCAAATAAAGTTTAATTGTTTGCAAACTGTTATGATGCTAATAATTCAACAGCCTGCTGTGTTACTAATGAAATTACTTTGTTATGATTAATTTGGAAAATAGTGTGTTGATTGTAGTAATTAAGCACAACAAGGTGAAGTAAATGATTCTAATGCCATCTGGCCTCCAGACTGAATGAAGAAATGAAATGGGGCTGTCATTTGAATTTATTCAGAGAAGTAAGGGTAATACAAATGCTTTTTATAGCAGAGGCACCCGGATATCATCGTGCAGCTCTCTAGTATTTTTCATGTACTTCTATATACAGACAACTGGTTCACATATTTTTCCAGCATCTAGTTAGGATATACCTCTTTGTGCATACTGCCACTAATTACATGTACTGATGGTAGTGTATGCACCAGTTCTTCTGTCAGAAAGATCTATGGATAAGATTTAGAGAAGTGATGTGCATCGGCTTACCTTTTGCTCGTCTATTAATGATAAAAACTTTATTTGATTGGAATTAAGCTGGATGGGAATGCTAATTAAGATCCCATTCTATATTCAAAGCCAAATGCATAAACTTTCTTCTTTTTGGCTCTGCAGTCTGAATATGACACAGCATTAGAAGCAGCATAAAGCATAACCCTTTAGAACCTGATCCAAAGACTGTTGAAACTGAGAAGCTATTGAATTTGGTTGCCTCTGCATCAGGATCTCAGAACGGTAACTCAAAACCAGGCAATACAATTCAAAGTGTCTTTTGCTGGAATACTCTTTGTCCTCTTTCTGAAAGAGATGCAATTATTTCCATAAGTTGAACTAAACAAAAGAAAGGCACTGACTTCTCTGGAGCCAGGAGACAGAAATCCATTTTTTCTATCTCAGGTAAAGCAAAATGAAGTTGCGGCTGTAGATCAGAGTCCTGGCTTGATAAAGTTCACTGGAATCTGTGGGAAAGTTGTAAAATATTAAAACATGGGATGAAAGTACCCAGGTAGATGACAATGGTGTGCTCTTCAGCTGCATGAGCCACTTGATATTTCTCTCATCTCTCTCCCTCAAGTTGATGAAAAATTTATTAGCGTGTAACTGTGGGAATAAGCATATGCATGGAAACCTTATAAACAACTTTCCACTTTACATAGCACAATGTACAAATAAACTGTAAGACCTTCACTTACCAGGTGTTTCTCTGAAGCTGACATTTCTCAGATGAGCATCTGCTTAATTCCTTCTTTATTTAGAAAAACTGACACTGCGCTCAGTGAAGAGTGCTCTGCCAAATCTACATCCCTGTTTTAGAGTTCATTTTCTGCCCAGCATCTCATGTCTTACTGTGAGGGACCAGCACCAACCAACTTCAAACTATGGACTTAAAATCATGGATTCAGGCTGGGCGTAAGCACAATATTTCATGCTTCTGGGATGAAATTGTGACTTGGCTGGTCTCTCCGTGCTCAGGAAGAAGTAAAGGGGAGGCTGAGACAGTGACAGGATGTGCAGGTCAAAAGGATGCCGCTTTTCTTATCCAACTGTGTTGTGCCAAGGAATATATATGTTTTCCCTTTAAATTGTAAAGCAGATCAGGCAGTGATAAGCCATGAATTGTTATATCACAGACTTTTACGGATTTGTTTAGGAGCAATTCTGTATAATGGGATCTAGACTATTCTGTTTCTGTTGCCTGGAAATTTTCCTTAGTCCAAACTACCACACAGAGAAATTCGTAGGGAGCTGGGCTCAAAGCAAAGTAGAGGAAAAAACTCTGCACCTGAAAGCTATGCCAACACGAGTTAAATTTAAACCTGGAAATGTCAGCTTCTTCCCAGCCTTTTGGGAGAAACAAGCCTTTTAATTAACAGGAAAAACTTAAAAATCCAAGGTGTCATCTTGTACAACAGTGCAGGCGGTCTGAGAAGAGCTGCTGGTAGATGAAGCCGCAGGTAGTTCCAAATGCCACTAAAAAAAATCCCTCTCTATTAATTTTTGGCTGTAGCCAACTGATGTGTTGGAGCTTTTATCCTAAAGTAGCCTCAGTGTCTCACAACCCGTAGAATAAACTTCCTGTCACCCCCTATTGTAAAGCAAGTGCTACTCCATAAAGATGCTTGATGGCTAATGAGCATTTTACAGCAAGACTTTAAAGTTTATGCTGTGAGATGAAAAAAAATTCCACGTTCAGTTACAGCCATAGGATTTATGTTGGCAGAATAGAATTACCAGTTTGGCCACTTCCAGTCTGCCGTAATTGCTTGCGTATTTGTAAATAGTGCCATGGGATTTTTAACGGCCACAGGCAATCAGGATTTTCGTTTTACACCTCATGCTACAAGACAGGGTATGTAGCACCGCAGAACTCACCCCCGTGCAGAACTGCCTGGGTTAAAGGAGGAAAAAAAAAAAAAAAAGTATTACACAGGATCATTATCAATCTTTCAAACGCCGGCAGCATGGAAGTGTGCCTTGGCAGTCTCCCACCCAAGAACTGACATGGCCTGACGCTGCTTTTTAATAGTCAAATCTAATAGGGTCAGCATGAGAAGAGCAGAGCGCAGGCAGTCTGACAGGCGTGGGCAACTCAGTTTATTCATTGGCGGTCATCAGCCTCTGAGACTTATTTCAGTTTGGAAGGGAAAAGATGAAATCTGTGAAGAGTCGTGAGTTATCAGGGAAGCAGAGGGACCTTCTTCCTTTTCTGCTGCTCTCTTCCAAGAGGACTGCCATTCTTTCCTTATATTTAAATTAAAAGCAGACAGGCGTGAATGCACATGTATGTGTGGGAAGGAGCGGGTTTTATTAGTCACTTAGAATCATGTTTTGATGCTGGTTTCTCCTTTCTAAAAGGTGTTTAAGTCTGCACGCTCATAGTAGCCACACTACCTTTACTATAGAAAAATGGTATTTCTACCTTTTAAAAAAGTTCTATTTCCAGTTGTTTAAAGGCTCTATTCTAGTAACTTCTCTCTTGTCCCACATTTCCCCTCGTGATAGTACTCGTAGTGCCTTATGTCAGGTGCTTCTTATCAAAATTTGTTTTTCTTTCGTGACACTAACTTTTGTTTGCCTGTACCAATAAAAAACTCCAGGCTCATTTTTTGCAACATCTTTTCCCCCTATTTTCAAGCTAATTTTAGACTTAGTTTTAAGGTATTAGACCATAATGAAGGGGGGGCGGGGGGCAGTCTATGCATCTAGATTTCCATTACTTAACAAAAAAATAGGCATTCCGCATTGCCAACTACGAGAACTGTTTTGGTAGGTCTATAAACTAACTGGTTTCCTATCCACTCATTCTTCTCTGCTTCTGAGACTGGCACATTATAGATGGTTGGGGTTACTTAACCACTTCTAGACTGAGATTACCTATTCAGCTACTGTCTTATGATAGCCAGCCAAGGTCACCTATAGGTCATTATCGACCTGTGACCCGCATTGCCTTCCCTCTGATGTATCTAGCACTGGTTTGAAAGCAGCGTTCGGGAAGCGAGCATCTTCTCTCATGGGCTTTGTACATTTTCAGAAGGTGAGTGAAACTTCAAAATGCAGAGACATCATCCAAAATAACCTCTCTCGCTAAGCCATATTTATGATTTGCACTTCTGTAAATACTCTGCCTTCGCTGTATTCCTGCACCCATTTACTTATACAAAATCATGAAGAGGAGAACATGTACCATGAGGCGTCTTCCTGAAACATCAAATTTTTACATAATTAGGTCAAATTGATGTTTCAGGTGCAGGCCAAGGGAATGCCTACTTGAGAGTGTGAACCTGAATCTGTACCAATGGTGGTCTGTGTCAGACTTAGGCAAGCAGTGGAGAACGAAGACCTACGTGTCTGGCCCTTTGCTGAAAACTCATCCTTACTGATCTATGTTCAATATTACCTCGGGCCCTTCAGCTGCAGTGTTGCTACTGAAGATCTCTAATAAATGCAATGAGCTAGGAATTTATGCAGGTGTTTGTCCAGCAGGTGTGGATCACAGTTTTGAATTATAGCCTGATCTGGCAGAAGGGCGTACGAAGCCATGATGTGATACATTCCCGTTTACGTGTCTTCAGACAAGCTGATGATTCCAAGAAGCGTACATGGACCACAAAGGGATTTCATCATGCCCATTTCATTAAAGGGTAAAGATAATGCATTTCAGTAGAATTCTATTTTGCACATTCTGGTTGATGTTGCCCCTGTTAAGGAGGCCTTCATGCAAAATACCCTGGCTTAGATGTCATAACATTTGAAACATGGGGAATATGCGTTATAGTCATTCAGTCTAAAACCGACCAGAGTGACTCATAGGGATCATTGAACAGAGTACTGACCAGCTACTGGGAGCGTATTTATTTCATTTGGTAAACAGGGTTTGCTTATGAATTAATTGTGATAATTCAGACAATTATTTCGATAATTTTGTCTGGTTAACAGTAACGGTAGACATACTGTTTGCTAAATGTATTAACTGAAATTACAGTAGCTATTCAGACTACATTCATCATAATACTTATTAGCGTCTGCCTTTCCTATGTCTGTGGGCTCTTGAATGTTCTGCTTATCCTGAGTGTTGTCGTTTCTGCTGGTATTACAGAAAAAAATTGAAACGTAGGCAGTTGTCAATGACACAAATGTCTTCTGTCTTTTCCACTGTCTGCTTCTTGAAAACAGAGTCAGTTCTGCATGTGCAGTCTGAAACAAGGGAATTTAGCCATGTGACTCTCCCTCAACCTCAACGAAAGTTATGTAGGTAATTCTTCATTTGAGGGCACAGTATTAATTCCTTATTGTCAATAGTAAGCATTCAGTCACATAGTTCTCTTGGCTGCGTTGGAAGTGCTTCTAAAACTTCTTACTCATATGAAATACAGGATTTAAAATCAAGTTGTTAGTGTTGTTGAAAGCTAATTTTTGTGGTTTAAAGGATACCCCTAACCATGAGTTATCCACCTGGAGATCGCATGCCACTTTATTTATGAAGTATATCTTGATGTTCAAAATCACTCTGTGCCCAGTGCTTAACAAATACGGGGGTATTATGAACACAAAGCGAATGGCTTCGGTGGTTCTGATCTCCAGCTGCCCAGAGAAGATGTCCTCGGTGTAAGACAGTTCTTGTAACCAGATGGAAATATTTTATGTGCTACTCATTTCAAACTCCCGGTTCACACACTGATGGTCTGTAGACTCTGGGCTGAGGTCTGATTGATTATGCCAGGATTAATGGGGACTTACTCTTCCGAAAACATTGCAGGTACGCCAACTGTACACCAGTGTAGTGAAAAGTTGTGTTTGACCCCGTCTGTTTCATTGTCCCCTCCCTTTCCCTACCGAATCTAAATTGTATAGGGGCAGATATTATTACTGTCTTCAGCAACCTTTATTACAGACAGCTGTCAATGGCAGATGAATGCTTTGGCTGTGCCTCTATCCTTTCAGCCAAGGAGTAAGTGTATAATAATGAGGATTTATCTTGTTATATGGGTATACTGACACAGAATTACAACGTCTGTATATGGGCCACTGACAGTCCCCATGTCTCCCAGTATATTCTATTTTCTCTAGGCCAAATTTATTGCTCTCATAATTAAGTCCAATCCTGAGGACTTAATGGAGTTGCACGTTCTGAAAGTAGCAGGAAATATGGCTCTTGCCTAGGCAGGAGCCTGCGCAGTGTCTGCCTCTGTCTGCCCGGGGTGTAATTCCACTCCTTCTGAATGAAGGGTGGTGACACGGGGCATAGCTTTAGAAGAAACTGTGGATTGTTTGTTTTTATCATTTGCACCATCTCAGGTTAGGAATGCCTGAGTGACCTTTTGTTCACAGTAAGGCTTACACCCCTGGTTTGCTAAACGGGATTGTGTTAATCATCAGATGACACCAAGAAATAACAGGCTTACATCGCTCCCAGGTAGAGGCAGATTAGGCAGAAGGTGAGGCTTTCCAATGGTGAGGGCAGCGAAGCGTTGGGGTTGCTTGCCCTGGGGAGCTCCTGCAGTTTCCATTTCTGGAGGATTTGGAGAACCTGCAGGGGATGAACTCACCTGCTAGGAATGACTGAACCATGGCGATTCCTGCCTTGGGGTTGAGGCATGTGCTAAATGTCCTCCTAAGATCTGTTCCAGGCCAGTTTTCTGCAATTCTGTAAGTCAGCAGTGAGCTGACACCGCTTTGACATGGCAGAATAAATACACGTCCAGTCTTAGTTTTTCTTTGCCTAGTATACTAAAAATGCCGCTGCTCTGTGGGTTCACGTGTTCCTCATCCCCTTTCAACTTCAGAGGCTCCAAGCAGAAACCGAGTTCACTATTTCCTGCCCAACAAACACGTTAGTTCCTTACCTCAGTAATCAATTTGGCCCACAATTAGTAACTTTTAAAAGCTCCTCTTGAGTACCATTTACCTTGCTTTGCCTTAAAGCGTGTTTGGCTGTACCAGATGTTAAACCAATTTTGAGTATGTGCAACATTACGTTGATTCTAATTGCCACGAAAAGCATTTCACTCATGCATTTTTAAGCAAAATAGCTACAATTTCAAATTGTAGCCATTTGTTCACCTCAGGTAGTTAAATTTTAGTTACCACTTTTGTGTGTAAATATCTTAGGAAATAGAGAAAAAGATTAAAATAGCCTTCAGTTTTGTCTGTTGTTTCTTGCACCTTTTCTGAGAACAGAAAGAGATTTTTCCAGAGTCCACTCAAGTAAATAGAAACATTCTCATCCTTATAACAGGCTTTGGATCAAGTCCACCTGTAAGGATAGTCCTCTTTTTTTTTTAATTCATACTCTTTAATTGAATGTATGACATATATTTAATCCTGGCAGTATTCTTTATCTCTGTGAGAAGTCCTTTTAGTGCTCTGTGTAAGAAAGTGTTCTGTGATGTCGCTACCTGATTTTATTGAAACTCACATGTCAGGGAAAAAAAATTATTGCCTTCCCTGTCAAAACTGACAGTAATTACGAGGCCAAATATATAGCTGTGATTGACTTGTAAAACTAAATCTGTAATATTTCAAGTTTGTAAGTTGACTTGTGCAGCTTTCAGGAAATATAACCCAGTATTTTCTTTGCAAACTGACATTTCTTTATCCATTTCTTTTATCGTCTTTGTTTTTATTTGTGAGGGCGGGGAGAAGACAGCACTTATATAGAATGTACTGGATGGCATTTAACAAGTCTGCTTCTGGGGAAAAATAGCATTCTTTCTAGCTAAACAGCAGCCAAAGGAAAGTCAGGAAGGTTTAAGCACACGGTTCATTTTATGTGCTCCTCTTTATGCATAATCTCTCAGCAATAAATACTACATATTGATTACTTAATTGTAATGGAAACATACTTGGACAGGAGCAATGTTATAGCCTATTTACTGCCTTAATTTTTAAAGAGTTTTTAAATTTTAAAATGGATATTGCACTAAATGCAGTGCTGTGCTCTTCTGTGCAGAACTTGATGTAGAAGGACTTTCTCATCAAGGCTGCGTTACTGACAGCTCTTTCTGTTTCGGCTGCCTTCCTTCCTCTTACCTTCGTAAAACCAGAAAAATCTGTAATTGGTGTTTAGCCTCTCTTAGCGTGTGTGACATTCACATCAGAGCAAAAAATGGCTTTAGATTGATTAGTGAAAAAGCCCTCAAACAGAGTTCTGCAGAGAATTTAGATTTATCTGGACTAAGTATAAAAGTTTCAATTCTTTATTTGCCCAAAAAAATCAAACATGTGCAATAGTTTCCTGGTTAATAAAGAATATTTCTGAGGACTCGTAGTACAAAGTGGTCCTTCTTTGGCTGAAGGAAAAAAAAGCAACTACACATCAAATAAATATGGAAAACAAATGCTGACTTAAAGACTTTCTAAAGGTGAACTAACAGCACTGCCCGAAAAAAAAAAAGTAAAAAGAGGAAGATATATCTTAAATATCACGTAGTTATTTAGCTGGAGTGCAAAAATAAATATAAGTGCTGAAGCAATATATATTAACAGCCACAAAGAGGCACTTGGAAGTGGCATCCACAATGCTGTATATTGTTTTGAATATACAATCCCAGATTATTTTGGAACAGAAAAGATGACGTTTCTCTTACAGGAGAAAATATTTTCCGTTTTACTTCATCATTTCTAGGCTGTTGGGTATTTGGATGATACTGCTGTTGGGCTTTTAATTTTTCTTTTCTTTTTTTTTTTTTTTAATTTTAAATCCAAACCAGTGAAGCAAAGCCTGGAAGTAGTAATTTCTTTGAATCTTAATGCAGTCTGTCTTCTTAATGAGCCTACTGCACTGCCCTGAAAACAGCCCTTTACAAATAAACATGCTGGAAGTGATTTAGCCACAATGTCCAGACTGTGTAAACATCTAATTATTACAATAAAATTGTCAATAAATATACATTACTGCTCCCTTTTCAAACGTTAACCAACTTTCTCTTTGCTTGATAAAAAGGTATAAATTGTATTTTTATGTCTTGATGGTTTTTCTTTTCATTACCCTGCTTGCTGCTCTCCAGACAAAAGAACGCAGCCTAATGTCTGAGTTATTCCTGGCTGGTGAAAACTCCTACAATTGTTTATTAACGTAAAGTGTGATGTTTCCTTTCACAGCAAAATGAACTCGGAGCTTTCACAATCTGATGTTTAGTCACGGCATCTTTTTTTTTTTTTTCTAAAAAGAAAAAGGCTATAAAACCTGTTATTGCGGTTGCTGTAACTGTGGGATAGGCGCATGATTAAACCCCACGTACTAGAGGGAGGAAAGGACGTAATGCTGCATTAGGACTGAGAGAGAAGATAGGAAACCGGGGTAATTTCCTCAAAAATATGAAGTTCTTCTTTCCAAATTACAGCATTGTGTTGACNCGCTACATAGCCCCTTTTCACATTTCTTATATAACTGCAACATTAACATTAGAAAAGCAGAGTGATATTGAATCCTAATGAGGTCTGGCCTATATGCTCCGGCAGGAGAAGAAAGAGGATAATTCATTTGTATGCCGAGAAGCATTCACAACTCCATGAGCATCCCCATGGCTTCAGCTTGTGGTGCTGATCATCTGTTCCTACTTTAGGGGGTTTCATTGCTCTGAGCAGCATCTGAGCTGGGGAAAAAATAGTTAACCGCTTTACTGCTAGCTTTTGTTATATAACGACAATTTAATACGGTGGCTATTTTTTTGTTAACCTGCTTTAAAAAAGGTCTTTCAAATGGTTAAATTAATCTTCTGATTAGCCGTGCCTGCCAGGTAAAATATAAGGAGGAAAATGATGTGGAACACAGCAGTGTAAAATGCGGTAGCCAATCTTGGTAAACATGTCTATTTTAAATAATCAATGTAATGACAGGCAACCATTTGCTCAGAAAATATTTTTTAAAAATACTTTTAATTCTGTTTTACTGCCTGTGTTCACCCTGCTTTTTTATCCTCTCTTTTAAACACTGAAGATACTCAGCAGAGTGACATGTTATTTAAAAAAAGAAAGCAGAAATGTTTACCAAAATCAAGGTATAAAAGATTCGTGCAAATTGCCATGTAAAATGATCTGCACAAAAAGGCATCGGGGAAGAGAGTGAAGGCTGTGCCAAACAGATGGCACACCCTGCTGTGTTTTTGATTGAAAAAGAAAGGTAACATTTGCAGCCACGTCAAAGAGACAGTGATCAGCTAAACAAATTGGTCTCCGAAGTACACCATTGCTGGAGCGAACCCTGCTGCAGGGTACAGGCGAGGTTGTATTTCACAATAATGCCGTGTGCGCATCGCGGCTTTCCGAAGTGAAGGGACATGTCTGTCCCCTTTTCATCTCTCCAAGGCGAGCAAAAGCCTTTGTTGAGACAGACTGCAATGTACTCCGCAAAAGCATCAGAGAAACCACAGACAATAAACGTGTGTGTGGGGGGGTTGTCCTTTTTTTTTTTTCCCTTGGTCCTCTCCAAATCATATTCAGGGACAGCCCAGCAGGTTTTCCATTTGGTGTGTCAGGTGTCCGGGGTTCACGGTGAATAAAATTGCGATGTGGTTTAGAAGAAATGGGAAGGCGATGCCAAAGAATCTGCACAAAGGTGCGGTTGGAGGAGGAGGAGGCTGTTGCCAGAGCAGCCCTCCTTGCGCCTGCACGCTGCCCACAATACAAACATCAAACGTG
>VZSZ01000496.1:62558-107558 GCA_013398815.1 Ibidorhyncha struthersii | reverse complement strand
GTAGACATTAAAACAAGACAATGGTCAACAACAATCACTTTACAGCACTTGTGAGAAAGGGAAAGCATAGTATACTGTGAAGCAGAGTACTAAAGGATGTTGTGTGTGGTGGTTCTCTGGTAGATGCTATCATCACGTAAACTCAGTGGACATTTACACAGCAAATAACTTCCCATATAGAAAAGCAGCTAAAGCTGGCTTAGGACCAATAAAGAGAAAGGAACTTGTGTTGACCTGCACTCTTACGAGAGTTAAGTAATCTGATGGTATTCCTACCTGACTTGTAAGGCACACAGGTTTTGAGCATTTGGCTGTACTTCTGTACCTGGGTTTCCTAAATCCTGCACTCCTCCCTCGAGTACTGCTAGGCAGCAGCTCAGTGCTTGCTGAGAAGTTTGTCTGGTGACTGACCATCAAACCCAGGGGGACGTTAGACATATTTGTGCATCTCCTGCTTACTGGGATTAATTCTTGACCAACAGGAGAGGCAGTGTGTGCAGGCAGGGGCTGTGTGGGACCAGTGCGGTGGCTGCGGCAGGGGCTGTTGCTTTACTGGAGGACACCCGAGTGACTCGCTGGTGGCGCAGATGCTCCAATACTTCGATAGCCAAACTGGCTGGAACCATGGAGAACCAGCCTGAATTTTTGATCTGCCTCTTGCATGCGAAGTTTCAAAGGCGAAGAGACGCTTCTGGAAAAAACTGTCACCGACTCAAAATAAGGCCTTTTTTCTTTTTTTTTTTTTTCTCTTTAGTATCATTATTGGTAGACTCCATACAACAAACAGTGGGCATTCTGGATTATCAGTCCATTTTTTTAATGTTTCTAAGACTGCGGGTGATATTCTGGTTATACTGGGTATTTATTAAGGACCTCCTGGTGTATGCCAAGAGGAGCTGATTTGGGGAGGGGTTCGGCCTCCACAGAAAGGTGGTTTAAAGCCCGCTGCTTTGTCAGGCTCAGAGCTGCAAGCCACGGCTTAACATTCAGAAGAGCTGTACCGAGTCACCAGCGCTTTCCTGATAACACCGTTTGACAACCTTATGCATCTTTCACTGAAGTGTGTTTGAATGATGCTGGGCTTTCATCCTCAGGCCATCGAACGAAAATAAGCACTTGTATGTGTTAATATTTTGCCGATAGGTGAAGAGATTAATTTTACAAAACATTCACTCTGGCTCCTCCCTGATGAACGTTTCAAAATTCTCTTGATTGCTCCAGAAGTGTCACTGATGCGAAGACCTCCAGCAGCAGGTTTGTGGGACACCCCCCACCCCCACCCCCACTTCATGACCTCCAAGGATGAACTAGAGTTCAGGACAGGAACTGGCACTTTGGGAGAGGAGGAGAAAGAAATATCAAAATGGGGTTTCTTACGTTGTCCTTGGGCTTGAGCAATGTTGCTGATTGGCCAACTGTTATTTTTTTATACTGTATGGCCAGAGTCCAAATAAGCGTTGTGATGACCTCAACGATCCAGCGCGGTTCATGGCTGCAAGGTCTGTGGGAGGGTGGCAGCCTGCCAACCCGCCCCCCCTCACCCCGGAACATCATTTGCAGGTTGCCGTTTCTGACAGACTGGTGTTAGTTATTGTAAATGAGTAACACTGCCTATAACTCACCTTTAAATCTCACCTCGCGGGCGTCGGAAGAGCTGTGGGTACGTGCTCGTGCGCACAAAGGCATCCCCATAGGCACGTGCCCACCTACGCTCACCTGCAAAGTGCTTGTCACCGCCTTGACTTACTTTGATGTGATTGACGATAATTAGGTTTCAGCTGCCTTCTGATGCAGAAATACACACCACCGCAGCGTGGCCAGTTCTGCTCCCGCAGTCGTGCCTCTGAAAGGCTATCGATTCATGCTTTTACATTTTTAAAAGGTCATGGCAATAATTCCGCCTGAATTGTGCTAAGTGAAAACAGTTTGCAGAGGTAATATGGTTCCTGCTCACTTCCAGTGTAAACAAAAGCCAGTGGTTTTTATTATTGTTTTTAGTATATTTTAATTACATTTATTTGCCTCGCTCTCGCATTGTATCAATGAACTATTTGTAAAGTTGTAAGGCAAGTGACCTTCAACATTATATGACTCTTGATTCTGTGCAGAGATATTTTATTTTTCTATTATGTAAGATGTGCTGGAAGCGTTTATCATAATATGGTGCTCACATTAAAAATTAAAAGCATAAGAATAAAAATTGCCTTTTTCCCCTTGCCCTGTCATATATCTGTCCATTTTAATAAGACAAAAATATCTACGGCTCTACAACTGTGGTATTAAATGTGCTTACTTTTTGTAAAATATCATTGTAGTTAAACAAACAGCCTTCTCTGGCTTGACTGGGAACAGATTGTTCCCAACAGTTCGTTTGACTAACAGGCTATATAATGCAATGAGTTAACGTATTAGAATACATAGTTACTGTACCCGAAGTGCCCTAGAAAGATGACAGGAAGCTATGGATGCTGTGGCATAAATTATTTCAATAGCTACGCTGCAATTAGTGACTTTGTATTCTGTCTGGCTTATGGGACTTACAACCAGGGCTAAACTCATGAAGGAGAGAGAGAAGGTAAGATTTTATGGACAGAATGAGCCTTCCTATAGGTTTTTTTTTCCTGTTTCCTTTGTTTTAAATTATTTTACTGTGTGAATCACATACATGTACAATCATGCAGAGCTCTTTCAGATTTTCTACCAGCACAGCTTTATGCCTCCGCATGGAGCTACTGCAGAACAGAGCTGAAGGATCCCACCCTACACCATGGGCTTTGCCAAGGTGATGTCCTGGGTATAAGAGGACATGGAAAAGGATTTTCCTCCTAATCATCTTTACCATCAATGGTAAGTGACATATGCAGAGATGGAAGCTTAAACATACTATGTTCCCATGTGCCTCTGGTCAGTCCCACTAGAGTTGCCGTAATTCACTTCACAATTGATTGTTAATTTACTTTAATACATGTGTCTGTAGCAAGTGGAGCTGATAAATAGTGAGAAAGTATGTGATAGGCTATCTAACCTTCTTCATATAGATGAAACACTACAGAGCTGAAATCCATTCATGCTCCCTGAACACAATGCTGTATTCTGGTTTTCTATTCATAGTGTTGTAAATTTGTCAGCCTAATGGGACACTTTGTAAGACGTTTTCCTTTTTAAGTGCTTTAATGGGAGTAGGTATTACATTGATCCAAAATCTAGCCTAACATTTCATATCGTGGAGTCTGGAATTGTGTAGTTAGCTGCATAAAAGTTAAGTGGTGTTTTGTTCTTCCCTTTATTTTAAGCTGAATTTTGCCAACCTGGTACTCAGCCTACCATTTATATATGGGATAAAATCAGCACGCGGTTTGGCCACCGATTTCCAAGGTCATACTGTGTTTTCATCTGGTATAAACACAAATGGAGGTGGTGAGATGCCAGAACACAGAGCCAAACTTGCATCTTTTTTCCCTCTTTCCTGAAGTGGAAGGGCTGTGGCAGTGGGTATGAAATAGCCACGCTAGGATAGACCCAATGCCCATTGAGGCCAGTAACCTGTTTTTTTGACAACTGAGACACTGACAGAATGATACTTCCCTAAAATATTCCCTGGCACCCACTAATTTGCGGGTCAAGTACTTCTTAAGCAGAAGTGATGTCTCTATATTTAGTACCACTGATGGATTTTTTCTTCCCTGAAAGGATAAAGTGAACTCAGTTACTCAGTATGATGGGTGGAAAACTTTGGAAACAGTTCAGAGTGTGAACATTTATGATTGATCTTATGAGCTCTTGAATGTGGGAGGCTTGGGTCGAATAAGGCTGATACTAGGTTTGACATGGCCGCAGCCAGACACCAGCCAGAAAAAATTGTGTTTAAAGGCCAAGAGGCAGATGGGTACCAGACAAAAATGGCCAGTCAATACAAGTCCTGCTCTGAGAGAGATGTGGAAATGCTGAGATGCAGTCAGGTTCTGAAATATGCCTTTTGCCAAGCTGAATTGTGATGCGGTGAATGTCTGCCTTGCACATAAACATCGTTATGAGCTGTTACAGGCTGAGATTTTTACTGCTGTTCAAATTTAAGTTAGCTGTGATTTCTTCAGCCTCCCAGTATTGTTCCAGTTTTAGGAAGAGAAGCATTTTCCATAAAACTGTCTAAAGCAGTAGAAGTGGAATATTCTGGAAAATGCTGAGTTAGGAGGCAATGGCACAAGGTGAAGACTTGTGAAATCAGTGCACCCAAGGCACTTGCGAGGCCTTGCCATCAAACCCCAGCCACAGAACAAGCTCCTTGAGAGTGCAGAGAGTCACAGGAACCCCCTGAATCATAAAGTGCTTTTTGTTACCCTGTTAGGTCGTGTGCCACCTACAAGCCTGGGACTGACAGCGTAGAGCTCAGACAATGCACCCACAGCCCTGAACACATATTGATCCGTGCTGCTGGAGCTCAGTGCCTATAGCCCAGGCTTTTCCCTGCCCCTTTGTGTTACATCCATGTGCTAGGCTTCCTTTGAGAAGGGCTGCATTTATTCCATCAAAAGCTATCAATCTGTGACATTGTTTATAACGGGGAGAAAAAGTCAACATCAGAAATCTTTTCTGTACCATATAACCTTTGAGATTTATTGCGGCTTGGATTTCTCCAAGGATTGACAGTAAGGTGACAGAATGAGCTGTCCCATGATTTTTTTTTGTTTTTTTTTTTTTTGTTTATTGGTTCCCTGTGTATGAAAAGGCTCTATAAATAATAATCACGAATGCAGACCGGTCCAATTGTTAAAGACACTTAACCTGCTGGCTATAACTGTCTTTTGAAGTGGTGTTTTCCTCTGTGGTTAATCAGGGGACACTGGTGCAGCTGTAAGAAAGACGGCAGAAGTTTGGAACATATTGGTTGTGTACTTGGTGAACTTCTGTTGCAGAGAAATGTCAAGGTCAGAACATGATTGAAGAATCTTCTTCCTCTCTTGAAGTCGCTGTTCCTGTATGATATTGTTTTCCACTGTAGAAGGTTCTCTTAAAAATGAGGTTGAGATCCCTAAAGAAATTGCTTCAATCAGCAACAGTGCTTAATGACTGTTAATGGGAAGTGGAGATAGGATAGTAAGTGTTACTTTGATTAATAAGAGAACTGCAGAGAATTTAAATTGTGCCACTGATGGATTATTTTCTTCAAGCTTGATAAGCGCTTCTCATTTGTTCTTAAATTTGGTCAATACTGTTAAAGACAGCAAAATGAAGTATAATTAATTCTATTACGGCTACTCAGACCAAGTGTTACTGGGAAACAGATTGCGATGCAGACAACAAGGTTAGGTACTACTTCTGACAGGTTTATCATATGAGAACCTGTCAGTCCTCACAAGTAGACCACCTTTTCTCCTCCACGGTTAGAAAATGCCCAGCACTGGTTGCCTTTCCTAGCATGTGTTGGTCTCTTTGAATCTGCCACAGAAATATTTGCAGTAAAGCAAGCAGCTGATTCTGAAGTATGTGGATAAAACAAACAGCTCCAATTTATTCCTCACCTGATACATGGGGATATTGTTATTGGATTTTGAGTATATCACTGCAGATACTGAGTTTGTAGTAGTAGCACTTACATAAATAGCTTTGTTGAGTTCAGTATTGTGGTATAAAAACCTATGAAAATTTAGGACATTAGCGGGTTTCGGAAGGAGGGGTGAGATGAGTTTTTTCCAGTCTGAGATAATAGAACATTTTATTTGCAGACCCCGTGTCTTGTGAATTTAACCCCTCTACATGCTGTGGGGGGTAGCACATCCAGCACAGTGACTAAGACATTTATTACAATACTGTTTTCCCCGAAGATATTCTCTGTTTCATAATCATGTGTGTTTCTTACCAGTCTTGAAGTTCAACGTGTGTATACCCTATGGGTTAATATGGCCTGTGTAATAAATAATCATATTATAGCAGCACCTAAAAAGCTCCAGTTAAGTCCTAGTTGTGTTAGGCACTGGCAGACATTATAGTCTTCCCTCAGGAAAGCTCCCACACGTGTTTAAATGCTGTCCCGAAGGGAAGCTTTCCTTCCTTCAGAGCAGTGAGTCACTGACATCTGCAGAGGTCTCTAGTCACATGTGTTGGCACATCTCACGTCTCCTGCCACTGTGGGACGTGATCCTACTGAGGATGGGAAGTGCTAATCCAATACAGGTATTTAGTGAGAAGGTAGCATAGGCTCCATGCTGGTGTACATATAAATTATCATTATGCTTTTAAACAAACCTATTTTCATGATTCAATAAGTAGGGAAAATATACTGAGAAATGCAGTTTATTCAGAGACCTTTGTGCCACTTCTGAAATCAGATTTTGGCAAAAGGTGACCAGCAGCTCATCCATTCTGCCGTCTCGGAAGAAATCCAGGCTATGTGCAAAGGAGTAGGGAAACTGTTCTGTGCTTTCATTAGTGGTAGCTGCAATTATTGCTTAATTTAACAGACTCTGCCTACTTCAAAGTCCATGCTTCTCTAATTCTGACTGCAGAAAGTCATTGTGTGAGTTATTTCAAATTAATTTGAAACCAGACTGTGTTGGCTAATAGTATAGTTATAAAATCAGTGAAGGTTTAATTCTGTTATTAAAAATGTAAAACTTATGTATTATCAATAAAGAGTTCATTCTCTTCCAAGGATATTCCATAAACATAATTCCTAAAAGTATTGCAAACACCAAAAAAGGTACTTCAGGAATGAATTTGGGTACAATGATCTGTACTCTAGAGTGCAAAAATACGCCTCAGGTGCCTCAGGTGGAAGGTCATGTTTAAAACTTAGAAGCAGAGAACAGAAACCAGTGACAACTCCTTCACTTCTGAAAGTCCCTGTTTATAGCTCTGCTGGCATTCCGAGCAACAAAGGGAGCAACTGAACGTATTTCATTCACTTGACTTGTTTGCAAATGTGTGAGGGTGGCTCGTAGGGAATGTGGTGGCCTGAATGAATCATTCCTTCATTGAGACTTCCTTGTAGATAAGCAGGGTAAACATTGACCCTAATTACTAGACACCCTTTAATTCCACAGGAGAGGGTGTCAAGGATGTCATAATCCTGGCAAGCAAAGAGACGGGCACCCAGCGTATGAAGACTATCAGTGGCAGAGTGCTGATGGGCTTTGCTCTTAAGGCAGCTGCAGAGTGGTGTATGTGTACCCAGTATATGCAATGCATTTACAGATGTTCTAAGGAGAAGGCTTTTAGATCAAACCAGAAGCCTTGTGCATCACTCCTCTTTCTGCAGAGGACTGTTTATATAGGTAGGCCGGCAACTTTTTGGAAGATGGCAGCTGGCATCATATATTGCCTCTAGCGCACCAAAGACAAAGAAACTTTAAATCTTAGGTATTATCTCTGTAGAACTAACCAGAGATTTGGAGGCCAAATAAACCTTTCTCTCTCCTGAATTTTTCTGTTATTCCATTTTAGTGTCTGTCAGCTTGATACAAACCCCCACATATGTCTGTAGGTGTGTATATTCGTTTGTTGCCACTGTTTTATTATGCAGCACAATGGAAATTCTGCTGGATGACTTGTTTGCAAAGTTGATTCATGGTGGAAGAAAGGTAGATCCTATATTCCCCTTTACAACAGCTATCCTCCAGAATTAAGGAGTATATATTTGAAGGACTGTGGTGCTGTAAATGTACTTTTCTGAAGGTACTTTAATAGTGTCTGGTTTGTCATAAACTAAGACTTTGATAATGAAAGAGAGCCCTGCATGTACCAAGAGCCCTGATTGAGAGAGGAGTACAGTTTGTTACAGTTATGTGGGTACTTGGCTATCGTATAAGTTTATTAAATCATATAAAATTTCAATTTACACCATAATATTCTATAAAAGATGGAGCACGCAAAACTAATAAGTATGCCCATTTCTTTCATGTATGAATTGTATTGTTGGTTGTGTTAAAGCTGCCATTTTCAGAAGCAAGAATATTTATGCTAGAATAGTAATTTGCTGTCTCACATTTAAATTTTGGAGAAGTTAATTACAGATTGAAATAAAATGAATGTGGTATAAAAGCTAATAAAATGCCAATATAATGTTATATATTGTTTGGAAGGAGGGAATGTATATATGTCTTTGTATGGTACATACATATATACTTATATTTGAGTCTCTGTTCATTGTGAATACAGATTTGTGGAAATTTTGTGGACAGTGACACTGTCTGGTACAGTGTGTTTAGGCTTTGTTCTGTTGCAGGGAGGTGAAGTTACTTGGTTTTAGGCCTTGTTGTCCATAATATTTTTAATTTGCATAATGTATTATAATGGCTTTCATAATGTTAGCAAAGTCAAGATGCAAAGGCAGCCAAAGTTCATTTTTCCCATTGGAATAAAACCTTATTCTTTGCTTGCACACTTCTGAGAGTTCTCAGTTAAATGAAGCCGATGGTATCTCAGTTTGTTTTCTCTTGTTTCAGCCTACCCATGCTTTAGGACATCGTAACTTATTTCTTAGCATATCAGAAAATACTCTGGGCATGCCCAAAACTTGTGTTACTGTAACTGTATTACAAATTGTTCAGTGGGCTGATTTTTGGAGGTGGGGTTGTACTTCTAGACTTTGCACTGTGAAGAAGAAAATTTCTTTATTTCTTTTTTACCAGATGGCCGATCTGAGTTTCAACCTTTCCTGCCTGCTCCTTGCTGGCTTTTATTGTCATTATGTTTTACCATCATATGCAAGATTTGGCAGGAATATCCCATTAATACAGTGAGTGAGGTCAGTGGTGCTGTCCTGCAAATGCACAGTCAAAAACTGGGAAAGGAGTAAAGCGTCCTCTTTAAGTAAGAATGAGTTTAAATAAACAGAGAGGGTGAAAGTTCATGAAGAACATGTTTGAAAATGGTCTTTTGGGGTTGGGCAGAGCTGGACCAGACTTGGATGGAACAAAGGGTGGTCAGTGGTCTTGGAGATGATGATTTTCTTTACTTAAGCTGCTTTCAGCAGAGTTCTGGCATCTGTGGGGTTGGAGCACTGGCTGCAGAGGAGATGACAGAAAAGACAAAGCCATGAAGACAATATGGTCAAAATTTCAAGAGCAGTTGGGTGTTTTTGCTGTCACACTGTCAGAACTCAGCAGCTGGAAGAAACTACAGAGCAGCAGAAGTTCCTCTCCCCCCTTCCACTGGCTCACATGTGCAGCCCTCTCTTGCCAGTCCTTTCTTTTGTCTTGTTCTGGTAGCGCCGACACTTATTTGGAGGAAAACTGGGGCTTTGTGTCAGTGCTCCTCAAGATTTTACAGCCCACAAAGTCCTGCAGACATCCAGAGTACAAATTATGACTGTGAGCAGCGGGGAAGAAAACTGAAGAGGGAAGGGGGAACAGAAATCCCTGTCTTTTGGACTTTGCATAGTCGCTCTTGGCTGGATAGATAGCTATTTCCTTGTTGCTTTATTGCCAGTCCTGCCCTTAGATAGCCGTGTGTCATATTCACAGCCACAGTGTAAGACACGCAAGCCTTGTAATGCTTTTAAACTAATGAGGGTGCAGTGAATTAGCTCAGGATACATCACACAGTTTCCAAAGGGCTTTGCATGTCGTTTATGGCTTGTGCTTCATGCAGAATATCTCTTTTTGTATAGCCTGAATGTAGCTCACCACCATTTTGGAGCAGGCTTGGGAATGTTATCACGATTGGCTTGCTAGGTGAAAGGCTTTTCTATTTAGCTTTTAATAGAGCAAAAGTGACTCTAAATTTGTTAATATTCTTTAGGTTATATAGGACAAATTACAGATAAGTGAATAAGTAATGAAATTTGTAATGAGAATTTCTCAAGTATGAAATGTTGGCGCAAATTAATTGCGGGATTTTACAGCTATTATAGTTTATATCATAAATGCAAAAATGACTAGGGCTTTTTAATTACAGTAGGAACACACTAAATTTTTATGGAGTCCCATTTTGTTAAAGAGGTACTTTAAGCATTAAGAGCAAATGCCATCCGTAACAACGAGCCCAGATATCTGTGCCACATCAAATAAATATGCTATTGCTATGAAATTGTTCCTCAGATATTGTAATTGACACAAAGACTAATGAGAGGTCTCTTTTCACACCTTCAGTTTACTGTGTCTTTTTCTCTTGATCATTCTTTTTCTTAATTACTGTGTGTTTGTGGAGGGCCACAGCAAATCCCTTGGAAAAATATACAGGGCTTTTTCACTTACCCTTCAAAGCTGCCCTGTGAATAGCAAACCATTGGTGTCTCAGTAGAAGTCAATATTATTGTGGAGGGGAAGAAGGAGGATGGCTGGATGCTAATTCTCATTAAATATTTGATGTGTAGAGAAATCTAATACAGTGGAAACTCAAAGAAATCTCATTACTTGGTGGAACACATTGCATACTAAGATAGAGATGACTCAGACTCAAAAACTAACAGGCAGATTTAGTAAGGAAGCACATCTGAAGCAATGTCCTGCTGTTCTTTTCCATTAAAATAAGAAATCTACATATCCTCTGCTACCCTGCTTATCTAGATATTTCTCAGAGTCAAGAATAGGTTTTAAAAATGTCATTGCATGCTATATTCCTCCCTGGTGGTGCTGTGTTAAGCTTTCTCCCTCCTCTCCTCACACAGCTGCTCTCAGAGCTGGCTGGCTGGCCAGCAGTAGGTGCCACTGATCCTCCTCCGCTTGCGTGCAGCTCCGAGGCTTCCCCTGAGCCTCTCCTTCTCCAGTCAATAAATATGTTCCACTCTGAGGTTGATGGTTTTGCTTAGGCACATGAGACTGCAAACTCACGTCCTTTTTCAGTGCCTCCTCCAACACATACCATGTCACAGGCTGCTTCCCCAGTTAAGGTCTCTAATCCATCACTCACAGTTCCTTAAGGGGATTAATTAATTTTAAAAATGCTTGTGTTTCTAGGTATGCTAAACATCCTCCCTCAAGGACAAATGCTCATCTTTCCATTTGCACATCTCTCTTGATTCGTTTTATTGGAGTGGCCAGTATTACGCCTTGTATTATACAAAACCAAACCTTGCTTGCAAGGAATTGCAAATGAACTGATCACCAGAGAGCTTGCTTATAATTATCTGGTATCCTTTTCCTGAAGGTGAATCTCACTGGAGTGGAGACAGTGTGCAAATATGCTGCCGTTGCATCCAGGGGTAGGTAAGAAAGCTTGGAGAAAACAAGCTCGGACAGGGTGCTGGACCAGGACTTAGGAGTCAGCTCTGGCACTGGTTGGACGGTGTTAAATGTGTCCTTTTTGACCCTGGAACTAATTTTCTCTTCTGCAGGTTTTTAACGTGATCTGCTTTGTGTTCCAAAGTTATGATAGATACTGTGGCATAAAAGCTGGATATCAGTATGCTTCTGTCCCCGAGACAGTGATGCTCATAAGGAAGTTCTCTCCCATGACTAGATGGCCATGCTGCTCGTTTGGTGCTTACTGGATGCAGGCTGGCAGCTTATCTAGCTGCTGCTGAATGACGTTTCCTTTGCCAGACTGTCCTGGTTTGAGCGACACGGAATTAATTTCTCTTTCAGTAATTTTACTTTTTGGTAAGGTCTCTTCTAATGCTAGGGAAAACTGCATTTTTAGAAGACTCTAGTGTCTGAATTTGGGAAAATATTTACTTTATAGCCAGCTATGGTGTGTGGGTTTCAAGGTCTCAGTGTTTTCGAGCTATTCAGGTGCAGGGATGAGGAGGAGCGATACCTGGGCACTTGGCCCAACGGGGCCAACAGGATTATTTCATACCATGAACATCACATTCAACATGAATTAGAAAGTTTGCTGAGGAGTTCCTCTCTTTCTTCATGGTTACCATCCTGAGAGCTTCTTACCCTGGTGCTGGACCCCTGAGCCCTCCCCTTCCTCCTGAAGCCGTAGTGCTTGCAGTGTCCAATATTTACTGTCCACTGCTGGTAGTGAACAGCTTCCTTCTGGTATAATCGGCTGAGTATAATCCTTGTGTATTTTATATTAGTATTGGGGTCAATATTGGTTCTTTAGTGCTATTAATGTTAATAATCTAATCTTACTGTATTAAATCTGTTTATATTTCAGCCCTTGGGGTTCCTTGTTTTTCCCTGATTCCCCTTCCTGGGTGGGGAGGGGTCATCAGGTGATAGAATGATTGTCTAAATGACAATAAATTGTTGTGGGTTCTTCAAACCATAACACAGACCAAGGCTTTGGCCTGAGTATTTGCACATCCTTCTCTCTTCTAGACTGAGAAATCTGTCAACAAAAAAGTATTAACCAGTCTCACTTTTACGTTTGGTATATCACTGGGGTGGGAAGCTGAGATCAAGTTACATGAGTTTACCTTGGTGAAAGAAGGGCAACAAAATGTCTTCTGGAAAAAGGAGAGCCTTTAGGTCCTAATCCACACAAAATTGCAGGGATTTCCATACAGTCACATTTGACAGATAAGAGGTATCCCCATGCTGCTGTGGTCTACCAGGGCATCCAATCACCTGGATGGCCCTTGGTCTACTGGTGCTCTGGCCTGACCAGTTGCACTGGGGCTGTAAAGCCAGGGTTGTTCCAGCTGATCCTTGCCCTACAGCCCATTTCTGTGAATGGCACAGAACCTACAGTCTTGGTGTTACTCCCCTATGCTATTTCCACAGCACGGAGAGGTAAAATGCTGCACACCCCATTTCTCCTGCCTTATCCAGTCTCCTGGCTGCATACTTCTTTCAAGGACTGATGACAATCTCCCAAACTTGCTTATTTTGTGCTTATGAAAGCAAGCAGAGGTTATTTAAGTCTTACCCCAAAAGTTATTGGTCTGAAAGATTTGTCATAAATATGACATTGTTTTCCTAACTACATTTCCTGGAGCCCTTACTCACTTTCTGTCTTAGTTCCTCCTTCCTTACTTGCAAAAAAAAAAGAGGCAACAAAACTACATTCAATATTGCTTATCTCCTATTTGAGGGTAAAGAATGACTGAAGTTGCTGGAGGGGTGACCAATGCCTCTGAGCGTGGTCTAGGCCAACTGTGCTGGGCAACAAGGAAGGCTGTACCTGCTTCAAAAAAGTCCTATGAAACACCTCTCCTCCACTCTTTTCTGTGATTTGAGCCTTATGTGATACCACAATCCAGTAACACCTTGCTACGATAGGGTTAGGATTAACCTAGCTGAATAAGATAAAGAGGCTAAGCAATAGGAAAACAGCTAAACAAAAAGCCATACCCAGATTACATTTGCGTTTGTACTTATCATTGCCTGAAACATATACCTCATCAGCCAACTCCTAAAAGATCTTGCTCCTTTCCATATGAACACAAGAAAAGAATTCATGTTCTTGGCAAATTACACTAAAATAGGAAGAAGAGATGGCTGCTGAAATGCTTTCATTGTAAATGAAGGCTTTATGTTTACACAAAAACCACTCTTGGAAAAAAGTAATTTTGCTAATGAGATATTCCCATATCTCCTGGGGAGCGTTTCATTGCTAAGGCACTGTTTCAGATCCAGCACAGATCTACAATAAAAAGCAATAATAGCTAGCTCAAAGGAGTAAATGGTTGAGCTAGCTTTCCAGTAGAAGCGCCTGTGCAGCACACCCACCAAGGAGGATGACAGTGATGCACAGTGTCAAAATGACCAGTGGTGTTGCATGAGCAGCTCAAACCATATGAACTGTGAGCTCAGTGCTCACCCATGGAAACAAGGTGTTCTTAATCAAAATTCACATTGTTGTGTACATGTCTCTGCTTTCATATCTAAGGTGGCTACTGGACCTGTACCTAACTAGGGAGCTGGCATGTTCCAAAGCCCTCTAATCACCACTGAATTTTCCTCTGGACTCCTGGGATCATCCAGCAAGTTGGAACAGACTAGATTCCCTACGAGATGCCAGGGCTGTCAGAGCTACAGTGGATGAGTTGGTTGACTCATAGATGTATTGCAATGCAGTGCCAGAGGTGACCATTTCTTCAAATCTTATTTTAAATACAGCAATCCTAATCTCAAGCAGGCTTGATTTGCTTGCTTTGGCTGCCTTTGCCAACACACAGTCTTAAGCCTTTAACTTGAGGCATTTGATCAGACTACTCGCTGATCCCTTTCCCTGGCCAACCTTGACTGGCCACGATAGCGAAGTTAAGGACTAAGTAGGCTTGACCACTCAGCAGTGGTGCTCCAAGGCAGGCTTTGAGTGTATTGAAAAGGCAAGCATTTGTTCTGCTGCTGCCTTGCTGAACTGTTCCGTGGAGAACTGTCTCAACCCAGCTGCTGGTGCCTTTCATGGGTACCAATTAAATTTTTATATAACATTTTATAATCATAAATATACTCTACAGACTTGCACATAATTCCTCTGCTACTTTAACTGCTTTTCAAAGCCCTTTTCAGCAGGCTTATCTTTGTTTTGCTGTGCTGATTAAAAGGCAAGATATATTTTTAATAGGGTAAGTAGTACCAGAGAGCGCACTTCACATAAAAGAAAAAGAAATGCAGTCAAACCTTTTTTATCCAAGTTGAGTAGAAGACATTGAATTAATTTAGCTAACCATGGTTTCAAATAATTAATGGTATTTTCAGGCTACTGAATACCTCAGGGGCCATGAGTTTGTTTTAGGCAAACAAGGTTTTCAAATGATCAAACCTCTGACTACAGGTAAGTAAAAACAGCATGTGAGAGAATCCTCTGCAAAAAGCTAAAACACTAAAATTTGGGACTTAAAATTAAAGATTTCTATTTCAGTATTTCTGAGACTCAGTGTGCCAAAAATAGCCTGGAGGTAGTCGAAAAGAGCAGTGCCATCCCTCTGGGCAGACCTCGTCCTGAATGTACCAGCATGACTGAATATTTCCCCAGAGATCTTGATTGCCTGTGAAGAATCTTCCACTTTTCCTTTTTTTTGGTGGTTTGTTCCTCTCCCCGGACTTTTTTTTTCCCCTCACAAATAACCCTTAATTGTTTGTTTTTCCTGCAAACAGTGAAGAGTGCCATATTGCACCATAAAAGTAATGTCATGTGGGTTCCCATCTCATCAGCTCTCTGTGACTGCTGAGTCACGCCTGGGTAGTTTTCAAGTGCTACTACAGCATTAGAAGACATTTCACAGAAGTCCTGATGATTTATTGGAAAGAGGTAGCCTTTTTCCATATAACATAGGCTCTGTGGATTTGAGGTGATCTCCGTTCATTGCCATAGACTGGAGGAGAGCTGGAGCTGGTCATGGCTACTGAGGAGGGCCAAGACCTGATGCACAGTTTTAGCAGGGATGTAGGAGCACCTTTTGCCAGTCCTCCAGTGGAGAACGGTCTCAACAGCTTACCAGGAGACTGCAGTGGCCAGGAGAAGCAGAGATGGTTGCAACGGTATGAGCAGCTGGTGTGTAGTGATGAACTGTATCAGGGGAAGGAAATCATTGGTTCCAAAATGATAAAGTGGGCTTTAATTGTCCACATCCCAATGCCTAGGGGAGGACTGCCAGGGAAACTAGAACAGACGGAAATGCTGCTGACATTAGAATAATGTGCTGCATGTGAAACCACTGCAGAAATAGTTAAATGACTCCTTTGCCAAGGCCACAGAGTGAAATGTTACTACACCATGGGGCGGATTAAAATATGCATTTTCTCCTAATTGAGCACAGCGGACTCAGCTGGAGGTCCTGTCAGGAGAAGAAGAATAATTTGTCACAGCAAGAAATGTATAACTTGACAGAGCATCTATTAGGCAGTACAGTAAAAAATAAAGTAGGACTTGTGCAGGTTTTCTTTATGCTCCAAACTGTTTGGTATAGGCACCCACATGCTGTAAGTAAATTTCAGACTGGTTGGCAGTGGACCAACCTTGCTGTACAGTGCTCGCTACCCTCATGGCTATCATATTGTGATGATGAGAAGATTAAAATCTTTCTGGATCATCCCTTGTTAGATGGGCCCCATAAAGATCAACCATCTCCCCACTGTGCATTTAACTGGCTAGAACCAGGAGAGCTCTATAACAGTTTCTTTCATCACTCTTGGAGAAAACTTTTATGGGGATAGCAAAGCAGTGCCATGAGGATGGAGGTAAGTCCAGTAAAGAGCTGGAACTGATCACCCATCAAGATCCACATTTTCCTCCTTTGGTAAGTATCTGGTTGTGAGAAGTGTAAAAATGGGCTCCATGAAGATGTCTACAGGACAGGGCTGCTCTCCAGCCTGTGAATTTTCTCTAGTCCTTTCTTTCCTTGTGTCACTTTTATATATATTTATAATTTTCAGGGAGATCTTTCCTGGCTTGGCCGCAGCTTTTTTGCTGACTCAGTCCACCAGCTTCCAGCCCAGGTGGATCTGCCAAACACAAAGCCTAGAGCCTTGCCCTGGCCAACACTATGGTGTAGCCTGGACAGGGGACTGTGTGTGTCAGCCACTGGGTTTAGACGTGAAAACAACTCCATGCTGTCCTCACCCTGCAGCCTTTGTGGTATTTTGTGTAGTCGGGGGCTGCCCAGAAGCCTGAACTTGAGCTCTGGCCACTGTTTTGCAGCACTTCACAGAATCCTATGCTGAATCTAAGGTGCAGCTCCCAGGACTGGGCACCACAGAAGCAACCTGACACATCCATCCATGAGGCTGTGTGGCAGTTAAAACCAAGTAACTTCTATTCAGGCACATGCTTTTTATCTCGCTGAAAGGGAGAGCTCTGACTGACAGGGTAATTCATCATTTACCTGATGCACGAAGAAGAAGTCGCCTGAAGGAGCAGAACCACACACATTATTTTCACACCAGTGGAGGCATATGCCCTCTGTGAGATCCACTGTTTTTAAAAGTTTCTGTAACCCTAAAAAAGAAATTCTGTATTCTTTAGGGAGATGTTATTGGGAATCTTTGTTGCATGCAGTAGTGTTTTGAAGCGACACAGCGGGCAGCCATTTCCAGTGCATTTTTTAGCAGTAGTAGGAGGAACGATTGGCTGGGAAAACCCCAGTGGTGCTGGGAGGTAGCCCTGGAGAGACCAAAGGACTGGTAAAGGACTGTAAAGGATCCCCATGCCTTGCATGAATGGTGCAGGTCACTGCGGCCCACATCATTTGCTTTGTGTGGTCACAGTGCTACTCTGACCTCAGGTGCTGGGACGCTGGCTGGAGAATACCTGTCCACTGTGCTAGGTGGGCCTGGTGCTCTGTAGTGCCTTCACCAACCCCAGCCCCTCAGTAGGATTATCATGGAAAATGGATTCAGGCTTTACAGGTCACGTGGGATGCTTCCCAGCCAGGCCAGGTACCCCGCAGTGACAGGAGCTGTGGTTAGATTGGACTGCGCTGCCTGCAGCCAGGCGTCCGATTTTGATTTGCCATGGCTTCGGTGTTCCTGGGAGCACCTGATGGAGTAAAGACAGCCCTTGCCATAGCCCAGTCACCTTGCTCAGAAGGCTTTGCCTGTAACTGCTGAAGTACACGGCGTACGGCCTGATATGCTGTGTCTCAGCCACGATGCAGGAGAAAGCCTGAATGCATCCTGCCTGCCACAGTGACACAGGTACCTGCTCTGACTCAGTGTAAACAGCAGTTCAGGCCAAAGACTGCGCCCTTTTTATTTTTGTAGTTATTACAGTTGCATCCAGAACCCTAAGTCAAAGCTCAATACCTTCCTGCACTAATCACTCTACAAATACAGTATAAACACCGTCTCTGCCCCCAAAACACTGCAGGGGCTAATGCTTACTCCCAGTGTGTGTGATTCCTCCTGTCTGCACACACAGCACAGCACTGGAATTATACGGCAGAAAGTTTGTGCTGTCTCTTCTTATTTGCATGGCATTTGTTCTGCAAAGACCAGCTTCAATCTCTTCCTAAGCATCAGGTTCTCTTATATACTGGGCTAATTAATATATAAAGTTCTTCACCCCTTCCTCAGCTGTGTTTTCCTCCTCACCCATTTCTGCCAACTCTGCACTCTCCAAATGGCCATCTAACAGCCACTATGAAATACAGATAAAAGCTCAAAGATGGTGCTCGCTCCCCTTACGCAGTTCCTGTAGTTAGAGTAGTTTGGTATGGTGAGAAGATTTATGGTGCTATTCTTACATCTGGATAAGTAAATGCCCAGGCTGGAGACACAGAACTAAGCTGTCAGCATTTCCTCACATCCAGTGCCATGCAAAGTAAAACAGATTTGCTTAACTCATTTGCAATGACATGGAAAAGGGTAGGCTCATAGACTGTACAGATCTTTCCAGTATAAACCAGCTCCAGTCTGTCTTGGAAGTGGATATGCTGCTTTTTGCTGACAGATACTGGTAAAAATTGAGTTACACTGGGATAGCTGGAACAGATGGCCAGTGAAAAATGCCCCAACAGCAATATTTGTGTTTGTTTGTCTATGTTTTTACTTACTTCAATGCACACTTGCTATGTGTTTCTTTGGCAAGGATCTCCCATAGCCTGACTCTTACCCAGTTGTAGTTCAGTCTTGCACTTCTTGACCTTAAATAAATTTTTCTTTTCTGATTGGGTCTCTCTTTTGGTCTGCATCAGCTCTTTCCTGACCCCTTTTTGTGAGGGTTGTTTGTCCTACTCCGCAATTATTTTTCCCCTTTGTTGTGTGTAGGGAGAGTGGGATGAGGATGAAAATTCATTGGAATTTTTGTACCCTTGAGGCCAAATCCCTTCTACATTCAGATCCCAAAGGTCTTAAGATTTTACTTTCTGGCTTGCTGGACATTTCAAGTTCAAACTCACAGATCATGGGTCTAGGCCTGTTTTTGTCCTTCTCCTTATTTAAAATTAAATCAGCTCATGGTCGTTTAGACCAAACTCCTATGCTACAAGCAGTTACCTTGAAGTGTTTTGATATTTACCAGAACTGTATCTAATATGACGTTGCTCTAGAGGCTGGGACTACTTGCTCTAGAGATTTGGCCCTTTCATGCAAAGATAGTTTGTCATTCTGTATTTGGAAACATTGCTTACTGCAGAGTGAATTTGAAACTCTTCTAATGATGTGTTCCCTTTGTTTCTCATAATAAGATTGTGATCTCTATCCATAACAAAATCCAACCATCAAAGTGAGCGGCAGACCCTGTTTTAATTCCCATAGATCCTCTTTTTCAGGCTTTCCAAGAGTGATTTTTGACTTAAGCGGTTTCTGGATTTTATGGAAGCAATCAATTCTTATTTCTTTTCAGTCTACTTCATCAGTTAATGAGAATTGCTACCTCACCGCCTTTTACCTTTTCTTCTTTTTTAAATAATGCATATCTTCTAATGCCCATGTTTGAGGCAAGATTACTATTCCAACATGTTTCTATTGTTCTTGTAATATCCTTTTCTTTTGTTCTGCACCAGAGATTCTACTTCCTATATGCATCTGGTCTTAATGCACAGCATTTCTCTTGATTTTCTCTGTTTTAATCCAGTTTTAAATAGCAAATTTCATTAAATGTATCACACAAACATTTATTCCTCTCTCCAATATTATTCCCATATTCTCTTGCTGCCTATTCCTCTCCCCTTCTGTGTCCTATTACCCATTGCAATAATCTCATTTATCTGATTTTCCTGTTTTCCTTGCATTAGGATCGGGCATGGAGATAAGTGAGTCTCCCAACACTCTCCCCTCTGTTTCTAGTTTAAAGCTCTTATCAGTCATATGACTGCAATCCTAGGAGTTATCCATGTGGAATCCATTCCCAACAGCAGTCTTCGCTCTGTGAACGCCTTTTTGGGGCTCACACATCCCAAAACCTTGTTCATAGCCATGTCCATGAGCCATTGGCTTATCCTGCCTCCTGAGTCGTGCCTTTGCTCTTTGCCTACTGAAGGGCACCTGTAACTTCATTATTTTCTGCATTTTCACCAGGCAGCCATCCCTGATTACCTCTAATGTGACTATGGCAGTATCATCTGGCCCACCATGTAGGACAGACAGTGGATTTTCTTCCTTTCCCATCAGGATCTTATCCAGCCCTACAGCACATCCTTGCTCCTACATGCCAGTACCCATTCTCCTGTCTAAATCTGACTTTGGCAACAGTCTTCCCAATTACTCTTAATAGAAATCACTGGTCACAAAGACCTTTCTCTTCTTAATGTGAGCAAAAATGCCTACAGAGTCCTCTGGCTTTTCTTTTTTCATGCAACATCCAATGATCATCCTTGTTCTTTCTTTGACTGCTGTCTCTTCTTCTTTTTTTTTTTTTTGTTGGGGCTGGATCACTTTCTTGTCCTCTCATCATTTGTCTATTCATACTCTTCCTTTTTTCCAGTGAAGCAAACCTGTGCCTCTTTTTGCTTCTCTATTAGCTGATCTATTTCTCTGTTTCTTTTTCCATGGATGCACCTTCCATATGCACCATCATCTAATGATCTGCCCTCTGAGTATCTTGCTCAGAAGTTATCTAGATCCTGATATCTCTTGTCTCCATCACTTGTTTAAATACCCTTCTGAGATCCACCTGCATCCCAATATCACAACACCTAGCTGCTTGAGTTTTGGAAAATCGTATTTGCATTCCCTTCCTCCTAACACAGACCAAAACCGCATCCCCTCTTGAGCCACCATAATGCATCTACCAGTGGGGCTGCAGATGTGAAGCTAAGGGCAAAGCTGGACTACGCAGTCAGGAGTGCGCTTAAGGGCTCTGTCGATGAGTGAGCTGGGGCGGAGTCTCATACACTCTCCCTTTACTCTGTTAATTGTTTCAGTGTTAGCAGGAATAAAAAGTAGTAAAAGTTTATTTTAGACACTAAATCAAACGAATGCGCTATATGCACAGTTCAGGAATTAAAAATCTAGTAATACATCTTGAAAATGTTTTTAAAAACATTCCACTTGGTGCCATTTCGGGGTATGAATTATTTTATGGATTTGGGTTCCTCTTTGTTATTAAACACATTTGCTTGTTTCTAAGAAGCCTGGTTTTGATTACTCTGATCCTATCATCTGTTGTCTGCATCACCACAGTCTATCATACTGGAGTTAAGTCTCACGTCTGAAACATGCAATTATGAGTTTGGGTAGGAATAGAAGCAAATCCTGCTCTCATTCATGTGCTTTCATGAAAGTGAAACAAAACACAGAAGAGATACTGACAGAAGGCATGCATGCAAGAGAACCAATCCTTGGCATATGATAATAATTATTGTTTTTAATATATTACCACTTTTCAGGTTATTTCAGAGATATTTAAGTGACAGTGTCAAAATATTGACAATGTGATAAATATTTCATTGGGCTGAGAAGAGTCAGCAAAATGTGCAACTTTTTGCTTTCCTTTTCTTTTGTCTTTCTTTTTCTTTTTTTCTTTCTAGCATTTTTTCTTTCCATCATTTTTTCTTTCCTCCTTTTTCCCCTCTTACTCCCTACTTGCAATATTAAGCAGTTCAGTTGTTTGAGACTTGTTTTCTCTTATTTTTGTACTTGTAGATGTGTGTGTTTTAAATAGGTAGTTCCCACTTTATGCCATACTTGAATTACACAAAGGAAAGAAACTGTCCTACTTAAAAGAACACAAAAGGATTTTGCAAGGCAAGTATTTAAAGAGGGATATGTCAAATTAAATAAAGACCATTGTTAAACATTTTTCCTCTGGTATAGTTTCAGTTCTGAAGAGAGTTCTAAATTTAGACTCTGAGCAGTTGGTATTGGCTTCATGTGGCATATCGAGTCCTACATTTGGAAGAAAGATTTGCATTGAGGAACTGGCCTAAAGAGCTTTTAGAAAAATCCTTAGTGCTTTGTTTCTACCGTCCAAGAAATATTTTTTGTTGTTGTGTTTTGTCATGGTGCTCACCTTTAAGGGATGGGAAAGGATACACCAAATGACACCTCTAAGTCAAGTAGCTTTTCCTCGTGCAGTCTGGTAATGATCCAAAGTCAGGTTAAGTTCATATACAGTGGAAAGCTCTTTTGCGCAAGCAAGGACAAGGGTGGCCTGGGCTTGAGGTACTTGCAATAGTCGTATGGTAGACTCTCACCCAATATCTCTTTGTGCCTGGTCCCAGTGGTGAACCAAGACTGAGAACTCTGGAGGTTGCTGCCATTAAAGTGAGAATTTCATGGGAACTGTAGTATTTTAGGCAAGCCATCTACTTACACAGCTCTTATCTCTTGCTCAAAAGCCAAATCAAACAACAGGAGAGGGCATTTAAGTGCCAGGTCTTGCACTTGGGTCATGACAACCCCATGCAGTGCTACAGGCTTGGGGAAGAGTGGCTGGAAAGCTGCCAGGCAGAAAAGGACCTGGGGGTGTTGGTCAACAACCAGCTGAATATGAGTTGGCAGTGTGCCCAAGTAGCCAAAAGGGCCAATAGCATCCTGGCCTGTATCAGGAATAGTGTGGCCAGCAGGACTAGGAAAGTGTTTGTCCACCTATACTTGACACTGGTGAGGCCACACCTTGAATATTGTGTTCACTTTTGGGCACCTTGCTACAAGAAAGACATTGAGGTACTGGAGCGTGTCCAAAGAGCAACAAAGCTGGTGAGGGGTCTAGAGCACAAGTCCTATGAGGAGCGGCTGAGGGAGCTGGGGTTATTTAGCCTGGAGAAAAGGAGGCTGAGAGACCTTATAACTCTCTACAACTACCTGAAAGGAGGTTGTAGTGAGGTAGAGGTCAGTCTCTTTTCCCAAGTAACAAGCGATAGGACGAGAGCATATGGCCTCAAGTTGCGCCAGGGAGGTTTAGATAGGATATTAGCGAAAATTTCTTCACTGAAAGCGTTGTCAAGCACTGGAACAGGCTGCCCAGGGAAGTGGTTGAGTCACCATGCCTGGAGGTATTTAAAGATGTGTAGATGTGGCACTTAAGGACATGGTTTTGTGGTGGACTTGGTTTATGGTTGGACTTGATGATATTAAAGGTCTTTTCCAACCTAAATGATTCTGTGATTCTATGATTCTACGATTCATTCTCAACTGCAAGCTTGCTTCAGCAAGCTTGCAGTTGAAAAATCTCTGCTTTTGTTAATGTCACATCTCCCAATACTTGTTTGAGTAATGTCCATTTTTTCCTTTGTCTCCTGTTTTTCTCCATCTTTTCTCACACATGCCCTCCACTGAAAAATACCCAGTGACAACCCCTCCCTTCCTAACTCCAAAGCTGCTGCTTGAATATATCTTTGCGCTGTGAGGCTGAGTCTCAAGGATGAGATAGATCATGCTGCTCTTGGAGCACCCCATAGCAGAGGTGGCATCACAGCTTCATTTTGGAGCACAAAATGGAGGCAAAAAACAGCAGTACACCCTGCCAGCATCATGGAGCCAAGAACACAGACAAAGTATCTTGTATCCTTGTCTCCTGGACCACTGTGCCTCATTTGGGTGGGCTGCCTGGGCAGTGAGGGGGCTGCGGGGCAGGGAGGGAAGCTGTGTAGGAGGATGGAGTCTGTTTCTGAGCTGTTCTTAGGGACAATCTACATATCATTAAAACTCCTGTGCCATCTGAATGCATAACGGTACTTTATCAACTAAAACTTCTTTATTTAATCAGTTGATTTAATTATGAGCTAGTTAATTGAAAAATTCATGGTACAAGTTCTGAAGGTCAAAATACTCAGAAGTTCAAAGAAGACTGCAGCATTTGTTTCACTTGAGCTGTGAAACAGCTGTGCTGAGTTACAGAAATCTGCTCTGATTCAAACTGGCAAACTGATCTTGGGACTAAACAACAGAATTACCAAACAAAAAGACAATTCACTTCCATTCATGAGGTGTGAATGTATCTACTGCCAGCCCTGGTTAGTCTGTGATTGATTTATCTGTACGTTGTGGTTTCCAAAAGATCCAAGTAGTAACAACTCTTCCAGAAATGCCTTTAGCACTGTTCTATCAACCCCTTTAGCCCTCTCAGAGACATGTCTGTGTCTGTGCAAAGTGCCAGATTGATTGACCTGCAGACTGCGGTTCTCCCTGGATAGGAGAGAGACGCTGAGGGCAACAGGAACTCCTGATTCCCACCTCTGGGTCACTACGTTTCACCACTGCATGAAAGGCTTTTTCAGAAGTTGCAGAGGCCATGGGAAATGTCTAGTCAATAATTTGGAAATGATCTGGATTTATGAACCCCTACATGTTGCAAACACTGGATCCCCTCGCAGGCAAGCACAGCAAAGCCAGGGCCTGCTAAGAACTTCCTTGAGATCCCCATTTTAGGCTGACAGTCATTTAAATATCTGCTGGGATATTTACAAGATTAAATAGCAAAAACTGTAGCCAAAAATCAGTGAGCTTCAGACAGGTAAGGACAGATGAAAATCCTGCAACCTTAGTGCTGCTACAGAAGTGTGAGTCTTCTGTTTGTCCAAAATGTATGATCAGAGCAGTTGGAGGGCCTGCATCCTCGCGTTCACATCTCTGATGTATGCCACCCAGACCTCAGGTGCACAGACAACTCAATATCCCCTTTTATGAGAATATCCCATGTATTGGCAAACACTGGGCTACTTCAGGCTTTGTGTTTTCATCCCTTTGTTACAGAATTTTGCCATTTCTATGTCAACATGAGGTTGGCACCAGCCTGGGTTCAGCCCAGCCTGTACATTTTTCTACCCTAAAAAAAAACATATTCAATTTAACAAATATGTTGGGTTTTTTAACAAATAAAACATTACATTTCTGGCCCTCATGGCTGCAACGTACTTTGGAAGAAGGGCAACCAATTTAATATTGTTTTCCTGAATCTGCAAGTAGCCCTAATTATTAGCTCTTTGGGGTTCAGTTTTCCTCAGACGTTCAATGATAGCAGGGTATTAATTTAAAAGCCCTGCAGTAGTTATGTCTGTCTGTCTGTAAACGTTAGCTATTCAATTGCTGGACATCTTAATGAGAAGAAGCAGGGACAGAAATGAAGCCAGGAGTAGAAGACAAGTTAAATGAGGATAAAAAATGCAGGGGAAGAAAATTAAAGCAACAACAACAACAACAGTAAAACAAAAGAGAGGGGAAGAAAAAGAAAGGAGAAAGTTAAAGATAATGAAGCAATGGACAAAGCACACGAAAAACAAAAAGAACAAAAACTCACACACATATAGACAGGTGAATACTTATTTTTGAGGGATGCTGCCTGTAAGAACAACAAAATGAATAAATAATAGCTAAAAAGGCATTTAATACTGTTAAAAATACTGTCTGGGAGACTGTCGATTTCAAACACTCTCCTTGGTGTTTTACTGCACTTCAGACACGTTCCCGCTAATGCTGCTTACCGGAAGACGTGTTTTTCTCTTGCTGACCTGCAGTAACAGCGAGCTGGTATGGGCCCCTGCTAGACACTGCTGAGAGATGTACTGGGAAATGGGGGCCTGCACGGGTGGTCCAGGGACCAATTTTTTTAAGCACTGCTGTGCTATTAAAAATGTATAGCTATACCACAGGGCAGCTGTGAGAAGTTTTTGTTTTCTTGGGAACCCAGTTAGAAAGTTGTCGTAATGCTTGCACAAGACCAGCAGGACTTGGGTAGGAACAGTCCAATTCCCACGCAGAACTTGCATCCCAGGTCCAGCTATTGCTTTTGGGGACCACTCTGCCCTTACCCAAACTCATTGCAGGGCCCTCTTTACATTTCAAACTCCTCCCTTAGGACATGTAAACATGAGTCAGGATGTATTTTTTTAACATTCCTGTTGGGGAATTATCGGCGATCCCCATTTATCTTTCAGCAATGCCCCTTGGGCACTGCTGGGCCACACAGTGAGCACAGCCCCTTCACTGCTGTTCCAGCACTAACTCTCTACAAGCACCTTGTTAACCTGGGGCGAAGAACGTACACCTTCAGATAGGGTGTGCTTCTGAAACGATGGTCCTGTGAAACAGGAGAGAACAGATTTTGAGCTTTTTGGTAAAGCTTTGAAGAGTGTGTGGGGAACCAGTTTTCATACCCCTATGTAGAGCCACAGCAGCAATGCTGATGTAAACAGGAGGAAGGCAACAAGACCACTGCTCACGCTTGCCTGAGACCAGACAAAATGGTTACTCAATATTTAGAGATGATAATAGGTTCAGTATGCGTGATTCCTAACGTGAGCTTTGCAAGATCCTGTGACTATATATAGACTTTTACCACTAATCTGTGGAAAACCTCCTGTCAACATCAAAGGATGTCTGCATGGGGCAGGCACTGTCTGTAGTTTTAAAAGATGGCTCTAGTCCCTCATCCATCATTAAAAACGGAAATCTTTGCTCTCTGATATGTGATTTTTGACAATTGGCCTAATGAGGCAACAGAAAGAAAATAACAATATAACAGTAATACAGTGAAATAGTTTTCACATTTTGTTCAGGTTTCCGGTCTCTCATTATAGGCATTTATAAGAAGTGAAAAACACATGAGGATTCAGAAGGCATTATTTGAAATAATAAGTGAGTCTAGGTAATAATGTACTATATGCCCAAAAGCAAGAGAAATAATTGTTTTTCAATCTAATGTTGTATTTATCACTCCTGGGATGAAAACACAGCTAATACATATTTCAAATGTAAGTTCAAAATACTCCTGTGCAACCAAGCAAAGGTTTATTTCTCACTCTCCATCTGTTTCTAGCGAGGTTATGTTGTTGTTTTTCTGCATTGTGTGGTTGCATTATCTTAATAAATGATTAGTTGTGAGATATTATTTCCCTTTAAAACATATGACAGCAAAACAAGTTTTTAATAAAGTGTTTTGAAAAAGCAACAGACTGAAAAAAACTGGGCAAGAGTTCAAATTGGTAATGAACTGTATATGCCTCTAATTATACTGAATTTACAAGTAATAGGATGAAGCAACATTAGAGATTACTTCTGACTGAAATTCAGTGCCTTAGGGCTGAGAATGTTCCCCTCAAACTTCCGGAGACTGAATAAAATTGCTGTATCATTATTTGTTTTAAGTATCTGTCACTTCGAATCTTAAAATGAAGGACAGTGGGCTAAATCTTCCTGAAAATAGACACTCCGATAAATGTGTCACAAAAGCTAAGATTTTTCTCAGTTTAAGATTTATTTTTGGACTTCAGTTTACCCAGTACATGTAACATTTGGTGTAAGTCGGTCCAGCTGTGTGTAATACCAGAGTCATTACACATTTAAACTGGGATTCAGCTGTGTTGACCTGGATGAGGCTCATCATAGGACTAAATTTCTGTCCCCCATGCTGGCAATTTAAGGCTCAATCCTAATCTTTGTATGAAGTCATTTTGTATCAAATGTATAAATAATTAATGTGTTGTGTATGGAAACACTATCAGATTAATTCCTTTAATAATAAAAATCCATAGATAAATAGAGGTTGGTCAGCAAAATGACCTTTTATCTTTTTTTTCTGTGACCTTGAATTAAATCCAGCGTTGACCAGAATGACCATTAATCATTTTGATCAGATTGCTGAGAGAATTACAAAGTGAAGTCAGTTTAGTCATCTCAACTTACTTTCTACAGGGAAGAGGCACTGGGTTTGTATCACACAAACAACACAATAAGCCCATGATTGGTTTCTGCAGGTCAAGGCTGATATGTATTTGTGGCACAGCATGGACCTTGTCTATCTGTAGTGCTCTTGAACTTACTGCAGATAAATAAAGGACTTCTTCCCCTGGCATGGGTACATTTTGTGCCATAAATAGATTTTAAAATCTTACAGCTGAAAGTTCAGACAAAGGGTATGCTCGTAGGTCAAGAAGAGTAAACAATACCGTCTCACAGATTCCTCTAGAGTTTAAATATGTTTGTATACCATGGGCAAAGAAAATACAGATTTCATGCCTACCTCCATGGCTGCTGCTACTCAGCTGCTATCAGCACAGTGTGAATGAAAACACAACCAGAGAGAAAATATTAAAAGACATTTAAAAACTTGTCAGACCAGTTATTAGGTTAAGTAACATTCTCTATAACCTCAGCTTCATGGATCAGCTTTCCTGATGAGATCACAGCAGGTTAATGCAGGAGAGAGGTAGAATCAGATTCTGAGTCAGAAATAGAAAAGTCCATCATAACAAGGAACAGCAGAGAGTTCCTGACATAACAAAACTGTGTTCATCAGATATATTTCACCTTTTACGTGCTGAGGGCAATATTTTGGCAGTACTACAGGGAATGGAAAGGATGATATGCATAGTTCATTGAAGTCAGTATCTTGATTCTTGTGTGGCCTGATAAAAAATAAAGTGTTTCCAGGATCTTTCTTTTGGGGAATACACCTTACTGGTCCAAGCTAGAATATGTCACTGCAATGGAACCCAAGTTCTCTTACCTGAGAAAACTGTTGAATCAATACAAAGGAAAAATGCAGGAAGGAATAGGGAAACCGCTGCTCAGGAATCATGTATCTGTGGCAATAGTTACCACAAAAACGTAGACAGAAAAGCAGTTCTCTTATCACAGAAGTGCTCCCAAACTCCCTAGTGAGAATATTACAGGATCTGCTTCATGGGCTTCTGCTACAGGAGAAATGATCTGTCACCTCTACCTGCTGACATGTCTCCTACCTTTTAGGCTGCATTCCCTTTCCACATACCTTTCAGCTTCTGCTCCACGTGATGCAGTCGTATATCAGCCCTGCCAGAAGAACATATATGGGAGCTGGCTGGTATGATTTGTCTTTAACCTGTCAGATTTCACTTATCTGAGTCGTCGCGTCATGTTCCACCAACACATCCGCATGTTGTGTATTTGCGTAGCGTTGGTCACCCACAACTTTAACATGACCAAAAAGGGGAGTGGTGATCCATTCCCATGTAATATGGAAAGACTTGATGGATGACTGTGCTGCCTTCTTTAGGAAAGGACCCTAAAGATAAAGTTTTTGAGAGAGATACTGGTAGAATCTATCAAAAGTGCTTTCTAACCACTTTCATACCTTATCTTTACAAGAAAAGTTTATACTAATTGCAGAATGTTTTTTCCCCCTGAACTATTGCCTGGGTGCCTTACCTTCCTGCAGGCCTCTGAATTTTCTTTCCCATTTCAAGATGGATGCTTCTGAGAGCATTTCTGGCTTAGCTTCTGACATGTTCATCTCATCCCAGAAAGATTCCATCTCATCGTGCCTTGTGAGATCACCTGCTACAAACATCACTAACAAACACACACAGAGTGACGTGAGAAAAAAAGTTATGAATTCTGACTGATAGCAAATTATTTAAACGCCATCCCAAATAGCTGCGCATTACCTCTGCATGAGCACAGGGCAGCCTACCGTAGGACTGCATCCCATCTTTGTCAGACCAGACACAACGGTGATCCAAAACTCTGCAGCTATATTGTGGCAGTGTAAGCACTTCCTTCTCCTTTCTGAAGGCAAGGTGAGATGGAAGTGGCACGTGTGGCTCAGACGAAAGATGTGGCAGAGGGGTAAGAAAGGGACAGAGTCACAGGATTCAAAAAGTAGGGGAAAGCTAGACAAGTCACCCTATAGGCTCACCCCTGGGAGAGGGTACTTCACCTGCTCAGTGACCTGCACTGGTGACTGTCCATAGACAAAGTGTTGGGGACAGGCACCCAGGCTCCTGGCTCCTGCTCTCATGTAGGGCACGGGACCAAGTTCTTGAACCCTAAAAGACTGTCAAGGGACCCCGAGAGGTTTCCAGGCCTGGAAGCTCCACAGATCCAGGGCCAGATTCATTAGACATAAGTGATGTGACAGCACTAAGCCAGAGTCCATCCCCATCCTCTTCCTCATCGTACATAAACACAAAAGGCCCAAATGCTCTTAGGATATTACTCAATCACAAACCCAACTTCATCTGACCGGGGTGTGCAGATTCACGTCACTGCGTCACTACGCCATACAATATGGGTTTATAGCCACTTGTGTCTCTTCGTGTGAGTGCCACATGCAGCGCAGTGTGACATTTAGCGTGTTTAGTTATAATTCAGCATGGTGATGCATGCCAAATTAGTAACCTGTTTTCTGGTAGCCATTTAATAACAGTCACAAATGGCCTGAGGAAATCCCTATTTGTACTAAAGACAATTTAACAGACACAGATGTGTTCATCTGCGCAGAAACTTCAAAGGAGACATTTTCACAAATATGTGCTGCTTGTTGCCTTCCCAGTGGCATTTGTTACTGCTTCCTGCAATGCTTGGTTAAGGTTGGGTCTTGCGTTCACAGGCCAAATGAAGGTTCAGTAAGAGTGAAGGGCCACCCCTTCTTTTTCTTCTTGCTAAAATCATTAGTCCAGGTCAATTTTGTATTCCCATATTCCATTAACACAGAAATATGTTCTTAGAAAGCATCAGCTGGTGCATTGCACTGCCTTTTATAGACAGGGCTATTGCTTCGTCATTTGATATAAATTAGGAGACATTTCAAAATGTGAATGCAAACGCAAACAATCATTTCAGTGCACTTTTCTCTGAGATTATTGTTTTAGCTAGATACATTATCTGTATTTAAAATATATGAAATGGAGATATACTTAATGTTCAAAGTGATATATGATAAAGATAGAAAAAGGTGAACTCTTGATATATTACAAGTCTTTCATACCATGAAATAACTATTGCCTATTATTTTACTCCTGACATTTTTATTTTTAGGGGAATTTCAGTTGATTTGTATTGCTGACACCACTGATATGTTGTTTCCAGTGACCTTACATCCAAAATCAGTAGGGTGTGACATTTGATGGCCCGGATAAAAAACATTAATAGTAGAAGAGAGGGTTTATTTTCCTGGTCATAAATTAAGTTTAAATAACTCAGAATTTATTTTAAACTCTTCAGTACTTTTTACTGTCTACCCAATAAATGTATTTATTACTGGCAGCTTAACCCAGGTTTTCTTGGTGAAGCAGCTTACTTAGATGCTTATGTACAGCCTTGTCTTTCTTTCTGAGGCAGAGTTTGGTAGAAAGCACAGCATCCCACAAGCAAAAGGGATGGCTCCCAGGTAGTAAGTAGAAAGGATTATAGTGGCATTGTCTTCTGATTTTGCCTATAGGTAAATAGGTAGAAGAGAGAGAGCGGCAGCTTTTGGCTATGAAGGGTTGGGAATTTTGCAGCATCTTTGTTAACGTGTATAGATAGAGACTGGTATAAGTTATAAATGCAGAGTATAAATAATAATATGACCTAACCTGTAGTCTTATCACACCTGTTCATGGTCCTGCCTGTGTGAATTGCCCTGCAAATGTTCTCTTGAGGCATTTTTTCATGAACAACAGTGAACTACACACCATTCTGGTATATATTTCTCCACTTTGAAAATATTCAAAGACCGTGATCTCCAGATGCAACTTGAAAAGGAGAGAGAGAGAAAGAGAGAGAAATTCACTCACGAGAACTGTTACCATTCGTCCTTGGGACGCAGACACCTTTATGTAAAGGAGGAGTATGGCTGGTGCCTCAGCAAAACCTTAAAAATCCTGGAAAAAAGTATTCTTGCCCCTCTCTGATCTGCAACTATGTCTAAGGGCCCTGAAATGCAATGTGGAGGGTATGATTCTACAGACTAACATTTATGAAAATGATAAATTGTAATTGGATTGTTTTAAGAACTTTTATAACAGCAAAAAGAGAGCCGTCGCCATATATAGGCTCTTAAAAGTCAAGATGGGTTCCTGCAATTCCGGGTTGTACTCTGCGTTCCCTTCTGTCATTTTTTATTGCACCAGTATTTAGGAGACCACTGTGTCTCTTACACACTGTCCGTGGATGGTGATACAGCATCTGTTTGCATAGCTGAGTCCTCCAGGCACTGGCAGCAAAGGCGGCTCATGAAACTTGTTTGCTCCTCAGAAAAGTCTTGGAGTTTCTGATGCAATCTGATTCACTGAAGCAAAAAAACAAGCTCTCTGTTATAACAGAGGCTGTTCCTTTCCCAGGGAAAGAGAGGGGAGCGGATTAAATTGCCTTGTTGAAGATGCTTCCCACTCTCTTTCTGTTGAACAACCACCATCTGTAACTTCAGTGTGGGTGAAAAAACACAAGAGATTTTGGATACCAGCACATGAGCTCTGTTTCCATTGGGAAAACTTTTCTCACAGACAACTTTTATTTCACTTACCCTAAACCAGCTTAGACCCGGTCTGTGGGTGGAATTTTCCTCCTTGATCTTCCAGTCGTGATTCTTGTTGCAGTGAGGAAAGGCAGCATCACTGCCACAGCCTGAATCTCAGATACCTGAGGTAGCTCCCAGCACACCCGGCCGCGAAGAGGACTGCTGTCTCTTAATGGGAAGACAGCAGCAAAAGGTTTTCCTGTTCATGACCTCTGAGAGGGATTCAAAGCAGGCTTTGAGCCCAGGATGTGAATTCATAGCTGAGGTGCAAAGTGCTTACAACAGACCTTTCCACGCGCAGATTTGCACTGCAACCCCTTTGGTCTGTGTATTTCAGAGCAAGCCATCAGGTAACCACAGTACTGAAAAACTGGCCTCATAGATGCACAATTGCTAAAAATGAAGAGTTTAACTTTTCATTTGGTTTCTCAGTTTTTAGGATGATCTCAGTTCATATTTTCTTCTGCAGCCAAGAGAATTATTTCTGGGGAGTATTATTCTAGAGCCTTGTTTTTCTTAATGATTTAAGCTGATTCTTGTGTAATCTCTTGATTTCAGCATCAGTCTTAAAGAAAAAAAACTGAAATTGTATGATGAGCTGGCAATGCTCAAGCTGTATAATAGCTGTTTGAATGTACAGATTTGTATGTCTTCTTTGACTGAAACTTTTTATACAAGTCGAAGCCTACTGATTCCAGGAGCCTACTGTAGCTGACTTGCTGAGGAGAACCAGGTGCCGCGAGCCCAAGTTTGGTTGGTACTTTTCAAAATATTTCCTATACAAAATGATCTATATAAGAATAATAAACCCACCAGTGTTTTCTTTTACAGTTAATTTTCCTAGACGCACATGCCGCTGCTGAACTGGTACAGCAGCCATGTATCAGACAGCCAATGAGAAAAAGGAGGAGGGAATTTCAGATCATTCTGTAACCCTCTTCTCCAGAGTTGTGGAAGTGGAAATGGCCTTCAGCTGGTCCAAGGGGGGGGTGGAAGCTTTTGTCTCTTCCACCTAGACACTCCTCAGCAACTTCATCTTGTGCAACCAATGGTGGAGCAGGAGGATCCCAAGGCACATCAACACATCTGGTTCATGGTTCATCCTCCTCATTGGGTATCTCTGCTCTCCAAGTGGCTGGTAGAAAATGTAAGACACCTACTCCGGATGCCATGGGTGTATGGGCGTGCAATGAGTGGGGCAAATTGCTAAAATAACTTTTTGGCTTCTCCTCTGCCTAACCTCAAGAGTCAAGGGTTTTCATGGGCACCAATCCACCCAAAAGCATGGCGTTATTCTTCCTCCTTCACAGTCCCTTGCCTGGAGAGCATGTGAGATTGTAGGGGATCCTGGGATTGTCGGATCCACGTGGTGATTTCTGTGGAGCTAGTGGGAAAGGGACCCCACAACCAGAACAGCACTTAAATAAAGTGATACACTGGCTACAGAGGCTGGTCTGCTTCTAGTGACATCTCCAGTCTGTCTCAAAGGAAGGAGGGCCATCTTGGGAAGAGAGATGCCCCAGCCCTGAGGCATGACACCTTCTCTCCTCTCAGATGTAGGGAAAAGCTGTCCTGATACACAGCTGATCCAGCCCTGGGACACATGCTGTAGCCTGAAGAAACCCAGGCTGCCCAAAACTGCCTAATGACAGCTGCTCTTCCTATTCTGGGATGCTTATGTCCACTACAAATGCAAATAGGAAGGTGAAGTAGAGGTCACGTCAGAAAATGGCATCACCAAGGTCCCTTAAAAGATGTATCTAGGTTCTGGCTTGCTTTGAACAAGTCCGTTCAATATATCGCTCCCTATTCAGCTACTCTGATGATCTTGGAGGGATTTTCCTAACAGCTGCACATGTCGATTTTCCACAGTTCAAAAGAGTTCCTATTCTGGAAGTCAATATGCCAGCCATTAATATATAGCGTGCTTTTACTGAGAATTCATGAAGTATTACTGCAACTAAATTTCCCTGTTAATGACATGATTTATTAATGAAACAAGGTTCACCTCAAAGCTCTTGAAAAATAAAATAAGCTTGATTCTCCCTCACAATATCATAAGATTCACATTAGATACAGATTTTGAATGACATTTTAAAATACTGCCAAGCCAAGGAACCTAGTAGGAAGAATGCTCTTTCGTGCCCTCAATTGTCTTTTTCCAGACAACTCACACAATGAAATAAGGGGAAGAAAGAAAAACAGCAAAAATAAACGAGCCCAAAACAGAAATAACAAAAAAAACCCACCAAACCCAAACCCAATCCAACCCAAACGCAAAACCTCCTGATATGAAAAATCACAGGAGTCTCCTAAGTGCTTTGTTTTGAGTCCTCTCAGTTAGGGGGAAGATAGCACTGAGATGTAAAAGCTTTTACCCTGCAGGTGGAAGGGTTCTTGGAGAAGGCTAAAGAATATAATTGCAGCAGACACCATGGAAGCAGTACCTGTCACACACAGTGTAAAAATGCATTAGTATGGGGCTCAGATGATGGTCTAGTGGTCTTTTCCATTCATTTACAATAGGTGCTCTCTGAAAAGACCTAGCTATAATAATAACTAAGCTGGTCAAAGAGACAATGTTCAAGTAACTGCTACCTCAGTGATAGCTGTAAATCCAAAGAGTTTGCTTTATTTTAATGGTCTCCATATGGTTGCAGAAGTTCTCTGTCTATTTGCTATAAATGCTGTTGGTTTAATTTGTTGTTTAGTTTTTGGTTTCGGTTTTGGTTTTTAATAAAATGCTCTAAATATTTGCTGTTGGAAGAGAACAACGCTATGGGAGGCTCTGAAGTGATATTCATAAGAACTGCGAACACTGACTAATTGATTAACCAAGAGTTCTTGAAGAGAATGATTTGATTAGGGTAATTTATAGAGATTGTATCTTTTGTCATCATTTGTCTTTGAAAACATAGAAGAAAACTGCTTCCAAGTGCATGTAGCCGCTGGCATGAGAGATGGTGTGCACTACATCATCAGTTACAGCAGACTGCTCAATTTTGTACCTTTCCAGCTAGTCAAATATCCAATAACAACACACACACACGCACACACGCACACATGCACGCACACACACAGAAGTGCTCTAGGTCTTTGCTTTCAAAACTTTTCCAACATGGGCTTAGAAAAATATTTGGGGTTGTTCACTGCTCTGCTCTCTGTAGCATAAACATTTATTTAAATGGGGCTGTCTTTTCAGTAATGAAGAATGAAGGAAAAACAATGGTCTGATTTTGACAAATTAACTTGTGATTTGGAGAGTCAGTGAAGCAGGGAAGAGACATTCCTAACTATACTAATTAAATGAGCTTGCAACATTTATTTTAATGCAATGGAACCAGCCATATGAAGATGAACATTTTAATTTATTTTGCGGTGACATTATGAAAAATTTCTCTGCTGCAGATTATCTACAAAAACAAATCTCATCAGCATCTAGGTTTGTGCATGAAATTTACATCTCTCACATAAGTTTGACCTTCCCCAGCGAAAACAAATGGAATGTGCTAAGTTAAAAAGTTTCTGCAAAGGTTGTCTTCCCATTGATGCTGTGGTTTATGTTCAAATTACCTCTGTGAAAAACACATCCATTTTTCATGGTGCAGTGTAGATGAAAAATTCTGAATCCGTTCTAAGGGGAATGCAAATATAGCTCATTAGTTCAAAAACATTTTTCATAAACGACTGCTGAGTATTTTCAGGCAGATGAGAATGTGCAGTTTCAGCCAAGAATGAGCACCACATGTCCTACTAATTGTTTTTTAAACTTGTTCCTTCCCTCTATGGCATTCAGTAAGTCTAGAAAGTGCGAAGATATCTGGAGAAAAAAAATTATAGGTATCCTCGCTTACAGCATATACCGGGTCTTTTCAATATACTGTGCAGTTTGAGGAAAAAAAATAGGAGCATTAGCTTTCAGATGGGTAATATTGTTATATTCAGGCACATGACATTTCTCTCCTTGGAGTTTTTTCAGGTTTTAGTAATGAGTAGAAATATTATTTATGGAGTGCCATCAGTGGAGAGAGCATTGTCCTAAGGTTCATATCAGTGACGATGTTATGGAGCTGCTGTCAGTAGGAGCTGCAGGAGTTCATTGGGTTTTGCTCTTTTAACTAGGTTGAGTAGCAGTAAGATATTTTCGCTGTTTAAAGTGATTTTTAAGAAGGTGTTTTAGCCAGGATTTCCCTCTCTTCTGCAGGCCTCCCAGAGGTTCACTTTGAGATGGCCTTAAAAAACAGGAGATTTGAGCAATAGCTCAGGCTTCCAACCTTGCCTCTGTGAGCCTGAAAGCTGGAACAATTAAAAACAATCAAAAAATGATGTTATTTAGAAATTATCTGATTTCACAGTCTGGTCACTTATTGCATATTCCATGTCTCCGAGTGGTTGTCCTCCATGTGCAATGAGCACCCATCGGCTCCTCTTCACCCCTTTGGTGGATGACAACTCTCCATGGGGCCTTTATGCAGCCAGACCCACCTCAACAGCTTAGGCTGGTGGTTTTACTCACTCACCTGGGGGCAGGAGGCAAGCTGCCCCTGTCAGGGGCTGTCAGGGTGTTGGGGTGACTCAAGTTGGCAGCACAGATCCAGCCAAGCTAAAACCAGGAGGGCATCCTTTGGATGAGCTCCTCTTCAGCTGGGCAACTCTGCAGCCCTCAGTCTCAGCCTCAGACAGCGTGCAGATCTCCTCTGCTTTCCAAAATTCGTGCTGCTTAACAGACTGTAGATATTTATCTTTTATCTTGGCTCTTTATCTGTTAGCTTTGGATGTTGGATCAGCTTTTCAGGCTAGTTACAATGAAATCCAAGCCAGTTGTCATGAGGCAGGGTTTCCTACAGCTGATCAATCCCCTTCTTTCTACCTCTTGCCTGGCACCCATGAATCCTTTCACAGAAAGTCTCTTCCCCACTGAGGGATCAGCAAAGCCTGGTATGTTGTGAATCGTTTCACCCATTTGTGAACCGCAGCCACCTCCAGACTGAGCTGTGCAAATCTTCTGCTCATGCACAGAAAACCTTGAAGTGGGATGAGTACAGTCTTCCACCCAGCTGAAACTGGGGGGGGGGGAGTTAGACAGGAAGGAGGTTATTACTGAAAGTTAAGTTGGAATTTAACTGTAACAAAAGTATTAACGTCCCTAATCCAATGTTATGGGAGTCTTAGTGACAGTCAGTTATGGAAACTTAAGCCAGTCAATGGTAAAAATCCTGTCACTCAAGATCGTACCCCTGTTTTTTCACCTGAAAAGCAGTCCTGTGCTCCCTAAGCATTTGCTAAACACTTGCTCATTACCATTTCTTCAAGACAGAAAACTACCAGGCACTGAATAACTAACAACACTGTCCTGTAAACTTGTTAATGTTTTGTTGACAAGTGTCATGCTATCATTTCTTTTCTCGACTCAGGATGTCAGTCATTGCTTTTCTATTTAGGTCTTCCAGAATGCTTTTATTTTTGGTGGCCAATCTTAGAAAGAGTTCCCACATGACAATTTCAGGTGTCAAAGCTTTACTAGAACAAAAATATCCTCCCAGTCATGCACAGAAAGATCTTCTCCAGCATGTATCACCATGAGGACTGCCATAGCACTGTCATGGTGGGGTGCTTCATGGCCCCTCCTCGCACCAGCAACCTTCTGTTTACATGGCCCATGCAGAGCTAAAACTTCCTGACTTACTGAAACAAAGGACATGTCCCTGTGCTTCAAAGTGACAGACAAAGAAACAAATTTCTGCAAATTTCATAGCATCTGCCCATAAAGCGAAAGAGCCAGGACCTGAAATCCAGCGTCTCTACAGGCTCCATGGCTACAGGGCCACAATGCAGCCACTTGCGTCAAGGAAAGCTCCCACAAGAAGGTGACTCCTTGTATTTCCTGAGAATATGAAAAATGCCCTGGATAGCATAAACACACAGAATAAGATTCCCTTCAGCTCCTGGAAGGTTAGTGCTAACACTGGAGCAGTGACAAATGGGAGCTCCAATAAGTGATTCGCAGTTTTGAAGGAAAGTAGAGGTTTTATACAGATTCAGAGAAGTAATGGTCAGCCTCTCTGTTGAATATACATTGTAACACTCAATAACTCTGCCTCTAAAAATCATTGGGCAATAATTATACTCAGAAATAATGAAGCTACCACATTGTGCATTGGCCAGCAGAAGAGCTATCTGAAGAAACAAACCTTCAAGACAGCTAAAGCCATGGAAAAGTACCGGTGTCTGAGAGAACAGGGAAAAGTAACTTCTTCCAGTGTCATGGATTTTTTGACTGAGGATGTTTCACTGATCTGGAAATACGGAAGTATTTTATCATCACTGAGACTTATGCCACTCTCCTAAAACAGTCAACAGCCAAGTTCCTGCTCATAAACTGAAATTTCCAACCATGCTTACATTCAGCTAAAAACACCAATGCACCAAGAAGGTCTCATAGGACTAAACTCATCCACGGAGATACTTTTATGAAACTATGATTCCACTAGCAATGAATCTGTCCCGTGTTTTTCAGTATGCCATTTACAAGCAATAAAGGCTTCTGTCATGCTTCCCACGAGATCCCTGATGAGAGAAAAAGATGATGCATTTATAGAAAAGCTAGCACATAGACCTTCTGAAATAAACTTTTGACAATTTGCTTTTGACTCCAAAGTAATGTACAAGAAGTCATTGCTCTTTCTGAGCTCATATATGTCTTGTGTTTCTCTTGAGGAATCATTTCTCTTCATTCACCTTTTTACTCTGTTTAGGCAACCAGATTAATGTTGCATGCCTGGACTGGGTGCTTTTCTGGCTTTCACGCTGTGAAGCTTGAATAACGGCAGGAATCCGTCCAAATGGGGAGAAGCTTTATTTCTCACCAGTCTTCCTGACCCCTCTAGAAGCCACATTTCTTCCCCTTTTATTTGTCTCCTCTTCCCCTTTTCCTTCTCTGATTCCAATTACCCTTTAGCTAAGAAGCATCCAATGATATTACTGTCGCCTTCTGCCATCTATAAAGAGCAGCCAGTTGCTTTCATCCTGATAAACATTTATATTAGACTGAGGCAAACAAGGAGCAACCCAGTGAGGCTTTGTTGTGTAAGATTAATCTATGTGTGCGTCTTCTGTAGAAGCTGCAGCCCTCCGTTCCTGTGGAAGATGCTAAACAGTATCAAACTGGTAAAGAGTGGGCTTAATGGTTCTCTAGCCACCCTCCTTGGTGACCACTGGCAGGAAGCATAGCTAGCAAATGGACAAGGGGGTCAGGATGCTAGGGGTTACCATGTGTTCCCAGCTGCCTTGGGAAACCCTCCAGCCCACCCAGGACCATGCAAAAATTAGAAGAGCTTCTGCCTGTGGTGGCAAATCTCTGAAGACCTCCAGCTATAATCATGGTGTTGCCAGTTCCAGCTTTTCTTTGAACTTAGGTGACATGAGGCCCTCTTCTGCTGAAGTTAAGCTGGCTGTAAATGCCCACTCAGTTGGAGATACCAAACTGGGACAGTGCTGGCTTCATGGCTGGCTGATGGGAAGTGGTGTGTCTGTGGATGGCTTAGAGATCCTCCTGAGTCTGGCAGCAACTCCTGCCTTTTCACATTCCTGACACTTTGACTTGCACTGGTTGCTGAGTATCAGTCTGTAAGTTTTTTTTCCACAAGATGTTAGTCTTTGGGTAGCAGGAGTGCCATAAATGAAAGCTAACAGATAGATATGAAAATAAGTTTTCTCCCTCTCTTTCTCTTTGTCTCTCTGTCCTTTAGTGCAGTATCAGTTTGCAGGAGATTAATTTTATGTAAAGTTTTACATTTCAGATTGTGATCAGCATTTTTTTTTCCCTTGGTTGGCTCTGAGAAAACATATATTCAAGTTTGAGAATTCATCATGTCTGATTAATGATGTGTATATACAGCTTCCTGTATCATCTTCCTTCTTTTGGTCTTTTTTATTCAGTTGTTTGCTGTACTCCAACCCTGCGGATAGATGGTTCTGCAGTGATAAATGTAAAGTTTGCATAAGCCATGTAACAGCAGGACAGCCTATTATCACTGTACATTTTCCATGGCTGTGCAAACCTCTGTAGGCTATTTTATTGCTAATAGATCCACAGAGAAACAGTAGTGATTTTATGACTCTTTTTAAAATGGAAATTCATGTTTGAGAAATACAACTGGGAGGAAACAGATGTAAACCACTTAAGCATTTGCAGAAAATTGAGATGCACACTCTTATTTACAGACCCACATCGCCTCCATCGTTTTATTTTCAAAATTAAAATAAGCAATCTGTTTGCCATGGGAAATGAGGAACCGTAAACTTGTTGTTTTTCCTTTACTAAGCAATGGCCAGCATCACTGTCTCTGTGCTTAATGGCATAGGAGAAAAGGGATGACAATTCTCCCCCCCCCTAGATTTTATTGTCTATAACATGTTCCCTTTGTAATCTGTGTAAGAGGTACGCAAGTGGGAAAGATTTTAGCATAACCATGTGTCTGAATTCACATTATGTTATAAAAGCTAAAATGATTGCCCAAACTATTATACGGTTTTACACAAGTATTTAAAGCTATTGGAAAACCGATTTTAAAACTTTAATAGCAAACAACTGCAAAGCATTTACACTCTTGTCAGAGTGCTAGTGTGCTCGTTGCATACACCAGCAGAAAATATTTCTTTCTTCTTGCATGCTGGTTTAGATTACTGTTTTTGAGGGCCGAGCATCCCATTGAAAAATTATTATAAAATACCCCTATAAGTTCTGTTCAAAATGTGAACTCATGAAATTACCTGTCAAAACAAGACAGCATTTAACATTTATTAGTTATAATAATACTTTGTGCTGATCTACAGCCCTACGTCCATGGAGAGTGGAGCTGTACACCCTCTTATTCCTCTCTTAAGAAAGAGGTGTTATATGTACTTTACAAATAGCTAACCAGGGGCACAGAGCTTTATGGAGGCTTGGATCTATGTCATCGCACTGCTGAGGGCTGAAGGTTGGAAGAGCACACAGTCAGTCCTCTACTTGTCAGTGGTTACCACCATGCACATATTTTTTAAGCTGTGTATTTTCTGAATTATTGCCTGTTTTCCAGGAAAGTAAGGGGGCTGCAATTTAAAAGCACTTAGAAAGGACTCACAATATACTATCACATCTGAAGAAGGCCACTAAGCAGTGTAAAAATCTCTGCTTTCAACAACCTCTGATGAGGGGAATGTGAAAAAAAAAAAGAAATTTAAGCACCAATCGGTAAATAAAGAGATAGAAAATCTCCTTCTCTTAGGTACCGGCATGCTGAGTGTTATATGAGAACTGTGTCTCATAGGAAATAATCTTAGCAATGTCCTGTGACAGACAGGTGAATGCATCCAGTAACACTTCCCTACAGCAACAGCTCCATACCCTGGAAGGCAGGAACTGCAAACACCCCCTGGTCACAACTCCCTGCTGAAAGCTGGCCTCAAAGCTCAGCTGAAGCCAGGTCCTTCCCCTCTGCAGCCACTCTGGTAGACACCTGGACACTGTTTTCCTAAGAGGACCTTGAAATTGTGATGAAGCAGCTGGGAAGAGGGTGGATGATACCGCCAAGATGCCCCACTTGGGCATCCTCCTGTGCTATAAGAAGAAGAAAAGGAAAGGAGAGATGCTTTTATTAAGGGCAAAGCCACTGGTGTGCCTGGATCTTGTCAGCACAGCTTGCAAGCAGGAAAGGAGCAGGAACTGCCATGGAGATCAGAGCTGGCAGTGTAAAACGCCCAGGGAGCAAGGATGCAAGCTCTCAGAGAGCAGACTGAGGAGAAAGAAAAATCAGGTGTCAGGAAAGAATGGCCTGGGGAAGTGGGGAAGCAAAACAGCTGGGATGGGAGCGCTCCCATAAAGAGTAAAGCCAGACACTAATTCCACTTTTGGGAGGAAAGACTAAGACACATATTGCATTAAAGAGAGCTAAAAACACAGACTGCCTTCCCTAATGTTATTCTTCCATGCAAGCGGTTTCCATAGTGACATCGCTTGATTGCAAGAGAGAGCGGAGATGGCCACAAGGCAATCTCTGCTAGGATGCTGTTCACACCACGAAAAAGCACGAGACCTCAAATCACTTCACCAAAAAACCCTGCAATGCAGTTGCTCGGTCCCCGAAGTGCGGCTGGGAAGGGAAGGGTCGAGCGGTCTTGTCCTACCCCCGGGCAGAGCGAGGAGACTTTCCCTCTCCAGCCTGGAAAGTCTGCAGAAAGCAAACTCCCTGGCTGACCCTGCTACATCTGCCACCAATGGGCCCGCTGCATCCCAGCCCTTGGGGCAACTGTTCAGAAAATGGGCTTCATCCCTCCAGTCCATCATGAACACGGCCAGGAGTGAGACTGGTAAGTTGGAAGAGCTGACGAAATTTCACACAAACATCGAAGTGAAAGAATTCTTTCTTATACTTTCCCTACACTTCACTCAACACTGATTAGTACATTAAAGAGCTTTATTGACCCCTGGCAGTTAAACGGAAAGCTTTCTTGTTGTAGCACTGAAAGAAGGGACAGATTTTCCAACAGCTGTCTAATATCTCTGTCAACATGGAAATGAAATAGATTTAAGGACCTCGGAAAAGCATCTGAACATTTAGTGCCCAGTAATAATGAATTCCAATTTCCACTTGCAGAAACTGGAATTACTCTCAGTCTGTTCTACCAGCTTTCTAAATAAACATCTGGCACAATTTTATTTTTAGAAGAAAAATCATCTAAAAACAGGCTACTAGCTGACCACCTCCTTATTAACCCAGCTACATAGGCACAGTGTTTGAAAAATGCTATTGTGGAACCGTGTGTCATGTTCAGGCCTGCAGGGAAAAAAAGAGGGTAACAATAAATAGCCAAACAACAGAATAAAAGAGAGTCAATTTCAATGGGATTTGTGAAACACACCGGAACCCTTCAGATCAGCGTACACCAGTGCTAAGATCAATGGACAAAGTAAAAAACATCCCAGTGTTTCCACCCTCCAGCTGCACACAGCACTCCTTGTTCTTAGATCAAGGCACTGTGATAAAGAAAGATCAAGCAAACGTAGCCCGAGGACCTGTGAACAGATGTCTGCTCCTTTCCTTGGTCCAGCACAGTCTGCTACAGTTCATAGCTTAAAACCAACAACAAGATTAAGCAATTATTCCCTATATGCTTGTTATGGTCCTCCAATAAAGCAGCATCTAAAATAATAGCTTTTCTCCTGCCATCCAAGGTTGAGTACTGCAGAAAAATGTGTTGAAGCTGATTAGGTTAGAGAGATAGGTCTGCATAAATAATTGCTGAAAGTCAGCTAAGTCAAAATAATAATAGCAGAGAAAATTAACTTTCAGATAGAAAAGCTACCTGCCTATGCTCTCATTTGTATACTGAAGACTAATTCAGCAAATGAAGAATACAATTCTAGGGATGAAACAGGTAACCCAGGGATTCATGGTGATAGGTGTCACAAAAAGCAGGTCTACCCTGAGATCAATTGGCTTTGAGAAGATTTACATTCATTATTATTTTTTATAATTATTTTTACCATTATTATCATGGAACCATGTTAAGATTTATACAACTTTTCTTGGTTGCTTTGTCCTGTATGTCAGCAAGGGAGCCTAGATTTACAGATAATTAGGTAGACTACTTGAAGCAATTCAAGATTTCCTTTCATACAGTTGAAAGGTGTATTTCTTTTCCTGAATTTCTTTTTTTTTTTGGCTCCTATCTGTCATCAGTTACTTTCTTCAAAGCTGGCACACTGTACATAGCAGATTTCTTCTTCAATTACTATTGCTGTAGTTATTAAAGATCATCCCTTCTCTGTGCAGTCAACAATTTGAATGTAGAAGGCTTCATGACAATCCTCCCTCTCACAGGAGAGGAAATGTCTTGGGTCAGTATCTCATCCCTTCAAGGTCTCTCTTCTTGGTCTTGAAATAATATTTATAGCCCCGTTTGTCTTGTCAGTACCATTCCCTCTTCACAAGAAAGAGCCAGTTCAGAGTAATCCTTACCACCATGTTTTATGCAGGAGTCTACATCTAATAGCAAATACTCCTCTCGGGCCGAGTTGATGAGAGCAGTGCCATGTCTGCTGAGCACTTCTGCTGTCTCTGCTTAGCTCATTCAGCATGGACTATTGGTCTCCTTCTTTATTTTTACTTCAATTTTTGTATTACTATCCCAGAAATGGATATGTTTCAAGTAATCTGACAGCTTCTCTCTCCTTCTTGACTATTTTATTATTTTCAGTGAAATGCATTTTGTACGACTTCTTTCGCTCATCATCATAAACACCAAAGAAGTATATTTTTCCTGGCAAGTGAAGAAAGTCTGACAATTCTGTATTCAGGACTGAATGTAAGTTAAATAACATTGTGCTGATCCACTGTGAAAACAAGCAAAGCATGCAAAACCTCCCCCAAAATCTGACATCTCACAGTTAGAAAGTAGCTTTCCTACCAACCACTAGGTTGCAGTTGAAGGGTATAGTGCATCACTTTTAACTCTAGTACAAGTCTTTTCTTATGCTTCCACATGAGCAAATGTATGACTCCTTATCTACAAGTAGCAAAAGAACTTTATTTTCATTTGCCTGCAGAACCTAATTTGGGCAGTGTGCAGCTGATAAACTTGTAGGACTTATGAGGTATATCAGTACTGAACTTGTAAAGTTTTCATTTTGAAGAGTGCTTCTGCATCATATTCAGCCTGAAGTTACAGAGCATGTGGCTGAAGGCCGTATTTTAGGGATTCTGCAAATGACCTAACCATAGCCTGCAGGCATGAAGATGGAGAAGTAGTCCCAGAACCCTTTTTATCACATAAGAAACTTGGTAAGATACAGCTAGCATGGAAAATGTGAATAGTTATGAGTATTTTCTACACATGGTTCCCCATCATCATCCCCATCCCCACCCTGACTGCCAAGGGTGGCTCTTGGATTTGGTGAAATATATGATCTTTGTCCCTCAGTGTTGATGGAACCCATTGCCTAATACAACAAAGAGATAAAGTTGACTTGAGGTAGATCTTGAGGTTAATGAAGTCCTTTACCTGACGTCATGCACCCCATTGCAGACTCTCCCCAGTTTA
>VZSZ01000496.1:12500-62546 GCA_013398815.1 Ibidorhyncha struthersii | reverse complement strand
GTTTTAAGTCCTTATAGTTTCAAAAGAAGGCATGAAAAAGTAAAAAAGGCAATCAAATATCAAAAGGCAGAAAAAAGAACTGCAAATGTGTATGCATGCTGTAAATCTTGGGAACATTAAGGAATCTCACTATTATTAAAGCTGCATAAAAGGAAATTCTTCTAAGTTTAGAAACCTCAATCCTCAATTTTGCGATGCCTGCAGTTGGCAATACAGTATGCTTTCTTACAGAGATTCACAAAGCACTGCACGCCACAAGGCTTCCTGTATCCTGGAGGATTTAAATATGCAGGAGCATCCTGTTCCTATTAGATGCCCAATATTCATATCTGAAATCAGGTTTTGGCCACAAAAGAGAAATTAATAACCCATCACTCACCATTTTCTGCGGTAATTAAGGGGTTGCACTAAACTGAGCATTGCGAATTTTCCGTGTGCCAATTTACTGCCACTTTTTAGTACGCTAGCTGAGGAGTCCAGAAATCAAAGAGATGTAGCGACTTCAAACACTAATACCTAGACTTGTGCTGTTCTGAATGAAAATGGACACAGAAATGAACATTAACATTTTTCTCTGCAGACTCCTTCACACAGGCATGTTTGATGCTTTCCTCTACCGGGGCTGAAGCTGGAATTAAGTAATGAATAAACATGTCTCACTGAAACAACTTTGACATTTCAACTAAGTTTACACATTAATTAAGATAAGGTTGTCCTAGCCCCCCCCAAAAAAAGGAGCAGAAATTTGAGAGAATCCAATGGCTGGAGTATAGTATAAAAAAGCTGTATGAACACTTTGTTAAATGCACAGATTTAACCCTGCTGTTTTGCTCCTAATCATTATTAATTGCCTCCAGTGGTGGACATTAATTTCCCTATTGCAGCAACATGCATCTTGAGTTTGGGCATATCCTAATATATCAAGTGGGACAGGTGATATAATTCAGCTGGTCACAGCTGGAAAGAAGACAGCCACCCACATGCAAGCAGTCTGTCAGCCTTAGTTACGCTGCAGACACCACCACAGCCTCCATAACAACATTGTACATTTATCTCTGGGGATAACTTTACAAGAAGTACAGCCGATCAGTTCATCCTATTTAATCTGCTGTTGTCTTAGCAGGAATAAGAATGCTCTAGCCTAGGCTTGAGCTCTGATTTTTTGGGGGCGAAGAACTTGCAAACGTGGTTGGACTGATCCACAGAAGAGCCTGACCCTCTCCTGGTCATTAGAAAGGGGAGGGAGTGGGGATGGTGTCCCAAAACAAGGCATGCCCCAGTAGCCAAAAGTCCAGTGCCTCCATCTGGACCATGAGAGATTTTCATTCACATCCCTGAAGTACCCGATCCAGACCGGAACCCGCTTCCCAAGTATTTTGTTTGTAGGTTCACATAATGATCACTGGAGAAGCTCTTCCCATAAATGAACTATTTCTTCCACGGGCAGGAGAAGTGGCCACGGCTCCACCTTGGAAGAGGCTGGTGGGGAGAGCCCTCCGTTTGCATGCAAAAGATGCAGCTGCATGTGCCTGCTCAGCCCGCAGTCCTGCTGGGAGGAGGACATGTCTCGCTCTCTTCTTTGGGGCAGAAGTTTCCACTCCGGACCCAGGAGGTACATACATTTCCACAAGAAGTTTCCAGGTTTGATGATGGCACATATCCAGGTGAAGAATGTTTCCTTGGAAAAAAAGCCTTGCCCAAGTGTCCTGATTATATAGTTAATTAAACATGCAAATTACTGCTAGCTCAGAGTTCTTTTCCCGGCATGCCCTATAACTCCACCTCAGCAGCCGTTATTTTGTATGCACTGAATTTAAGCTAGAAGACAAAGGAAGTTTGAGGAAATAAAAAACTGAGTAAAAGGATTTGGGGATTTGGCCCAGAGGAAAAATGAGGGTTTAAACTAAGCAGGACCAAGTACCACAGTTGCCTTTCTTAGCTGTAATTAACTGTAATTTGTCAGCATTGCAATTACCTTTATTTGAATCAACCAGCAAAGGATTAGCCATGGAGCCGTTTAGCACTTTGTGCACAAGTTTGGCTGCTTGTCCTAACCGTTGTCCAACTGTGCAAAAATCATTTGTCCAGAAAAAAGGAGGAAATTTAGGATGGTGAAAATTTCTGGAACAAGCTTTCCATTTCAAAATTTTCAGGGAATTGTGAAAGCACCTTTCCAAAAGGAAATTTCTTTTAATATAAAATGATGAATGTATTTTTGGAACCCGAGCCTCATGCTTCATTTGACGAGGCTTTAGGGCAGTTCTCATTCAGGCTGGCTTGGTGATTCCTGGCAACTACTTTGCTCTTGAGTTCACCACTATAAAAGTGAAGAGCAAGAGTTTAAAAAAGCAACTTAGTTATTTAACAGAACAGGTCCTGTTGTAATAGCCTGACTTGAACTTGACAGGTCTTCTTTCTGCTTCTTAGTTCTTGTGCCTTTCAAATTATCCTAATCATATAGGTATTATCCTGCAAATTCTTGTTGCATTTTGCAGACATGCCTTATCATTCAGGGATGGCACCATAGGAGTGTGGTTGTTTAATGAATCAGAACATTGAGGTGAAACCGGTCCTTAGCATGTTAGCATGTAATAACACTTTACACCGAGACTAAAAGCATTATACAGTGTGTTTTTTAAACGCTCAATGATTAAGCTTGATGCATTTGACCTAGCTGAAAATCATAAGTACTAGAGATAAAGGAAAAATATGTTTACGTGGCTTTGAAAGGGTTTAATTCCTCACCATGCCTGTGAATTATTCCATACCAGGTCTCCCAAACAGTATCTTGATAATTAGATCTCCATTTCTTTAAAGGTGACATTCTGTCTTGACAGCATCTAAATTACGTTGTTTTCTTTTTCTGTTGGGACAACACATTGTCAAAGTAAATCACAGTATGGAATACTCTGCCTCCTGACTTTGATCCCCCCCTCTTTTCCCACAGAAGAGCCCGGGCTGTGGCTTGGCGGTGAGCCGGAGCTGATCAGCTACCGCAGGCATCTGGGGCTGTGTTTACCTCTTTCTCATTCCCCAGCTTTGTTGGAAGGAGCTGGCGCTCCTCCTGCAGAGGATGGGTCTGGCTCCTCATCTACTTGACCCCACTCAGCCTTCCTTGGAAAAGTCTGTCCGCTTAGCTGTGGACAGCTTTATTTTTCATCTGGACTGGCACCTGGTTTGGAGGTCTGGAACATAGTGTTTATGCTCGTCTTGTCTTTTTTTACCACTTCTAAGGCATGCCATTTTACTACCCAGGAACCCAGTGAAGGCTTTAGTAGGGCAAAAATTTGCTACGAAGTCCAACAAGGAAGGAAAACAATGCTGGATATGCTGCAGTTGCTGTCATGAACTTACACAAGATTTTTTTGTTATCTAGGCAGCAGGAGTGTTTGGGTTAAGCTGCCAGTGCCACTCTGTCACAAATCTCTCTGCCAACCTGTGAATCAGACGCTCGCAATCAAGACGGGTCAATTAAACTGTTGGGTTGCCAGTTTTGGATGGCTTGGCTGAACAGCCATGTTTTTTGCTAGAACTGTTATTTATGAGTTATCACGGGAAGATTACAGTGTTATGAGCACTGTTATTAACTCGAGTTTAAAGGAACAAAGGCTTTGTACTAAAAAGGAAACAGTAAGGAAAAAGCCTTGCACAGTGGTATGTGGGCTGAGTTCCTTACAGCAGTATACATTTCCCTCTTAATTAAAATAGTTAAACTGGGGAACTAGACATTGATGCAATATGTTGTTCCCATTCTGGAAATACATTCACTAAGAGTTAATAAATAATCTATGAATTCTAATCTTTTAAAGTCATTTCAGAGGGATGAAGTCATCTGCTATAATTGTAAATGCAGTACCTCTGCCTTCACTGCATTCAAATGTAAAGGTGAGAAACTGATTAGAGGTGCTGGGTTGCTAGAGATAGATGCCCCAATTTAAATGCCACACCATTTGTTTTTACCAAATTGAGTCGGTAGAATAATATTTCCTTCTATTGTAAGGCTTTAGCCCTGGATTTATACCTGCTTATCCCAGGTTTAGCTGGGGAAAGGGATTCATTTTCTTCTTACTAAATCTGCAGGGATTGCCTCAGTTAACACAGGTTGCCTACGTAGACCAGATTTCCCAGCTACACAGCCCTAGTTACCTGGTGCCAGACCTACAAGAGCATCACACTCTCATTTTGACATCTGAGGCAAATCTTGCTGCAGGAGCATATTTGAAGCTGGTTTTGATAAACGTAAGGGCGTTGGTCTCCTTTTCTTTGCTTTTAGCAGGAGCTGAGCTGACTTGCCTGGAAAATCAAGCTTCCCGTGTCCAATTTCAGATTCTAAACTGAAAGCACGCAGCAGGCTGTAAATCTTCCCAGGTGGTGGGGTCATTGCTGAATTTGGTTTCTCACCTCCAGACCACTACCAGCCTCAGGGTGGATCATTTAAAAGTGGTTTGTGGGTGACTATGCTGTCCAGCAGTTGCAATCAGGACTGCAACACAGACGCTCTCATCTCTGATATCCATATTTCTGTAACCAGGTTTAATTCTCCTGTCGACAGTCAAACTAGCTGACACAATGCTGTCAGTCAGCGCAAGAAAGGATAAGCCATGTCAAGCTTCATATTCACTCAGGTCCCATCAGTTGTTTACTTGTGATAAAATGTCATGGTTTGGAGCGTGACTCCCCTTCATCTGTAGCAAGTAGTGAGTTTTAATTGAAATCGCATCATCAAAGGGTTGCAGTCAAGCACTGCTATGTTTCTTGGTGATCACAAGTCCAAAGGGAATGATTTTAATGAAGCAGAGAGCCCAGGAACTCGCCGGCTAAAGTCCCACCTAAAGGAAAACTCAAGCACGCTTGAAAGTGCAGAAATACTCAGAGCAAAGATCAAACTTCCCTTGCACCTCATGAAGCATAGCAGAAATGTTACTCACTAGAGATCCAGCCCCAGCTAAACCTACCACTGCAGAAATGAAAGACAGGCTGTACCACTTTCCTAGGTCATTCAATACCCCAGCATTTCATGTGAATATCAATGGCAGCATTGTTCAGTATACCCATTATATAGCGACAGTCAAAAATGGTATATCAATGATAGCATCTTTAATAGCCATAAAAATAAAGTGAGGAAGACAGAGGGTGATAAATAAAGAACAGCCTGTATTGATCCATCTGCATCTAGTTTGTTAGATTTCTTATACAGTTCATGGGAACAAAAATCTGTCAGTTTGTCCTCCTTCAAAATGAACTGCTTTCCATTAGCAGGCATCAGATGATCTCATGGGTTTCAAAGAAACATGCAAGAGGGATCTGCAAAAAAGGATATAATGAAGATTATTAATATAGCAATAAATTTCATCAGCCTTGCCTCTTGAAACTAGGACAACTGCACTCAGCAATAATAATAATAATAATAATAATAATAATAATAATAATAATAATAATAGTCTGAAGCTCTTCTGCAGCTCTGTAACCTCCCTATGTCACTCACTGTTACAGTAGCTTTTAAAGTGGCGCTTAAGCCCATCTGCTAGGAAAATATCACTTGCAAAGCTTTAAGTGTGCATTAATCCTGGATCCCATGTGTGGCAGCTTTGCAACGGTCCCACTGCATCTGAGGACTGTCACGTTCGACTGGCAGAAGATGAAGAGATGCTCTGGAGTCCCTCTGCGGTCACCTCGTGGAGAGCCTGGACTGCAGCTATCCCAGCCAGCCTGCCATGGGCACAACTTGCCGTGTACCTCTTCACATCTGGTGAATGATCTACAGAAAACTGATACTCATATAGCAGCCTTGGGGCTGCAATGCAGGCGGCAGGATGGGAGAAAGGTCTGGGAGCGGAGGAGACATGAAAGCTCTACGGTATTTATACAAATGCTGGCAGACTGTGCCAGAGCTATGGCTCCCACCGGGTGTCCTTTCACCCTGAGGCAGCATACTCCTTCACCAGCCCAACCATCCTCCACCTCGGCTGCCAGGGGCTTCCATGTCTTCAGTGGATAGTCTCTTTAGGTATTGCTCAGCTAGGGTGTGCTGGCACATCCCTTGAGACCAATATCTCTTCCTACGTTCAAGGTTGCACAGAGCGAGGGAGAATGAAAGAACAAATAAAACTACTTTTTGCCTTCTGATTTTTCACTGTGTCCCCTTTTCCAGAAACAAAGCCTTCTTCTCTTTCTTTCAAGGATCAGGTGCCTCAAAAGTTCAGTGCCCCAAGAACTGCAGTAAATCTTTTGCACTTCAATGTATGTCTGCGTTGGAAAGGAAGAGGCCACAACCAGAGAAAGGGGACTGAGCCACTGCGGAGTTGGTGGTGACAGTGGTGGGACATCCCTCCATGTCTGCAAAGGCCAGATGAGTGACTAAAGCTGAGGCTGAGCTTACAGCCTACAGTACGTGCTGGTTTTGGCAGATTATTATTAATATCAGAGTCTGTTTGAAGGCAAGTACATAGGGGATTTTGGAATATGCATGTACATGTGTTTGGCGGGCTCCATGTGCTCACCAATATGTACAATACTTCTCCCTTTAAGACCCCAGGTGCTCGAGGCTACATTCCCAGAGCATGTGGGAGGTCTTTCACAGGGCCGCTCTTTGCCTCTGTGGAGAGGATGCCTGAGTGTTGAGTACGCACTGTTTGCCTTCCAGCCATGACACATGCTTACATATTTTGGAGGGGAACAGCAACATTCCTAATAAAGACACAGCACTAAGCAAACGGCTCAGAAATACTCCCTATTTTCAATGATTTCAAACCATTAAACATCTTCCTTTCTGCTGGGTTTTGAGCATGATGTGGTTCTGATGCATCATGTTGCATTAGAACTTTGCACATGATCTTTGCCCATTTCAGTTTCTCACTTCCTGCAATACGAACAAGCTGACTTATTTTCTTATCAGATTCCCATTTCCCGCCCCTGAGTCACAAGAGGAATAAAGCCCTGTTACGGAGAGCAAGATGCAAATAGCTTCTAGAAACTTGCTGCTGCCACAGTTTACCAGCTCCTGAAATTCCAGTTACTTCACCTTTTTTCCCAAAGAAGTGATGCTGAAGCCACTACTGGCTTAAACTCTTTTCCAAAGAGTATGAGATGAGCAGAGGAGGGAGCAGCAGCCAGACATACCTGTATGCAACTAACAGACTTTTATTGACCACTTTTTACCTTGAAGCTGGTGGTGGTGCATGGAAGGATGACAGTCAGGGTGCAAATCATGGCATTTAATTTGGAAGGCATTGCTTCATATATATGATGCTCACGCGCTGAAACGCATAAATTTAGAAGCAAGGTCACCTTCTAAGAAAGGTGTAAAGGCATCCAAACTGCCTGTTGTCCCAGACCCACGCTGACTCCTAAACCATGCCATGGGGCTGATTGAGGGAGAGTTCATTGTCCCAGGTCAGGAACACCCTGACAAGCTCATGGAGCAGACAGCTGCCTTCCAGTACCTGGGAACTGGTAGAGCTACTGCTATGGAGAGACGCATCATTTGGCGCAGCTCCCACTGCTCCATGCCTCCTCAGCTCCCCTGTGTATTTTAGATGCTACTGTACAGTGTATTTTAATATATCGCCCAACACAGCTTCAAGGAGGGAGGCAGAGGGGCGTCGAACAATATTGTTATAAACAAGCCTTTAACTCAATATCATTGTTTGACAGATTTGAGTTCTTGATCCTGACTGTTTACACACAAGCCGACACACAGACACACACACATACATACACACACTTAAATAACCTCTGTAGTTTAAAGCTCTGCTACTCCCTTTGTCCTTGTATCCTTTCCTCTAATGTTTATGACCCGTTTTCAAAGGCATGCGCTGGTATCTGATGATCTGTGTCTTTTCAAGTCTGCATGCAGACATGCAATCTCACTGTCTGGGTAATGCTTCCAACGGACAGCCTTCCAACAGACTCCCTTTTCTCTTCACTCCTTTGCCCCCTTCCCACGGATAAAAATGACTGATGAAGCCCATTACTTATCTATCAGATAATAGATCTACTTTGACACAGATTCCTTTATAAAACTCTCTCTTAGCAAAATTTGTTCTGGATGTCGAGGAGGCATTGGGCTAAAACATTGCTTTTGCTGGGGGGTTAATTTAGCATTTAAATTCTTTTTCTCTATTGACTTTTTTTTGTGGAAAATTGGTCCCCCATGTGCAGCAGAATTTAGCTGATCCATACTTTTATGATAAAGGAAAAAGGCAGTGTCACAGTAAAAAATTTCTCCCTGTAATGCTGACAGCATCATGGCTTGTAGACATGATTAAGATGCATACAGCAAAATCCTGACACCCAAACCGGGAAAAGATGGTGCCATGAAAAGGGATTTAGTGGCTTTTTGTTAGTTCTAGAGCATTGCCAGTGATTAGGAGAATGAGGTGCTTTGTAGCTTTGGCCTCATTTCAAAGCACCATGCTCTACTACACTAAGTACAGAACAGCTCAAGCCCTGAAAAAATGCAGATCAGCTGCAAGAGGCTTGATTTATTTCTGGGTTCGGGGCCACGCTTCTGCCCTGCCCCAGCAGTGCTTTGAATCTGTTTGCACACAGTGTTTTCCAGCTGCATCAAACCCTTGCAAGTGCATCCGAACCCAGAGAAACTCAGATTTGCTGGTCGGTTCATGACACACTTTCATGACAAATGGAAAGATGCTCCCAGATGAAATTCTAGGAGTCCAAACCCAGGCCAACATTTCTAACACAAGGAATTTTCAGACCCTGCAAGCCACAACATCTGGAGTTACAGCAGTCGTTGCAGGGCCTGGGTATCAGACAGTCAGCTTCACACAGCCCAGTACGTGAATAACTCCCATCCGCTTTGTCCACCACATCAGAACAGAGAGCAGAGCAGCCCCTCATGCCTCCAAAGCACTCCCACTGCTCTTGGTGCATGGGTGTCCCCAGCTGGGTGATGGGTGCGCAAGTTCTCCTTCCAGCAGGGACGTGTGCCTGCAGCTCTGCTGGGTGCCTGGCTCTTCCAGAGCCTTGCAGAGACATTTATTTCACATTCCTTTTTTCTGCAGACTGTTGCTCCCTCTCCCCGGGGGCTGCGAGGAGTAGCAAGGAAGAGAATGGCAGCGGCTGTTTGGTATACATCCTTGTGGGGGATGTATAGGTTACTACAGTTTCCAATTTGGCATAGCTCCCAGAAACAGCTCTTGCAGAAATACATATTCCTGAAATGACCTAAAAATAACCCAGCGGCAACCTGAAGCGTATATAAGTTTGGAAGATAAAGATACAGAAGGTATAAAACTCACTGCTCTGCCTGCATCTGCACCCAGGAAGCACCTTTATGGTGATGTTATTCCAGCCCCAGGCTTCATGTCATGCCTCACCCACCCACCACGACACTCTGCTCCTGGTTTGAAGGACGTGGCTTGAAAGCAGCAGAAAGATTGCTACTGCCTGGGCTGGATCAAGAGGCACCCATGCCTTTGGATAACATTTTACTTGGGTGTATGGAACAAGCTCCTCATGAGATAGAAGGTCTCCTGGGAACAAGGAGGTTGAAATGAGGGGAGCAGCGTGGTTTACCCCAGACTGGCAGGACCTCTTCCAATGCCTCAAGCAGGGGTTGAGTGTGTTGGCAGCACTGTGTGGAGCAGACATCAGGGCTCCGCGCTCCCCGTCCAAGGACCACTGCTCTTCACAAGTGTTATAAAGCACTCAAAGCAAAAAAACCCTGGCTCCTCTCATATGCCATTAGTTTTAATATTACCTGCTATACAGAAGTAGAGTTAAATTATCTTCAGTAGGTTTATCTCCATTTTTAACAGCAGTGTCTGAGAGTCAGCAGAGTCCTTCACAAATCCCATATCCAAAATGAATATATGAATATATTGAGAAATTAGCATGAAATGGACAATATGGCAAACTTATTTCACATCTCCAGACAAAGACAAATGAAAATCAAGAATCTCTGCAGCGCCCTGAAAAAAAAAGCATCTTATTGAATAAATTACACTTGAAAAGGCAGCAGTGTTTTTTTAATGGTCAAAGATTGATTCCCAGAACCAGAAGCCTGAACCAGCAATCAGAGTACCTGCTTCTGTCTGGCCCATCCTGAGAGCTCTTCACAGCAGACCTGAGTAAATAATTTGCAGTAGATAATTTACCTGCAAAAAAAGCTTTCTTTTTTTCGCTTACTGAATGTCAGTACCTTGATTGTGGCTTCCTCTAATTTATTTGTAATTCAAATTTACTTGTCCAATTTATTATCTTTCTTCTTTCCTAACAGGTCAGATAGATAGACTGTGAAGGGTCTGCTACAAGTATTTCAACCTGCCTGTTCAAAAGAGGGCTGAGTTCATCATGAGTGGTATCACACAGGATTATTTTTTACCTCCATCTGCAGGAATGCAAATTTTGTGATCAGGGGAAGAGCTTTGGGTTGATAATATAAATCTTATCCTGCTGGAGGGGTTTTCCTCAAAGCTTCAACGCTGGAAAAGTGGTTGTGCCGCAAGATCTGCTGTCTATGTGCAGAGCTGAAATTAAATCTTCTTTTTATTACATTCACTTGAAATAACGGCACCTGCATCCTCAGGCTGGGTTGCCAATGGCACAGTCAAACCTCATTCAGTTGCCTGTGTGCCTGGGCTGGAGAAAAATTTCCTGAGGAACGGGGACCCCCGCTGTGTTAAGCAGTGTCCTTTTTAAACGTACTAATTGCAGAGCACAGAATGAAGAGAAATGGTCACAGCAGTGGTGGATGAAAAATTTTTGTCCCTCATTAGGCAAGTTTAAGCTCGAGGCTCTGGTAGAGCTTTGTCATCTCAGCCCAACACTTCTGCTATATGGCAGTATTCGAGCATGCAAACTTCAAATGGGCTTTTTGCGGGCGTTCATGCAAGCCAGGCTCCATCACTCTAATGTCTGCAGAAAGCAAACAGAAAAGAGCGGGGAAGTCTGGGCAAAGGGAATCCATTTTCAAACCTCCAGCAACACTAGTCCACTTAATGTAATCCCTGTCTTGGCCCCTGGATGTGAGAGATGATTGAAAACCACAAACCCAGAAACATGTCAGCATCAGCTAACCAGGTCTTGGGTAGGACACTAGCTCTTAATGGGTGTTTGCTACTATTCACACTGCTGCTCACCCTTCTTTCAAGTTACATGGTCAGATATAATCAGTGAATATGTCCATGCAAATTTGAGCAGAAGATAGGTTTCTGAGTTAAAGTGAAAGTTAAGTGAAGCTTTATCTAGAGAGCTATAGAAGTTATTTCTCAACCTTTTTGAGAAATGACCACTTCAGATAGCATTTCTGTAATTGTTCTACTGTAAAAACCAATAAAAATTAGGGAAACCTTGGGACGCTTGGTTATCGTTTTCATTCACCTTCTCCCCTCTGTTCACTTGTTTGCTTGTGTGGGTGTATGAGGGGTGAGGTAAATGTGTACAGTTTGGTTTTGTGTTTGAAAACCCAGTGGTTTCACAGCTATTTTCCCTTGCTTGTGGGGTCTGCCCCATGGGTTGATGAAAACCCTTCTGGAGGGTTGAAGGCATCCAGGCGTAGATAGGCAGAGGTAAAAGCCACATACAACTGAAGAATCAGCTCCAGTTTTGTCCGAAATCCTAAATGAAGGGCTCATTTCTGTCCACCTGATAATGGTGCTCCTGGTTCCAGCAGTAATTGCCTCTGAAACCTGTAGGAATGTTTTCCTCTCATTTTGGTCTTCATTTTCATGGGCCCTTGCACTCCTCATCCCTGATCTTAGGTGAGAAGAAACTACCAAAGTAATGCAAGAGGGCTGCCCAGAGGAAAGCAGGGCAGAGTCCCCGCAGAAGGCCCACCTCACAACACCCCCAACCTGCCTGCTGCAATGGTATCGCCAAGCAAGCATCCCCACCCGCCACTGTCCTGCCAGCCTCTGGGACAGCACAGCCTTCATTGCATTGCATTAAGGGCAAGGACATGAAATATTCACATGCCCAGGCCCCAGATCTAGCAGGCCCAGGGGTCCCAGCCGTGCTCCCTGAGACCTTAGCAGTGAGACTCCTCCATGAGCTATTTCTTCCTGATGTAAAGCGGGGTCGACTGCCTCCGGCCAGCTGACTGGCAGCCGAGAGGCCCTTAATGAGCATCTCTCCCCCTTGGCGGCGCTGGCTGAAGGAGACCTCAGCTGGGAGGGAGAGCTGCGATATCGGGCTGAGTTACCCTGAATTATTCTTTGCGCATCTAAAAAGACATAGCTGCTATTTAAAAAAGCCCATAAACCAACCGTGCATCCAGCATATAAAAGGCCGAGAAAAAAATAAAAAGCACAGCATGCATCTATATTTTAAAATAAGTTTCATTTATCCCAATTGCCCCTTTTCTGAACCACTGATAGGACAAACCAGGACAAAAAAACTGAGGAGGGACAGAAAGAAACCAAGACCCTGTGGATAATTCAGGAGTGATATGCCATGCATGAGAAATGGTACTGAAAAAGGCATGAGAGACATTTTCTTAAAAAAATGGACTGTGGAAATGTTTGCTTCCTTGGAACAATCAAGAGCAATAAATAGAAAGAAGTAAGACTGCAAAGAGCCTGAAACTGAGAGCAGAAAGCTCTCAAAAACCTGACTGGGTTGGAAAAGAAGAGGCACTGGAAGTTTTCAGAGAGGAGTGGACGAGCTACGAGGACATACTTGAAGAGGACCCCATGTTTTGCACATGGCCGAGGTAAGAGCAGAGAAGGAGGCTGTGGCCACCAACACAAGTGAGGATTTTTGCTCTCGCCTAGAAAGAAAAAAAAGTCAGGTCTAGAAAAGCCATAGCAGGAAGGCGTGCCATGGCCAGCTCCTCTTCCTCATGATGCCCAACCCTGAGCTATTGCAAAGGGGAATGACGGCTGGAAGTCAGCGCAGCGGCAGGGAATGAAGACGTGCTGCTGAAGCACAGCCTGCCCGAGATGAGTGTGACACCGGTTTTGTGTGACTGTCATAGTTGGACTGGTGTCCAGGAGCCAGAGATTAGTATAACAATGACATGGTAGCAGATTGAATTTCCTCAATGGTGAAGGCGAGCGGGAGAGGCTGGGGATGAGTGTGCTTGGTGTCGGCTCGGGTGAGCAGTGGTGTAATGAATGACAGCCTTTGCTACACTCCTTGTTTTATTTTTTAACCATTAAAAATACATTGCTCGCAACACACAGGGTCACCAAATAGATGCAGAGGCTACACCTGAAACCCAAAGAACACAGAGATTCAACCTGGAAAAAAAGATTTCTTTTGCTGCTATATCTATAAAACAAGATTGAGGATGTCATTAGGCATCAGGCACTGCCCGTCTGGTGAGGTGTTTCCTGAGCCTGTAGGTAGACGCCAAGGAAAGTGAACTGGGTAATTGCCTTTCCTGGGGCACCAAACACAGGGGTGGGGCTGGGGGCAGAGATACTTATGAAAATTTTGTGCTGCACTGCCCGCCCGGTTATTTAGCAGGTGTGTGTGTTGTGTGTGTGAGTCTGTCTGTGTGCACAGCTTTAATTAGCCTAGATATCAAATGACTGCATCAGAGTCTCTCTCTCATGATTTTTAAAGGACCCCTCTTGTTGTGCTTTTTACTGGCAGATTTATAAAGGAGCTGGGAAGCAGTGGGGGTGTGCCCAAGCACTGGTGCTCTTTCCCAGCCTTGGGAGGCAAAATGTACCCAAGCGGGAGGGAGGCAAGAATCCAGGGGAGACCCCAGCACATCTCTCTGCCCTCCCCCCTGGCAGCCACCAGCACAAGAAATGCAATTAGGGCCTGGGTCAGCCCAGATGATGCCCAGCTGTCAGACCCTGATAGAAATCCTGGAGGCAGTGGGGGCCGGGGGTGTGTGTGTGTGTGAGTGTCTCAGCTGGGTAGAAATGGGGCATTAAAACCACCCCAGCTCATCCAGGCTCCAGAGTTGCACCGACCGCTTCAGGACTAAGCTGGGGAGAAGCAGGGACTTTACAACAAAATGAGTGTAGCGCCCTTTGTTGTGCCCACACGGCAAAGCAAGAGGCTCATTCGAATCCATGAGACTGGCGTTTTCTTGTGGCGAGGGCCAAAGTGCCTGGCTTGGGGAAAAAGGAGGAAATACAGTCAGAATTTCACAGTCCTTGGCCAAAGGTGGTCACCTCTGCCCATCACTTTCTCTTCGTGAAGGATTTTCTATGCGCTGGTCGTCGCAATGATGTTACCACGTTTCTAAAATATATTATGTACAATTGGACCTGGTCAGTGTATGATGAAGCCAAAGCCAAAGCACAAGCTGACAAGCACAGAACTGACCCTTACCTGTTGGTCATACCTTTCTTCCCCACAGAGATGTGACTAGGATGAAAGAAAAGTCTCCACAAAGCCCCTGAAACTGGTGAAAATTAGAGTTGACTGAAAAGGGGAATCTTGGGAGGAAAATAGCACTGTTAATTTTTTAATTTCACCTGAATTCTGGAGGAGAAACAATTTCTTCCCCTTGTGTTTCTTTGAATTATGGAAAGGAAATTCCACACAAAATTGTTTTGTTTTCTTCAAAGCTCTTGGTAACTTATGTGTTGATGACTTGCGTGTTTCATGTTACAATGTCAGAAGGAAAGGCCAGGTCTTTAATTTTTTTTTTTTTTGCATAAAAATGAATGAATTCTTTGTTCCTTTCATTTTGACATGCTTTGTGGAGACTGTATGCTCAGCAAGTCTAAAAACTTTTGGGACAACCTGTCACAGCCTCTAGGAAGAGACTAAATAAGTGTTAACCAAAGCATGAAATATGAAACACAACAACACAAGACAGAATGAAGTGAAACTCTGCTCTGATTTCAAATCATGCATAAACAGATTTCCTTGCAATAAGCACAGTGCCTGATTTTTTTCCATTTCCCTTGTGTTTCACTTGTGTTATCTTTTTCAGGTGGGAAAAATAAAGTGGCATCTCAAAATATTTGACTTGCTCCAAATGAAATTATTTCTGTTATTCTAAGCCAGACCCCATTAAAAATGAACAAAGAAATCTGTTTAGAAAATTGGTATCCATTTGATGTGTACTTTCCACTGCTCTTTCTACCAAAAACATTGTCCAGTCAAGAAGTACCAATAACCCTCCGTGGCCAGGTTTAAGGATGAAGGAACTAAAAGTCAGCGGTTGAGTTCAGGACCACTTTCCAATAAATATTACCCATCCCTTGAAGAAAAAAATCGGTAAAGTATAAAATCTTATAGTGCATTTTTAAAAAGGAGATGTCCCTTAGCAGTGGTATCGATGTCTTTCATGGACATTTGCAAGGTGTACATTTTTTTCTAAATTTCCTACAACGACGATATTTTTGAGAAATAAAAGAGGCTTGGTGAGTGGCCAGTAAGTGAGGCTCTCGCAGCTGCTGTTTTACAGGTTCCAGTAATTCTCACATCTCAGAATATGTCTCTGTCCCTGTTAGATCCTGCCCGCTAGCAGTTGTGTTGCACTGGTGTCTCACTGGAGAAGGGTTAGCAGAATGCTAACGATGCTGTTTTTGTAGCAAGTGCAGTTACTTCTGTAGCCTGTGCATTACTTTCAGGTTTTAAGTCAGCTTTACTCAAGAGACCAGTGCCGCTGTCTCCTGAGGGGTTTCCTTCCATTCTGCTGAAACAGTTGGTGTTGCCAACAGCCAGGACTGGAGAAACGGCTGAGTGGGCTCTTGGCCAGCTCCAAGGTGGAAATTCATGGTTTCCGTTATTTTTAGTATGCACATTAATATCACCCCGATGCAGATCCCCAGTGCTTTTCACCCTGCTTTATGGAGCTCTGCAGTCCTTTGCTGGTGAACCAGCTGTCAGTGCACACAGGGCACGGCTGAGATTGGGAAATTCAGTTCATGCTTGTGTGAATTCAAGCAGCTTCCAGTGCTATGGAAAGCAGCGACACCTTCCACCCTCCTTCCTGCCTCCCCTGTAAAAACACGCCAAAAATCTCATCGCTTTTGGTGATAGACCTCACTGCAACATAGTTGTGCCTGAAAAAAAAATAAATCACAGATGCACACTCTGCCTTGCAGCTTCAGCTGGGAGAAATGAGAGTCACAAGCTCTGGAAATAAATCTGCCTCTCACTCAGCACCAGATAACCGACAAGTGTTCGTCCATCTGCCGTAAGCAGTCAAACTGTGAGTTCGCCGATGTGGTGTAATTGACTGAGGCTTTTTGGACCGTGCTCCATGCCCGCACACTGGGTCTCCCACAGCAGTGTTCAGGGGGTGAGGGCTGAGAGGCAGAGGCGTTCCTCGAGACCTGGCTGATGGAGCTGGGTGACAGCAACGTGAACGGATGGCTGGAGCGGGGTCATTGCATGACCACGTTAACGCTTTCTGCCAGCAGCACTGACGGAGGAAGCTCTCCGCAGCTGTCCCTCAGATCCCTGTGCCACATATTCAAAACCCTTTCTGCTTCACAGCTCATCTGTAGTCACTTGTATCAGTTACCGACCCCGGCACCAAACTTCTGCCTTAGCCTTTAGGTATCAATCCCTTTTGTCATCACTTTTCCCACTGGTGTCCTTAAATGGACACAAGAGGTGGGTGATGGTAACACATCCCTGCAGCATCCGTGGCAGCCGGGTGGTGTGACCCACACGCTGGCAGGGCCCACGGCCGTGGCGGCAAATGTCCCCTCCCTCAGCTCAGCCAGTCATGATACCCTCAAAGTCCCCTTGCTCCTGGAGGCTTCCCAAAAACTTTGCAGAGGAGGATGAGCAGGGGGAACGCTCTTGTGCCCCATGCTGGCATCACTCAGTGTCACCACCACTGCATCTACTAGATTGGGAAGTCCAGACAAAGCCCGGCTGGGAGTGCCAGGACCAGCTTGCTCACTCAGGGGTGAAGTAGCACGGTGATCAGGATGAGATGAAAACGATGCTGCATCCACCACAAACAGAGACACCGAAGAAAGCATAGGGTAGATTACACGGAAGTTGTAGCTCATTAAAGGAAAACATGCTGAGATATTTTTATGTTGCTGTTACTTATAAAAGAGCCAGTTAAAACAGCTTATTATGGTAATTACAGCAATGTAAAGAGAGACCTAGCAAAGATTACAGCACTTTAGTACACCACCATCATGGCTTAAGTGAAACATATTTAGGACTCAAACAAGCATCTCCCACGTGCCTGGGTAGGGTGAAAAAGGAGGAGAAGATCCCTGCATGAGCTGCTCAGGTGGCTGCAACATCCCCAGCTTGGCAGAAAAGCTGTCGGTGGCTGCTCATCATGAGGTGGAGGATTGACCAGAGGAGACTGAGGAGTGGGGCTGGCACTGCGCGGTGGCCAGTGCTTGGTGGGCCATGGGGGAGCCAGGGTGGCAGGCGAGAAGGGGCAGAGGTGGGCTGTGAGGGACATGGGGCCCAGGCTGGTGATCTTGTGGTGGGCAGGTGGCTTAAAGTTCTCTCCATCACCGTCACTCTGTCTGGTGAAGGCATCATGAATCAAGAAAAAGGCTGTGAAGACCCATCTCCACCACGTGACCTGGTGCCTCTGATAAATCCCCCACTTACACCTCCAGCTTTCAGCCACCGGCAGGAACTAGACCATAGAATTTAATGGCCCTTGTGGGATTTGTCCTCCCTTAATTTATCCAATCCCTTTCTGATACAGAATTTATGTTTTCATCCCTGGAGGTAGTGTCATCTCAGACTGTGTACTCCTCTGCACCCAGATTTATACCAGCTTCTAGTTAAAAACTCTCCTTTAACCCTTTACACTCTAAGTGCCAACTACTAGGTCCTTTTTTGATTTTGGAAGAGCCCATCTTTCCCAGGTAGGCTCCCCCCAAGAATTTCCCAAATTCTTAACAAAAATCCAAACTCTTCTCCCCTATACATCTCTCAGCTCCTCACAGGTATCTGCATTTCTACACAGCCCTGTGCAGGGAGTGTCTCGCAGAACATCACTATGAAGTCTGCCACCATTTTATTTATTGGCACCCACCGGTCTCCCCTAGCACTCTCAAATCAGTTATCTGGATGCTTCTTGATGTCTGCCACCTTCACCACCATCATGTGTATGGTGGTGAAGCCCTCATGGCTATCACAAACCTGGTTTGGCCACCTGGGGCTCAGGAGACAGCTCACTTCTGGGGTATGTGACCTGACTGCAGTGTCTCTAACTTGTATTCCACTTCCACAAGGTCATGGGGGTTTTGTCAGTGATGGTCAGTGCAGGCCTCTCAAACCCACTCCTCAGCTGGATTTTTACCTGAATATTGCTTTGCTAACAGTTGATTTTCTTTCTTTGAATTCACAGTTTTCTGAGGAGCTAGGGCTGGAGAAGCCTGCAGCCATCTCCTCTCCCACAGCTAAACTACTGCTGCAGCCAAGTTCTCCTCACTTGGATTTGCTCCCACAGTCACAGAGGCACCCAGTTCAGCATAAACTGTAAATGAGTTACTGCAGATCATGTTTTCTCACGAAGGAATAACATGCAGATTTGGATTCACACAACCTGATTCCAGTCTCCTAAAAGGAAGCACGGCATCAAACAAAGCATTACTCAGGTTGGGTTGTCAGCTTACAGCGATTTAAGGCATGTGAGAAGCCAGGCCAACCAACAGCATTCATTTCACCCCTTAGCAAATATCCAGGTGGTGCTTGCCATGCTGAGAGTGAAGCGTCCTTTCTAACCTCGGAGACGTCACATGGAGCTCTCCCCCAGATGCACTGGCTGTAAAGGGGGCACTGAGAAAGCTTGAAAAAGGACAGGAACATATTTTCCTTTTTTAATTCAGTTTAGGGAATTTAGAAAGGGCACGTGGGGATGTTTTTAGGAGCGTTGACACCGGGGTGACAATGGTTTTGCAAAGACATGCACGCGAGAGCATGGTGATCTGCATCCCCATGTTCAACAAGGGCATCAACCAGTGGCACAGAGCCGCTCTCTTTCAGATCCTCACTCTTACTAAAAATAGGGGACTGTGTAGTTTCCAAATGTAAAACAAATGACTAAACCACACTTTAACTTACTTCAGACTCTCTGCTGAGCATGTCCTTATTCCCATTTAGCAGAATTTACCACACACCAGCCTGAGAAGCCTCTGTGAAAGTGCTCCAGACCAGCCCCTCCTTGGCCTCTGGTGGCTTTCCTACCTGCAGTAACATGTACGGGTAATATCACTGCGTAGAAAACATGGAAATTTGTGAGATCTGGTGCAAAAAAAGATGAGTATAGCATTCCGTCCAGGTGACCGAAATGACTGCTCCTGGGGGGAGGGTGTAGAAAACCCTTGTGGCAGCGGGGCCCCTGTGGGAATGCCAGCCCCCGGCAGCACGCAATGCGGACATGATTTACATCCGTGCTGTGTGCACCGACGCTTTTGGATAGAGGTGCCCCTGTGCCAAGGATGCTGACACTCGATCTGCATTATTGCAGATATGTGGCAATCAGCTGAGCGCCTTTATTGCGAATGAGCCTGACTTACACCAGAGTATCGGCGAGCTGAAGCCAGCTTAGGTTTCTACTTCTGCAGTCGCAAGCAGATGCAACAACCCTCCACAGCCAAGTCTCGTTCTGAAAACTGCTTTCTTTCACACAGGCAATTAAACCTCTCATGAGTAGCCTTGACATTAACACATATTTAAATTTAAAAGCAATGTTTAGTAATAAAGTTGGGGTTTTTTTTTTACCAGTTTATTTGGATGCCAGAGTTGAGCAGAGACCTCAGGGCTGGCTGATTCATGCCTGTTTCATTTTTCCATTCAATCCATTTTCTCTGAAAAGGAGACATAAGCAGTGAAGCCAATATAGTTTTATTGGATCCAATGTACTGCCACTAAAACAAATATATGTACACTCAGGCCACTACACTTTTATTAAAACAAATAGAATTTAATTCAAACCAGCATTCAATAGCTACAGCTTGTTTTTTGATGTTTTGTTTTTTTTTTAAAGAGATCACATTAAATCCTAGCAATACTTTTGTTCAATATGTTTTCACAATCAGATTCATTTGACCTAGACAATATATATTTATCATAGGTAACACATTTTTATTAAAAAGAAATTTACAGAAACTAGGTTTCTTTTGAGCGTGCAGACACAAACCCTAATCCATTGTAAGATTAGACCGAGAGAACAAGTGGAAGAGCCTTGATTGTTATTTTTTATGCTGGTAAAAGGCACTTCTACTTAGGATTTTTTTAAACTACTACACTTGGCATGATGGATGTCTTCACAGAAAAGAGGCTTTTAGAAGTCAGTGTCTTTTTAGAAAAAACATACTTTGTACAGACCAGCAGTGGAAACAAATACAGTGCTCAATACAAACAAATGCAGCCATCAAAGGATTATAATAAATTCAAACAAGAGCAAGGGAATGAGGGCTTGTACCTGAATCAAGGTGAAGCTGCAGGAGACAGTATTTAGAAGAACCACTCTGTGGTATCAGAAATCTAAAAAAGAAAGAGAAAAAAGCTCAATACAGAAATGAAACTGAGTTGTCATTTACAATAGTGATATTCACTTAATTACATTTCCACACCTGTGTTTGTAGATGAGATTTTTACGAATGCCAAGGGGAAGTATATTTCCTTTTTTCACTAAGTGCTTCTGTAAATCAAGCCTAGGTCTCTGTGTGTGTCTAATAGGAAACACAGTTCTACAAAAACCTTATTTTGCACTTCCAAAATCTTTTCAGCTCTTTATTAATTGGGATCCACCATTTGATCTGGAGAGGTTATTGTCTTCCCTAGTCTCCTCTCTCTCTTTCCGCTTCAGTTTCTCAGAGAACAATGCAGAACTTTAGGAAAAGTGTGTGTAAAGCCATTCACCTTTTTTCTTGACCACATTTTGCAAAAGAGCAACTGGTCCTGCTGTGCAAGTCAAGCTGTGTTCTCCACCAGGAAAAACACTCTGGGGAGGCTGTTGAGATATGCCCGAGTGACTGTGGAGCACACAGTTCACTCCAAGTTGGGAGAACACAGGCACTTAACTCCCATGGGCTCGTTTGAATCTCTTTCCTCTGTTGTTAGTAAAGTTTGGGAAGAAAAAAGAAAATTATTTCATAATCTTGTATGAAAATTAGCTGTAGCAGATAGTAAAGGCCTCCTCTGAGCTCATAGTGGTAACAGAAATGAGGATGCCAGCACCACAACCGTCAGAGTGGCGCCTTGGCTGCATTCAGACCTGACACATTTGGAAACAGGCACATCCACGACCACTGAAGCATAATTTTAGTTGCTGCTTGAGCCCCTCCCCAAGGCTGACAGAAGATGCTGGGTTTGTGAATGTCTCGGTGGGGTCGGTGTCAGAAGAGAGTGCATTTAAATACACGGTGGCACAGGGAGGTTTGGTGAGGGGGACGTCCCCAGATTTCTTTCTCTTGCATCCTAAAAAGGATCTGTGTCATGTTGACCTTCCCTCCTGAATCAAGGGCTCTCTCTGGAGTGTCAGTCAGGAAAACATCATTAGGTAGCGGTGGTGGGGGAGCACTATCCCCTCCATATGGGCTGAACAGCTGCCTTTGCAGACTTCCCAGCCGGGGGAGCAAAGGATTAAGTTCAAGACCCATATCCAGACATCATCCCCCACATTGCGCTGAGTGGCAGTGTGGTGCAGGTGACAAAATGCTTCCACTATTTCCAATCCACTTTGTCAGAGACCGGCTACCGCTCCTTTGCCTCATTCCCAGTGACGACATTTCCAGTCAACAGCTCAGCAGCTGCGTCTGCCCGTCAGGCTTCTCCTCCCTGCCAGCCCAGTGCAGAGAGAGGAAAAAAACCCGACCCTGCTCCGAACAATTTTAATTAATAGTGACATTTATCAAGCTGCAGAGGAAGCAACTGCTGCTCGTTGCTCGGGTTTACGTGAAAATAGTAGAAATAAATGGAACTGTCATAAAGTTGTAGACCATCCCATCTTTATTACAGCTAACGCCTGGGAGAAATGAATTGTGAGCAGCAAGAGATACAGGAGCTCATGGAGAGGCTGATGGACTGCCCAAGTGCTGAGGCTTTTGCCAAAAGGCAGCCCATTTCCTAAATCATGCTGCCTTCCTCACTTGTAGACACATGGGTCTGCTTGGGATGCCAGGAGATATGCTGTGCACAGTGACCCAGTAAATGTCATCCAGGTCCCTGCTGCATCACACACCCCTTCAGAGGTGGCAGACCCTGTCCCTCATATGGCTTGGGCACGCCATGCTCCAAATATCCTCTGATGCTTTCAAAGCCCATGTCTGAGTCCTCCCAAGAGCTGCTCATCACCTGCCTCACACTTGCCAAAGGACTGCAAGGCCATGACCCGGCAGCACGTACACCTTCAACAGGTCTGGCACAGGCTTGCCATGGCAGAAAGGCCAAATAACTGTACTATATTGCTGCAAAATGCAAATAGTACATGTTTTTTCATTCAAAGCCCACGTAAGGTCTCTGCGTCCTTACAAGCCACATTACCCATTTGCTGATCATTCACAGGCCTTTTAAATGTTGTTGTAGAAGCTGTAGTATTATCACAGCTTTCTACCAGGGCAGCCTTTGGATGTTTCTACCTGCTTATTGACAGCTCTTCCTTGAACTCCTCTGTAGCATTTATTTCCTAGCAAAAACGTAAACCATGGAAGAGAATAATGTCTTATATCCTGACTCCTGGAGGTAGAAAAAAAATGCTTTTTCTTCACAGATGTGTTCCTGCACCCCAGGTGTCCTTTACTTTAGTTAAAAGCAACAACAAAGAAATAAAGAAATAAATAGGAAGTTTCTGTAAGATGGGAGACTAGTGTATGTGATTTTCTTTGCAAGAGCTAGTATCTGACCTGATATGCAATGCTAACTGGTCCGCTACATGCTTAAAATACATCCTATCAAAAGAAAATTTTATTCCCCAAACCACTATCCCATGAAACAGTAAAAAAGGATATTCTAAGCAAGGGATTAGTAGGGCAGGAGAAGATGTCCTGCAATCTCCCTTGGAAGGGTAAGTCCTCCTGTGGCCCTAGACAATTCCAATGAAGACTTCTTGGGGCAGATATGGCTGGTGTTGGTTTGTTGTTCTGATACAGACCTGCAGCTCTGGATTGACACTGAATACTCTTCAGAATGTCATTTTTGCCTTTAATGCCTCAAAGTAGCTCTGCCTTCCAGGAAGGAAGCCACATAATCACTCATCAGCACTTTCTCAAGCCCTGAAATAGGGCCAAGAGCAAAGGAAAACCCAAATCCCCCAAATGTATATTCACTTTTCTACCCCACAGACATACTGTGTGAGTGGACTGATGATTTTCTGTAAAGTGCTCTGAAATTACAGAATCGGATCCTGATGTTAAATAGCTATAGTCCCCCAAAGTGATAGGCACCCCCCACCCCCTCCCCCCACCCCTAAACACAGAGTCATGTACTGCGTAGGAATCTGGATTCAGCTGCAGCGCTCGACATGTCAGGATATCTTCTGTAACCCGTATTTTTAATGCAATTGTTTAATACAGTACAATGAAGCAGTCATCCTATAGTGACTTTCAAATGGGCCCTCTGATCCTGAAAAAGCACTGTGAATGATAAATTATTCTTCCCAATATCACTAAAGTAAAATCCACCTCTTTTTTCTCCTTTAGCTCTAGCCAGCAGCAACTGTTGGCTGCTGATAGCTACAGACAGCACATTTCCCTTTCAGGAAACAAATATTGTTTTATTTTGTAGGAAAAAATATCCCCTGTAATGTCAGCTATAAAATACAGTAACTGGTCTTCAGCAATACATTGAATTATACACACCTAACTGTATTGGAGACTATAAATTCATCAGATGGTGCAGGCCAGGGGGCTTGTGGAGTAGAAGGGATTTGTCTCTTGTCCCCCTCCAGGGAGAACTGTCACCCTGGTGCTGAGATATTGCTTGAGCGGTGGCTCTCCAGGGGCAGAAAAGGCAGAACTTGCTGAGTCTGTTTGCGATGTGCTTATCTATTATTGACATTCATATCCCATAATAACTCAGGAAGTAAAAATAGAAAATGTGCCCGCTCAAAACATCTTTGGATCCTGAAATGACAAATTTCTACTGCAGGAAAGAGACTGGCTGGGTTCCTGCCAGTCCAGTCCCTGTGGGCAAATACCTTGCCATCTTCTGTGCTAAGTTTTTAGAAATGCACATGATTGTGGGGATGTGTCAGAAAACATAAAAGAAAATCATAAGCAGTCTTAATGTCACTGACATGGCATTAAAGCCTACCAGCAGCTGTTCAGCAGAGTTACATCATGCACGGTGATAAAGATGATCTTTTTTACATTTCCTAGTATTTACTATTTATTTTTCTCTATTTTTGGGAAACTGGTTCTATTACCTTTCTCCCGCTGACATTCTCCTCTGACCTTTTCTTCCAGCTTCTCTTAGTACCATAAGGTGCCCTCTTAACGGCTTCTGAGCAATATTTCATATTTAGCCAGCTTTGTGCTGATAAAACAACCTTAGAGTTAAATCACTTTTTTGACTATATTTTAACAGAGAAAAAAAAATTTTAACAAGGAATGTAACAAAATATATTTTTCAGGCTAACAAAACAGGTTAAGTTGTCGTCTTTTTTTCCATACTGATAAAGATCTCTTTCAATGCTCTGTTATTTCCATTATGGCTTGCATCATAATTCCTAATCCATGCCAATTTTGACCAACTGATTGCCAGTTAAAACACAATATAGTCTTTAAAATGAGAAGTATCCTTATCTATGCTAGTGAACAGCTTTGCTCGATATAACTACGTTGCTACAGTACTTTTTGCAGTGTCTACTGCTACTTTACTTTCCTGTACTTCTTTCATCAAGCGTGTTCTATTTCGAACAGCTTTGTCAAGTACAACAAAATTACCTGATATGAAACCTCAGTGAAATGATGAGACTATTTCTTCTGAAGTTACCTTTTTGGGAGAGTTTTTGTTTAGCTGCCAAAATATAAATCACATCAGCGCACGACCTGTGTAACAAGGAGTTCTTTGGTCACAGATTTCTGTCAAGTCTACCTGACTAATTCAGTGGGTTTAGGCCAATGTTGAGACTAAGGCCTTATTGGTTTTAATAAGCCTTTTTTATTATAAACCTACGCATCATGTTTATTGTTTTTATTCATAGAATTTTCATTAGAGATCTGTGTCCAAGACCTATGCATCACTCATTACATACAACAGACATATTATACTTGCTATAAATCATGTGAATTTGGGGACAACTTTGACACGATATAGTCTGCAGCATTAATTCATGAAATGCCAACGTCAGGTATATAGCCCCTGCGTCTGTATGGGGGACTGGGGGCATAAGCTAACGCAGGGAGAAAAGCACTGTATACCCCTAATTTCAGCCTATCCTTCTCCGTCTTAATGCAAACAATCAATCATTATAGAAGGAAGCGCGATACCGATCCTTTCCCCACTGAGGTCAAGTAGTGACTTTAAAGTGAGAGAACTGGATTTACTGATAGAAATGATAGACAATTAGTGCTTGCTGTGTTTAATTGGAATGAATGAACTTGATTATTTGGTTTCCAATAAAGCAAAATAAATGGAACATAAATCCATTAATAATGAAGAATCTTTGGTTGTTTCTTTGTTGTTATTTTTGATGCTCAGAAGTGGGTCACTCGGTATGTGCATAAACAAAGAAGATAAATGGCTAGAAGAGGAATGAATTTTCCATAACCTGATTAAAGGATACGTCTGGCTCCTCAGAGAATGTTATAGTGCTTAATGATTTTGTTGTTGCTTTTCTTAATGTGTCTAATGTTTGCTGTTTAAGAAAATCAAGAAAAATGTTAAAAGGTTGTTACAGAAGGGAGCTGTCAGCCAGGAGGAGGAGACAGCCTTGTTTAGCCAACAAATTCTCTGCTGGCAAACCGAAGAGAGAAGACTCCTCCCACCCCCAGCCCAGGGTAAAACCTCACTGGATCTAAGACGAGGGGCCAGTAAACTTTGCGATGTGACTCCCAAGACCCCACTCCCCTGACTGCAGTCCGGAGCCCCCAGCTGGAGCTTGCATGGCGCAGCGGCACGCACACAAGTTTCGGGTACGTGCCCTCTGGCAAGCCTTGGGTGTGCTCCAGGACCCAGGGCTGGGGAAAAAATCCCAGCAGCCTCAGTTAGATGTACCCCTATAGACCCAAGTTGCCCCATTTTTCAGCATCCTCTTTCCCAGCACTGAGCATCATTGCTGCTGAGAGCTGGAGCACCCCTACACTGACCAGATGAGAGATTATGCGCATGGTCTGACCTTGAACGTCCTTGCATCCTGTGCCTAGGAAGCCAGGTTCGGCCTCTTTGCTGTCTGCCTCCTCACAATTCATATATGACAAGAAATGAGTCTCAGGCACAGCGCTGCTGCCACGTCTGAGCTGTGGAAATGGTCCCACCGAGCAGGCTGCTGTCCTGTGGCCATGCCCCTTCACCTCCCCATACCTGGAAACCCTTGCAGGGAAGAGACCAAGAATAGCCTGCTCTTAGCCCAACATGCTGTTTGGTTTGTGCCCTGATACAAATTTAGATGTGGATGTGTGAATGTCCCTCCGTTCCACTGTTTAGAGATAGGCTCCGCACTCCCATCAATTTGTACCAGTTCTTGGTATCAGCATCCCCCAGTCACTGCACACAGTTCAATTCTTTCCCCAGCTGCTTTGTCAAAATCCCAGTGCTCCAAGATAGCAGTCTTTTTGGCAGTGGCTGTGAGACTAGACTTAAAATACTAACGGGTTGTGTTATTATTTTAGCACGCCGCTAGTACAGTTCTGTGCAGTGCAAACTAGGGGAGGGAACTGGCAGATGCTAAGAGATCATAGCAACAAAAGTTGAGAAAAGATGCATTGACAAGGAAAAGACAGTTCCCTAGCCTGAAGGGCTTTCTGCCTGCCAAATTGCAAATGTCTGCTATGGACAAATGGAGCCATGAGAACCCCTAAAAGAGGAGGTGCGAAACCCACGTATAATATCATACGAAGGCTCCTTTGCAGTGTGAAATGACAAGCACCTTAACCAGAGCAGCTGTTATTAGCTGTCCCCAAAATGACAGTTAGGAGGATGATGACAGTAATAATATACCTTTGACGGATAAAGCCTTTATTAAGGAAAAATTAATGAAATTAATTCCTAGTATTACTCGGTAATTTGTCTAGGGTCACACAAAGGTTGAATTTTACTCTCTTTAGAGTCAATACTTTTCAGGAGTCTGCATCTTCTTAAAAAAAGAAGCTCTATTTATTTCTTGCAGATGTGTTTGCGCTTTGTATAGCTACTGCCATAATATCATCAAGCTGGTCTTTATTAGCTAAGGATCCTTTTCACATCGCTCCCCATTTTAGTTCCCATAACAACAGAATACATTTGTAATATGGAAACTCAGCTTCTCTCTACTCTTTTGGGGTAAGATTGTTTCCTCCACTTAAAAACAAGCTTGTATCGTGCTAGAGGTTTGTGCAAGCCTGAAAACTTGTGGAAAGGCAGTAGGCGATCTGATGAAAAGTGCTTAACTTCCATATTTAAACAACAACTTCAGGTGAAGCGACAATTTCAAATGCCTGCAGCTTTTGGCTTTGGTGCAGCCAGTGGTTGCTATACCACATCTGCATTTTCTAATTAAGATCTGAAATGCGTGTTTTTGAATGTGCCTTTTTAGATTCCAACAAATTCATTGTGTGTTTATGAAAACACACAGCCATACCAAAGTTGGCTAGCCTAGCAAGGCTTATCTTCAGCCTATAGCTCTTTCCCTGAATTCAATACTGCAGGCACAATTTAATGCAAACCCAATTTATGACTTAATGCTCCAGGGACCGTAGTGGGAGATTGTTACATTATTCTTTTCTAATCCTATTTGTGTTTTAATTTGCTAAGTCCGTAATGAGGTGCATGCCTTGAATAGATTCAAGATCTTTCACATTGCTTTTGACTTTGTTTAATATAATAGATTGTACAGTTTGCATTCAGAATTGAGGTGTTCCAGTCAGTACTATCTCTTCATTTTCCAAACTAGAGTGGATAAAATTACGTTCTGGAAGTAATTGTATCCATGTTTCCTTGTTTATCACTTAATGGTTTATTTCCTGTTATAATTTTCTGTTGCAATATGTGAGGTCACAAAAATCAATTCTCAGTGGACTCTGACTTGACTGTTCGAAATTACTCCCCAAAACACTCTGAAAATATTACGGAGGAAATAAAGCACTGGGTAGTAAGTGGCTGGCTATACTGATTCTTTTGTATTATTGCTGCTTTGATTTTTTTGTGCTGATGAAACTCTAGTAGAAATAGAGAGAAATGGAGTAAAACATCAGCTACAGGAGATACCTAAGTGATGATAATCAACATACCTCTATTTATGCCAGTGATTTATGGTGATAAATCTACCCCAATATATCCAGAGCATTTTTGTTCTAAAATTTATTGTCTGTGATCCCAAATGTCAGTTCATCTACATGGAGAATAGAAATCTCAGTTCAGATAATTTCTAGATTTTGACTTTGTTTTCATTTTGTTTGGAAAATAAAGAAAAAAGACTCCACAAAATATTTAATTTCATTTTCATGACCATATTATAAAACATACCACACCACAAAAACATACAATTCAGAAAGGAAAAAGTATTTGAAAAGTAAAAACTCAATGCCTTGCCTCCAAATGTCCAGACTGGGAAGGAAAGAAGGAAGGGAGGGAGGGAGGGAGGGAGGGAGGGAGGGAAGGAAAGCAATACTCTCACAGTAAGTTGGATTTTAACAGGACTCTTTTTTTCAGATAGCATGGGTACTAATAATGTTTTCCTGATTGGTTTTCCTTGTTGTATCATACAAATCTGTGTCCTGAGTACTCCTCCACTTGTAAGAGTCATACTGGGACAATATCAAGGTTTTGGTTCCAAATGCGTGGTCAGAGCCATTTGCTGTTTCTGAGCACTGGCACTTTAGGAATCTCTATTATACTCACAAAATGTAGCTGGAGCAGCTACAGCATCACTGATCCAATATGAGCTGTGGGCAGATATTCCCCAGAGTACAGGGAGCAGTGTTTGCACTGATGCTTACCTTTCGATGTTTAGTACTGGTGTCAGTTCTCATGTGGATGAACCCAGTGAGGACGTGTCCCAGCTAAAAGCCTTCTTGCCATACCAGTCAGCCATTCCTCTTGATTAGCTGGGCAATTCTGGGTGCTTTCTCCCTTATTTTCCTTTCCCGGATATTGTTTTGCCTGGATCTATGCCCTTGGGAACAGGCAGAAGCCAAAAAAGTCCAGGATTTTATCAAAATCAAAAGACATGGGTAATCTTTTCCCATGTTGTTGGCTCCTCGACAAATGTATCCATCCAAAACCTGGAGTTTATTGTAACAGCACAGCACAATCACGCCTTATGAGTCGTAAATGCAGGAGTCCAAATATGCTTCAGAATGGTGAAAGCTCTTGTAATCTAATTACTTTTTCAAGTATGCTTTCTGTTCACTTTCCACATAGCCTTGAGAACTAATAAATCAGAATAATGGAAAGCTTACAGAAATCTTGCATCATATTGAGAGCTGCTCTTAATTTGTGAAACCTCCACTCATGCCAACAGATTCTTCAGTTCCTTATTTCATCAAAGTGACCATGAAGTAACTCCAGCCTTCCTCAAATTTCAGGAGAAGGAGAATAAGGAGTATGGATTCATATCTCTGACTCTGAGCAGATGGGTGCTGGATCAGCCGCTGTGATACCCTTATTTTTCCATTTTGAATGCAGCTGAGTCTCTCATAAACTTGATTTTGGTAAATCCAGACAGTGGGAAACTCCTAAGCACCAGTGAGGCCCTACATTATCTGATATGTTTAAACTCTGAGAAAATATCTGTGGGTATAACAGTACTGTCCAAGGGAACTCCAACCCCATCCTTGGTTTAAGATTGAATACAAAGCCTGAAACTCTAGTAAATGCCTTACAGGTAAAATAAAGCAATCTTCATTTCAGATGGCTGAAAATGAAAGATGAATCTTATCAGAAATACCTTGGTTAAGAATAATTATGTTCTGAAGCAGTGCCTTCTAATTTGTTACAATGGACCTGCTCCCCCACACACCAGGTAGCGTCCGGTGATCATGTTGATAGGAAGGACACAAGAGGAAGGTATATGGGGTTTACTTGGGGGATGAAGTAGCATATCACCAGACATAATGAATAGAAAACACGCAAGTCTAGATGGAGGATTTTCAGATAGTCATCTTCATAGACGACAACTGGCCTTTGGAGTCCTTCCTGATCATCTGGAGATTAATTACTGGGTTCCTGACACCAGAATTGGTTCAATCCACCAATATTGCTTCGTTGAATCTTGCTGTGGCACAGAAAAAACACAAGTATGCAGGTTGTGTGATGTCTGTCTCCAGCAGACGTGGCAAAACGGCTTTTGAAATTGGAGCTGGATGGTTTTCAGGAAGGGTTGCTGGCCATGAGCTAGAGGAAGAGCCCATCAAATCCATGGGAGAAACTTAAAAATGTCACTTCTGACTGACAGTCACTGCCTGCTCCTGCTATCCCCCACGTAGTGACTGGGTCAGGTGCATTGGAGTTCCAAATATGCCCTTCAGACAATTTTAAAGGGTTAAGTGGCATCCAGCATCTAACCCTCAGCTGTGCGTGCTGCAGGCAGCCGGACCCCCACCCCGCATGGGTTCCCAGGGAGAGGGCACAAGGGCTTCTGAAGTGGATCTTTGGTGAAAACGAGATGCCTGACTCCAACAGTGCAATGCTGGAAACCTTTTCACAGCTTCCGCCTTGCCTAAATCCATCAGTGCCGCCTCTCTATTTCACTTTCACACAGAGTTATGCCTCTCTACTCTGCCCTGACCTAGCCAGATTGAGAAATTAGATAAACTTCCACATTAGTCCCCAGAGGGCAACCTTCAGACATGACTAACACACCACTGGGACCAGCCTGTGCCTAGCCGGCTACGTCGCTGCCCTAGAACATGTGAGTTTGAACCTTCTCAGGCAGAGGAAAGAGCTGAATGCATATTTCCCGCTCCCTGGGTAAGTGCTTGGCCACATGGCTTTTATATAAAAGTGGGGCATAATACACTTTTCATATGTTCTCATTTACAAGAAAGCAGCAGCAGCTACACCTCTTTCTTCCAAAATTTCCTGTGGACCCCAGGATTGTTAGTTTGTTCATTTCCTCTGTAAATGCCCATTGGACTTAGATGGCCCAAGGGTTTTAGTCAGAGCAGAGCTCAGTTTCCGTGTCTCAGACAGTTCTGGGCCAAGTGCTGAACTGCTCAGGATGGAAAACATGATCCCATGGGCCAGGGTGGAGGATACGTGCCTTCACTGTTAGGCAAAAAGCAAGCAGGGCTTTAGGTTTGTGTGTTACACATTACTTGAAGATGGGCTTCATCTTACTTAACATCAGCCTTCTGAGATGTTCTAAAGGACATCAGCCTCAATTACACTCATCTCAACTTCTCCTTGAGTCAGCAGGGAGAGACGGGCACTTCCCAGAGCAGACTCACTTATCAAAGGAGACTCTCTTTTGTTTCATGTGGGCACTTCAGGTCCACTTTTGTCTGGAAGCAGCATGGGTTTAAAGCTCCTCGTCCCTCCCCATGTACACCTGCATCTCACATTGGCTGCCCTGGCCACCACACAGCTTGCAGGCTGCCTTCTAAGCTGGGACAGTGACACCCCATTAAAGCAAAGTCAGAATTTCCCATACTGCTGCCCCTGTCATGTTGAGGTTCAGTTTTGACTTCCTTTTGTTCAAGAGTGTCCAGATAGAGTAATTGGTTTTCTGTGATGGTAAGAAAAAAAGAGTATAGCAGTATGAGGGAAGGATGTCTTTCACATGGTCGCATCTTAGGAGGCATGAGAGGACACATCTTGTTTATTATGGGAGATGCATATTAAAGCATTAGAATAAATCTGTGACTTGATGGTTGTCAGTGGGTAGCAAACAAGAACAACCTCACAGCAACAGCACAGTCGGTAAAGCCTATGGGACCCCGTGTTCAAAGAAAGGAGAGCGCCAGAGCTACCAGAGAATCCTCATCTGCTGGCAGCAAAATGCACTTGCAGAAAGAAACAATGCGCATTTGGCCAGGGAATATCTCCCCTCCTAGGCTGGGAGGGCGGCCGTGCCCTTCATCACCCCACTCACAAAATAGTCCTGCCCTCCCGCTCCGGGTCGCAAGCCCTGAGAGGGCCAGGCACCTGCACAGCACACCGCCACCCATTTTCACTCACACTTCACACCAGGAACAGTCACCTCTCACCTGCAGGTCACAACAGCTGAGGTTGCTTTAACAGTAGGCAACCAGGCTGCTGCAGACCATGGAGAGACAGGCAGGGAAACACTTCCAACGGTGAAAAAAGAAATTCAGCGCACGCAAGATAAAATGCGTTCAGTGGGTAATACAGTGCCTGCATGCTAAAATTCCTGGAGGTAATTAGACTTCATTTTTGCATATGCTTATTGCTTGGTCTCAAGTATATTTTTCCTAAAAGCGTTAAATGTTTTGTTATAATTCCTTGAAGACAGAAAGCATCCATTCCTCCACAAATAAAGTCAGATATTTGTGTTTGCTCCTTTATATAGATGCATGTAGAAAAGTGTGGGTGTACGTCTATATCTCTCTATTGAACGTAATAATATGCTATAGAGGTATCTAACCTTATAGTAGTTATTAAAAAAAAAAAAAAAAAGGAGGAGGACAGCTCCTAGGTGCTCTTTCCAAAAAGCTTAGACAGTGGTAGCTGACCTTTATCATGGCACTAGCATGTATTAGCCAAAATAATACTTTAACCGTGTTTTAGTAACCGACTATACGTTCTGTTATAAGAAATAGCAAATGTTTAATCATAAATATTTTAATGGCTTCAGGGATTCATGGTATTCAATGACTGTGTTAAATGATAATAATCACATCTGGTTTATTACTATAGTAATTCAGCAGCTTCTCTTCAGTAGTTATTTTTTATTATATGTGCTGTGCTACTGTCATGGTCATTTATGGCGGTAATATTTTAAAGTGGCTCATTTGTTTGTTTAAGGACAGTTTCACAATATATTTCTGTATTAATATACATTTTGTACTATTATTTCCAAGCTGCCACTGGAAAATTGATCCTAGCTTGTTACGATGAGAGGGGCTGGGACTCGTGCAGAATGCCAACGCCGAGAGCAAGTGACGGAGCAGATGGGTAGTGTACTGGTCTCCACTGGGGCTGTAATTGCTGCTGAGTTTTATTCATAAATGAAGGGGTCCATTAAGAAATAGTTAACTAATAATAAACATGAGGGGAGGATTTGAATCAGGCAGAGCACAGATAGAACTAGAAAAATACCATAGTTAAACAGTCAAAAAGCAACTGGATATGGCCATTTTACACATTATTACCCAACAATACTCCCATTTTTTGCATGCTAGTGCACTTATAATGGAGGGACTTTTACTAGGGAGACAAGGGAGAACTGATTGATTTTGCTGATCCTTTTATTCAGATACCTGCCCACTCTCAGTCACACGGAAGAGGTCTCATTTATCTTAATGGGATCACTCATGAGAGTAAAGGTTTGGAGGATCAAGCCATATATCCGCACAAATGGGAAGAAAGTAACAGGAGTTAGTTATCAAATTAGAGGAGGGACCACTCAAAACTGAAAAGACCTTCCCACCATTGTTTTCTCCCTTTGGAATTGCGAGTTTCTAAAACCTCATGTGCGGCAGGGTGCTGCACTTCCTGGCCATGGCATCCTCAGGCATCTGGAATTCACGTTATTTACCTGGAGGAAGTCACAGGGGAACACAGAGCACAAAGGAATGGCTCGGAGGGTGCCATTTGTGAAGATGCAGGCGATCTCTCATCAAGCCCTAATAGCACTGGTGACTACTCCCCCTCTTAGCAGCCCAACCCTGGAAGTTTCATATTGAATTTAAGGGCAGCAGAGCAGCTCCTGGCCATGATGACTTACATCAGAGCTTGCCCGGTGTATTGAGACCTTGCATTGCCCTTATAGCTGGTACAAAATAATTAGGAATAATATTAATGGGTGTGAAAGATGCAGATAAAGGGAGTTTGTAAATGTTGCCTGTGAAAGAAAAACTGGTAGAGCAAGGGTTAACTTTCTGCGCTCTCATTTTTCGTTCCTTTTTCTGTCTTTCCCCTCCCTTTCCCGCTTTTAATGACCTGGTGAAGGAAGCCCTGTTTAGTTCAGCAAAACCTCTCCACTGTCCCACCGCACAGGATGTATTGAATTGTTGCAGCAAAAGTTAAAAGGAAACTAAGGACAATTGTTAGTGCTTCTTTCCTGCTCCATTTTCTAGTTGGTTTGATTGGTTGGTGGGCTGAGGGTAAATGGCTTTTATAGCGTTGAATGATGAATGACTCTGAAATAGTCTGTAACCAGAAGTGCCGACTGACATGCTGCTGATTTAACTGACATACAGGGTTATGTTTGTATAGAGTCACTTAAATAAACATGTGTTAGGCTGGAGCCAGCTACGCCAGCACTTCTTTGCTTCCCCTCCACCCTCCATTTATCACTAAAAGATAACGATAACGATTTGATCTTCCTATCAGTCATTCATTATATTAATTAATTCAAATGTAATTGTTTTAAATGCCTCTCCATTGCTGTGGGTACTTTGTACAGCACTTAAAATACACACACTATCAGAGAACAAAATAAATCCTCAATAAAAAGATACACTCATCAAACGGGCTCCTTCAAACTAGCAGCCCCTTTCATCCCGCAATTATCTCCTTAGCCTTCAAAGCAGCCTCTCCCTAAATGCCCAGGAAAATAAATGGGTCCAGAAGCTTGACAAGGAGTTCAACTAATCCCAGCACTTACAAAGGAGCCAAAGCAAATTCCTCAGAGAAAAAGATCTTCTAGGAGAGTCTCCCTTTCCTCTACTTTTACTTACCTTTGTGCAATCCTTGTTTCTTTGTGGCTTTCTGTGAAGCTTCCTCAAACCTTGTAAAGGTCTTTATTCCTCTTTGTGTTTTTTTGTCTCTCAAGGGAAGTACAGAAATAAATTTCCAGTCTAAGCTTTAAAAATATATATACTGGCATTGAAACTCACACTTCTGCGTGATTATAGTAAGCAAGTCAGTACACAGCAACCTGTTTTTAATGTGTAAATCAGGGAAGAGTGCAAAGCCAGGATAAGAATTTATGCAAGGGCCCTTCCTCCATGTAGTGTTTCTGCTTGGCTTTGGGATCCCCAGCTGACCTAACACCCAGCAAAGGTTTATTGCAAGATCCAGGCAGGCTTAAGTTTTAATAACTCACACATTGGAAACACACGGTTACTCAAAGTGCCAGTGTGAGACGGCATCTGTTATAAGACTGTGGTTTAAGCACACAGGTATGGATTCCTTTCACATGAGGGAGTAAATGTAATTTAAAAATTCTATCAATAAATTGCATTTACCCTGATTTTATTCTAATGCTCAATTTGCTTATTTCCCATTGCTGTGCACTGGGAGTGAACTCTGCCTCACAACAGCCAGTTCCCAATTTCCATAGCAGTCTCCACATTCCATAGCAGCGCAAAAGATTATCTACCCATACTGGAGAAAGACTGGACAAAATAACGTACTGGCTTGTTTGTCTTAAGCATCATCTGATATTGCTAGGTTTTATAAAGTACTCCGGGTCTGAGTCACCACTAAGCCTCTCCGTGGGGTTGCCCACAGATAAACAAGGCCATCTGTTTTCAGACTATTCTGCCCGTGCTGCCTCATAGAGTAAAGGACAAACAGACTTTGCTAGTGGCCACGGCAAGATTTTTAACGCACCTCGTTACTAGGTGCAGAAAAGCCTCCTAGCCATCTCTGAGATGCTAACCCACACCCAAGCCTTCAGAATATTCCTGTAAAGGGCTTCCTAATCCTGGGGTAGCTGAAGTGGGCAGGAAAGAAGCTGGTGACTGGCTTCAGCATCGTTTGAAGTCAACTGTTGGAGCAGAAACAGAAGGGATGGAAAGGAAAGCTCTGCAAAGCCTTCTGGGCTCCAACTGCCTCTGCTTTCGCCTCTATCCAGTTGAGCCAGGGAATCCCTGCAGCCGGCGGGAGCTTTCCCAAACTTACACCGCCTGCTTCTCACGCCCTTGGACTTCAGATAAGTCAAATGGAAAGGGAATTCTTAAAAAGCACATGGTGGGTTCATGGTGCGACTCAAAACCAAATCACCGTAGCTGCTCTTGAGAGCTTTGGTTTCAGTCTTAAACGGCTGGTTTTAATATGGTTGTGTTTCACCCTTCTTTTCCTTGCTTGCTCAAGGCACCCAGGCGGCTGTTGGTTTATTTTACTCTGAGCTTGCTTTAATGACGTCAGCCCATTCCTTGGAATGAGATTGATAATTAAGTCACCCCCTTTCCCCTCCATTGTCTGAAAAAGGGCCACTTGCGTTGGAGACCTGAGGAATTACAGGACATAGCAGTAGCTGTTGCATTTAATATCTTGTCGGCAGCATGATGGATTTAGCACACCCCTGTCTGGCTATTTGGATCCTGGAGAACACTGTATGCCTGATTTCTATCAGGTCTAAGCAATGTCTTGTTGGGGGCCTAAATTACATGACAGAACCCCTTTAAGGGAAAAGGAAAATGAATACCACCCTCTATAAATTAGCTGGAACAAACAAACTAGTTGCTCAAAGTTACTGTACTCCTGCCAGGAGTCATAAACTAGCTAGCTGTGTTTAAGAAAAGTAAAAACTGTTTTCCTACCATGGAATAAACAGTCTCTGGGTTCTATTCCTAACCACAAATGGCAAATGTATGCAACTCTCCGAGAACCAAATTCTGCTCACTTTCCAAATTCGCTTAATCTCCAATCCTCGGAGATTAATTAACTCGACGGGGAAGCCAACACTGAAGTTGGAATAGAGGTGTGTTTTGAAGTAAGTGCTGTTCTGTTCATCTAAAGAAGCTGCTCTGCTGAGGCCAGCAGAAAAATCTGCAATATTTAACCTAGATGATCTTGTTTTCCAGTTTTGCAAGTAAAATCTTGATTTTAAGTAAGAGACCCAAGAAACAGATACTGGGCACAGATATGACCATATTTCAAGTGAAAGAGAAAGCACTTATCTACCTCCAGAATTAATTGCAGAGATTTCTAAACAAACCACAGAGTCAGCACACATTCATAGAGCATACTCAGTGTACCTGTGCTGTGGGGAATGAGTTTTTCGGGCTTTTCCATGGAAAGAGCTAGTACTGTAGCCCAGAATTCAAAAAAGCAGAGGGATTGGATCATCCCATTCACCACTGGGAGTTGCTGCCTGATCTCACACAGGCTTCTGGCAGTGAAACCCACAGGGAACCCCAGTGTTCCTCTGTGCCCCATCACTTGCAGACGAAGGTAAGGGAGCGTGTAATATGCCTTCAGAGGGCCCATTCCTCACCCTACCACAGACACCCCATGGAGACACCACTGTAAGTTTGGCTGGAGTACCTGGTTGCTGCAGCACAACATTCGTTGCTGAGCTTTATGACAAGGGGTTCTTACTCTGTCCTAAAAGTCTCTATCAGGCTGGTTTCAGATTTCCCTTTAGGGGCATTGCCATGTTGTGCAGGTCAAACTGTTCCACTTCACATCTATGTAAGCACAGTCTTGGGCATCTCTGAAGTGAAAAAGACCCACAGTAATGCCAAATACTGCTGAGATGTGTTTGGTGGCTTTGTGACATGAATTGGCATTTAACTGAGGCTGAACAGAGATCAACAAACTCATTTTGCTTTGTGCGAGAGTCCTCTTCTATTCATGTCTCAGAGGTGAACGATAAGGGCTTCCCTCACCAATTCTCTGTGCTGCTGGTTAAACTAAACCCTTAAGATTTCTGTTCCAAGAAAACACAGATTTGGGAAGAAATAACTGGAATATAGTATAGTTTGTTCAAGCTCCTTTCTTCCTTCCCACATTCACATGACATACCTCTTGCCTGTGCCTACAGGCAGATGCGTAGAGAGCTGCCGCAGGTTGGAAAATAAAAGTATGCCTTCATAAGAGAAAGTGAGGTCAGTCATGGACTTTTTTCTGGCTACAGACTCAATAATAGGTAATATAACCATAATGTCTTTCCTTATTTCCCTCACAACACACCGTTCCTCCCCCCACCCCCCGCCTTGGAAATATGGAGGAACTCCTATGTTGTTGAGGGAGGCTTAGGATTCAGCAGTATTTTCTCTAACATTTTCATTGCAGCGAGAATGCCAAGAAGCAGAAGTCATGTCATCTCCATGGCACTTCTTTTAAATCACCTGATGTCGACCTTGTTGTCCTGACTTCACAAAGAGGCCCTGAGATCCTTCTGTAATTACAAACGTATCCTGTCCTCAAGCCCTGTGTCCACACGCGGCTCATGACTCCCTCCCGGCTGGCTGTTCAGCTGTGCATCGTTGAATTCTTGGTGCCTGCCATGGTTCACTTGGTCTTTCTTGACCCTATCTTACCAAGAGTTGTTCAAAAAGCCATTTAAATGTTTCTATGCCTTTGTGAACAATTCTACAAGCAAGGTACATTAGCAGTATTTTAGCAAGCGGTTGAGGTGCTGACTTCTTTCAGATTAATTGGAAATAGATGTTTGATGTGTCTCTGTATCTTTGAAAATCCTCTTCGCACTTAAACTCGTCACAAGCCAAAATACATTTCAAAATCTAATTCACTGTATCTAAACTTATCCAGTTGTAAAAAAGGTATGGAGTTATTGGTTTTTCAGTAGGTCTTGGTTAACAATTAGGTCTTTGAAGACAAGGTTTATCCTCTTCCATAGGATTCTTAACACCCTGAGCGTTCTCAAAATAATTGGCCTTACACTAAAAAAGAGCAACGAAACCCCCACATTGATTGTAAAATTAATCAAAAGTATACATCTCGTTGCCTTTTCCCCCTCTGCTTTCCGTATAATTGCTTCTTTCGTTTTCCAACCTTTTGGGCAATGTCAGCATCAGTTTTATCAGTACCCTGTGTGTTCTCCAACAGTATTACTGAAAATCTCTCTCAACAGCAAATACACATCTGCATTTTCTCTTGCTTCTTGATCCATTAGCAAACTTGCCAACTGTTCTTTGCAAGTGAGTCATTTCCCATTTGAGGAACCGTTACTTCATGATTTTTAACCCATACAATGTGGAAAGCAACAAACTAGTATGGATTTCAGAGGGAACGTTTCAATCCAAACCAGGTCTGGAGGTCAGCATCTGAGATATTTTACAGCGTAGGATAAGATACTAACTCTGCTGTTTCATGACATGTCCTCTAACCCACTGCTATCTGAACAAAACATACCCCCTTTCAACATGTTTTTCTTGGTCTTTGAGCTCCCTTCTTGTCCTTGGACTTCGTACTCTCCTCTTGACAGATTTCTTGGGAAAGGACGAAGACAATAGGATTCCCCAAAGCAGAATAGTATTTCTTCACAGAAAATATTAATTTCTGGAGCCTACACTTAGCAGACTGCTGTGTGTGGTCATTCTGCCTTCTGACTGGTATTGCACGCAGGAAACTGGTTGAGAGCTTGGTGATTGATGTGGACTGGTGGATTTGGTCAGGGGAACAGAGGTATATTAAGTCCCTGATCTAACAATCGAGAAAAAGTTTTAATACCTTTAAAAAGTGCCCAATTGCCTGATTTTGCCAAGCTAGTTTGACACATTACCTTATTCATGAGCTATCATTTTCATCCCAAGGGCACACAAGCCGGGTAGCATGGAAAGGCGTGTTCAACTGAATAATTGGTATTCAGCTGTGCAGAAAGAAAATTGAATGGGCAAAAGGTCCAGCTGCATATCAATGCCTCAGACTGGTTGCCATATCCAAAACCCAGCAGATTATCTTTTTCTTTCCCTCTTTCTAGAATTCAGTCTACGATCAGCAGCAATCCTCCACGTACTCTATAAGACCTCTAAATAAATGCAGAAGGGTATGACAAGGTAATGAAGGCGATGTGGGCAGCAGGGCAACACTAATGACCTCATCAAATGCTCACCTTTGCCTGTTTGAGGAGGCTGTGGCAGGTTTAAAAGTTTTTGAACAAAATTACAACAATGTATGAGAGACATGAATAGTTCTGTACATCTGGTGACTGACTGCAAATAAAGCAGTAATATTTGTCATAGCAGCATGTTAGCATGTTCCTTTTACAATCAGTTAGCTATAAAGCCTCACAATTCACACATAATCATTTAACGTATACCAGTATAAAAGCTTTTCTACTTCTGGATTACTCACTGCAATCTGTCTGGCCCGTGAATGTCTTGTTTGGACATGCAAGTTCTTCAGTACAAGTACTGTCTGTACTTTGGATTCTGTACAGCAGAGCACAGAATATATTTTTAGTGTTTAAAAAGGAAATGATTAATATTTCCCCTGTTTACCATACTAGAAATTCCAATACATGCCACCAGACTCTCTCAACTAGTCTCTGCTAGTGCCCAAGCACAGAAAAACTTATTGTTTTGACTGAAAAGTTTTCAGCAAGAAGCACTGGAAACTGAAAAAAAAAATAAAAAATCTCCAAAACAGTAGAATTTCCATTAGACTGAGATACTCCTGTCTTACACTGAAGTACGAAGCTTTTTAGTGTCGGAAAGTGGAATACCTTGAGTGACATTACTGACCTTGCCCCAAACCTCCTAAAATTGAGATTATCGAGAAACACATTCTTCCTAGGCAGCACTGAGAATGAAGCTACCCCTGACTGTTTTGCTGGCCATGTGCTGGCTTTCTGGAGTACACGGGTCACAGTGGACTAGCACAGGTATGGACCAAATGTATGGACAGAAATGTAAAGGGAGGTGATATGATGGTGTAGGGAGAAAAGCTCCATTTTAAGACCATCACTCAGCAATCACTCTCAACTCCTGCTCATTCTGCAGTTTGTAAAAAGCCTGCGTGCACAGTTTGGTCTGATGTTCATCTCACTCTGCTGTCACACTTTCCATCCAGTGTAAGATTCCTTCAGAGTACACAACAGTATGTACTGCAAGACAGTGCACCCTCCTGACTCTCTGCCAGAAGTGGTGGTGAACACACGCTCTCTCCCAGCTCACGCACGGGCCATGCGCTTGTAAGCAAGACTTGGCAAATTTATACAAAGAGAGGAAAAGCACAGATTTATCAGCATCTCCACTGTGGTTCTTCACAGTGGGGCTTTGTCACAGGCCTTCAGATGCTCTGCTGTAGGACTATGTCTCTGGACATGTATAGAGATGATGTCCCACAGTCCGGAACTCTTCTTTCACTCCTTCAATAATGAAGCTTACAGAGGGAAGATGCTGCTACCAAACAGTCGACATCTCCTTGGTGAATTAAAGTGTTTCCACGGTTTGGGTCTGTACTTGCAACAACCTCTGGCTTTTTCTATCCTACATGGGGATGAAGACAGAGAGGAGGCATCAGGGCAGAAAACAAACATATTTGCTGCTGGGAAGTCTTGGGGGCTTGGAGAAGCAAGGCGATGGGCCACACTTCAGAAACCACAGACAGCTGAAGGGGTGATCTGCAAACCCAAAACCAGAGACATTTCCTTGGGCTTGCCTGCGTGACAGGGGAGTTCAAAAGCCCATGAGCCAGATGTATGTGCCAGTTAAAGACACACTGCCACTCTCACTAAGTCACCATCAAAACCACTGTGTCTTTGTCTCTCTGTTGGGATTTTGATGGCAAGTTCAGTGAGAGGATAGGGGTGGAAAGAGTGCTCCATGCATTGGTACTTCAGAATAGTACCCATCACTACACTACCAGGTTTTACAGGTATCCTGGATGTCTCCAGTGATATATGGACCATCGAAACATAAATACACCCTTCCAAAGTGGATGATTTTCAGCAATAGGAACCTGAAATCAAGTTCGAGAAATGGCGTGCAAGATGGGAATTTGCTCGTGCTTGAATAATGTCTCCAAAGTAGCGGAGGCGCAGCTGAAATTTGTCCCATTAGGTGAGGGTTTCCCAAATAAGTGGTATGGGAGTCAGCCATGCTGGAATCAGCTCCCATGGCAATGCACACTGAGCAGACTGACAACCTAAAGCTACATCCCTTATTTTCTGGAAATCTCTGACAAACTCTTCACAAATGCGCTTTACTTGTCAGATTCTTGGAGGATGGAAATTGTCCAGTAAAAACTGTGTCGAGACCACAGTTTTGCAACATTGAAAGGAAAAAATAAAGTCTCAGCTCATGCCAACCTTGTAACCACATCGGCAGTACACTGCTCTTATTTAGAAGTGTAAGTCTGTGGCAGTTCGGTCAACCCAGGGGAATTTCTCCAGATTTACGCCTGCATACCTGAAAAGGTTTTGGCATGAAATCTGTTGAAAGGAACAGAGGAGGAGAAGGATGTTCAGAGTTTAATTTATATAAGCTACAGTAAACAACTAAAAATTAAACTAGCGCCTGAAACAGCCCCAGTCAAAGCCTCTCCCTCCTTATCCTTTTCCTTGTGACATTTATTGCAGGGCCGTAGAGAGGACTGGAGAGTATGCGATGATCTGAGTTTTAACACTGGAATGCAAAACATTTTCCAAATGGGTGAGGGGAGAAAGTTTTCTTTAAATACGTTCCAGGAACAGACCTGAGAAAAATGCCTGATCTGAAAAGGCCTGGTGAAGAGTCAGCCTTTCATTAAACGGCGTTTCTTTTGAAGTGGCAAAAGTGTATGTGATTGAGGATGCGTTTTTGTCACGGCTGCCTTGGGAGTCACATATCCTGTGATCACCGTATTTTATTTTATTTTAATCTGTGACATTTGACATTTTGAAGGGTTTGCATGTGGTGGACATGATGGTAAACAGTCGAATCACACTAAGAACGTCAGGAGCTGCCAAGTCAAACACCAGAGCTGCACGGGAGGCTGAGACAACAAGGTCTCCAGTGATTTGTCGCTGGTGATGGCAGTGAGGGCCATGGGGTCTCTCCTGCCTCTGGATTTCAGAAGTGGGGCAGGCAATGCCAGAGTTTTGCCAAGGCTTAAAAGTTTTTACCATGTACTGGCAAATATGGCCAGCCAAGAAGAGATTTTGCCTACAATTTCCCAAAGGGAAACAAGCCATCATGAGAAATTACTCTTTTNTTTTTTTTTTTTTTTTTTTTGTGGTTCTGCATTATATGTTTACTTACACTAAGGCATTTTGTTATGTCCACTGCATGCATTTGCAAGTACAAGCCTTGCCTGACTTTTCATTTCTGCTTTTCAAGTCTGTGCAGCTCTGTAAAGGCATATGAGAGACTTGGCTGTCCTGCTAAACTAATTGCACTGGGGCAGCAATTTTAGCCAGCATTAAATATTCAGTTAAATGCTATTCATTTTTTTTTTTTGAACAGTCCTAATTAGAAACTGGAAGTTGTATTGATTAATACACTGTGATTTGTGACCTTGGGATTTTTGCTACTAATAGTTTGTGACCTTTTGTTTGGATTTTCCCTGGCTTTTCTCATGCCTTTATACAGTTATTTTCTGTGTCAATACACTCTTCCCAAATATAGCTGAAAAATTGATCAAAACACACCAGTCATCTTTAGAAAGAATTCTATTTTCCTAATATTATTTCTGCATGTGAAGAAAATCCCCTCTAATGAAAAAAAACTCACAAATGGCTTCCATATGCTGCTTTTTTTCAGCAAGAGCCTGTAGGTATTTCAAACCTGGGCCTGTATTTCCAAAAGTAAATAGTTATGATTTAGAAATAAATAAGTGAGGAAAACTTGGGCGGTTGACTATGGCTATAACGAGTGGGGATTGACAGAATCTCAAAAGTTTCTCTGAAAAACATTTTCTTAAAAGCTAGATGTTGCTAGTTTCTCTGAGCCTCCAGTCTCCTATTTGATGTGGGTTGACCTCAGCTCAGGCAGCATGAGGAAGAGGATGGGCCTTCCCTGATCAATGCCTTGCCCCAGGGTTGAAGAGGCTGATGTCTCTGGACTCTCTGAGAAGAAATGATTTAGGAGAGTCCCCCCTGGGGAGCTTAAGGAGGCACTGAGAGACATTGCAGAGAAAGCAGGATGGGAAAGGACCTCCTGCGTTTTCCAGCCAGTGTCTTCTTAGCACAACCATAACATATAAAACCTTTCATGTAGTTATCCACCACCATCTTGACAGCAATTTGGTTTTGCCTGCTGCTGCTCTGATTGGAGAGCTGTTCCAGGACCTCCCAGCTCTGCTGATTAGGACTTTCTTCTAATTTCCAGCCTATATTTATTTGTGGCCAGTTTATAATCATTTGTTCTTGTGCCAACATGGTCCTAAAACTGAAAATTAAATTTTTTTTTTTTTAATCCCTTCTCCCTCCCTGTTGTTTACCCCCGATGTATTTATAGGGAGTGATCCTATCTCTTCCCAGCCATCCCCTTGCTAGACTAAACAAGTCCCACTGTGACAGGCCAGCCCCATGTGACATCCACTGGCATCACCACCCTGTGCCGGTCTGAGGGTGTCCAAGGAAAAACGAGGGGCTGAGCCAGTGCCCACCAGGGCTGCGCAGATTGGGGACAAGACGTTTTTGATGTTTGCCTTCATCTTCTGCAGCTGTCCTGGGGTAAGGCAGATGAAAATGTCACTAGGAGGGAAGCTAGGCAGGGGTTTTACCCTGCAGTAGCTGCTCCATGTGAACTGCCCTTGGGGACAGCCTTGTGCACACACAGGCTCAGCTGCACTGCATGGAGCAGCGTTCTCACCAAGGAGGGCTACAGACCCACCGCAGCACTTTCATCTTTGAGCAGCGGATGAGCTGCAAATTCACGCCCTAGTCCACAGTAACTCCTTTTCGCACTTACAAAGTGTATAAAGGAGAGTGATTACTCCTTCCCTTCGTCAAGGGCAGCAACTGTCTTTGTACAAGCAGCGTTCAAAGTAGTGCAACAGCTACGCACAGGCACCCCCTGAGCTTCACGTGCTGCAGAGGAGGACAAAAGCTGCGCAGCACACACGCACATTTTACCTGGTATTACAAGGCAAGAGCTTTCAGCTTATCATTTCACCAGACAAATGATACAAGCAAAGCATGGCTGAGCAGCTCCAGGCTCGGCATGAACAGTTCTCAGATAAATCAGGGTGACGTGTGGCTTTTTTGACAAGCTACCACCAAAAAAAAGCCCCAGAGCATGCTGAAATACGGCTGGAAGCAAACAGGGCTTGACCATATGTGACTGAGAAAGTTATTAATCTCCTCAGAAAAACTTCTTCCACGTCACACAGGAAACTTTCTTTTTTTTTTTTTTTTTTAATTAATGAGTTAAACCGCAACAAATAGAAAAGGTTAACTGTTGTGGGATGACTAAGTCTCTTTGGGCCCACGGTTGAATAAAAGGACAAAATAAAGCAAAAGTAAGCATCTTTCACTCTGGCTGGTTCCACAACACTTTGCAAACAAGTTGTCGGGGTCTTTCTGGCTCCCTGCCTAATTTTGCCTGTAACTGGTACGCAGGTGCTGCAGGGGGGGGAAGCGCAGTGACTGCTTGGTAGCAGGCAGCAGCACAGCAGCAACGCCTGGCAGCTTAGGACCACAAGTGAGGAATGTTAGCTCGGTAACTCCAAGGTGTTTTCTGCTATAAATTATAGTGAATTTACTGCACTAAGAAATTACCAGTTTCTGGAGAAAATTATAGGCAATGTGTCAGCTATAAATGATTTATGCATAAAACAACCTGTACTGCAGGAACCCAGGGGGTATAATAACAAGACAAAAAATCATTTAATCTTGTATGAAAATTTAAGCAGGCAGGAATTTGGGAAGAACTGCTTGTTTTTATTCCATCTTGTGTTGCTGCCAAGTAAAGACAGTACTTGAACAGAAAGGCACTGATGTGGAGCAGGTAGATAGGCTTGCCAATTTCCAGCAAGATACATTTTAAACCAGCTTTTTGGTTTCAGTTCAACACCCTCTGAAAATTGATTGGTTTCCATTTGACAAGAAAGGAGTCAGAAAAGCAGAAGACTCTTTCTGGTCTAGATAAACTCAGCATGAGCAATGCTGTCCGTGGGCCTGATGAATCCGAAACATGCCGGCGTTCCGCAAAAACCTATTCCTCCTCCCTTATTCACATGCAGTAGTCTATTAATTCTGAGGAGACTCCTGTTGGAGTAAGACAGTAGGTGAGCAAAGAGAGCCGAATCAGCTCAGATCTGAAGAACTGGCACCGGGTCAGGCTTCACAGGCAGACAGACACTTCATGTCAAGCAAGAGTAATTTCAGATAGGCAGCCTAAAGCAAGGAAGACATGGCATCAAGTTTTCTCATTTGATTTTTAAATAATTTGTTAAGGAGCTGCAAGGAGCTAACCTGGTTTTACACAGAAAAAATAGATGGCCACACTCCAGCTAGACCATGCTTATGGGCATTGCGGCATGCAAATCAGCAATCAGCTCACACCAGGCTTTCGCGTTCCTGGGGGAACAGATTTGGGCAGTGCAGAGGAGGCAGAGCCACCGCTCCAACTTTCCTCCATCAGTCCTCATCACTTCCCTTTCTTTCTAAAATGAGACAGAAACCCCAAGTGCTGCTCTGCCTGCTCCTTGTGGCACAGGGGAAGAGGAGGTGTCCCCTTGCTCTTACTGTCACCACCGAGGAACAGCACAGTGAGATGAAGCCGACTGGTCCATACGGAGCCAAGTCTTGCTGCCTTTGTCATATTCTATTCAGGTAAAACTTCTCTCAGTGGTTTCACTAAGGACTAAGACTTAAAGAATGAGGCCCATGAAATATTTACCATTACTGTACACGATAATGAGTTTTCTGCATATCTATATGCAATACACACACACATATAAATGCAGTGCGCGCACACACACATATATGCAATGTGTCTGAGTTATGATAGCTGTGGGAGTGATTGCCTGGAATTGTCTGCCCATTGTAAATTAAATATGACAGTTCTACATCTGCATTAATGTTATTACTTTTTTGAGACTCTTTCTCGGATGCTGACGTTGGTCTCACAGGCTGTGAGTATAGGTCACACTCTTCTCCCTTTATGTTTCTTTTGAGAGAATAGCTACAGAGGAGGTCTTACCTCTTCGTGGTCTTGCAGCTGGGATCTAAAGAAGCCAATGAGGTTGAAGAAGGTGAAGAGAGCTCTGGAACAGACCACCCAAAGTAGGTTTACAGCAATCATGCTTGTTTCTCTATTCCAGAAAGCAGAGCAGAACAAGGGTGAAATAAAGAATTCATCTTTGCAAAGGTAAGAAATTTGCATGAACTCCATCCTGAAGGAAAACATATGCAGAACAGTAGAGATCCTTCCAAAGAGCTGTGATGTGGAAGGATCTTTTTCACAAGCATTGCGGTGGTGCTGTTGTGCCACGGTTTGTTAATAAAAAGTGTGGTCATCAAGGTCCAGTGGTAAAGCAATAACACACGATGTAATTACTCAGGAGACACAAGTTCAGCACTGAGTCTCATCAGAGCCCTGGATACAGTCTGAGCAGATCTCCAGCACTGAGGTGCACGTTTGTGCCATAAGCAGCCCTGGCATCTCCCCCGCCCTGGACCAGGTAGTGAGAGATCTCTCCTTTCCACTACCCAGCTGATCCACCATCTCCCCTCTCCTTCAGTTCCCTGACAATCAAAGGTGCCTTAAAACTCAAGGAAGAATCTGCTGCCCTGCTTTTCTCTGCAATGGCCACCTTGTTTTGTTCCTGCCCCTTATTTATTTTTAAATGAAACCAAATCACTTCCTATATAAGAAGTTATTACTACCATGTGAATTGATCGGTGCCAAGAACTTTGCAGGAGGTTAGGGGAAAATGGCACTCTCATGGTGTGCTACTCCCAGGCCACAGACTTTTACCAAAGCTCAGGATGAGCTAATTATTATAGAGCTCTTTGGAGAAAAAGGGGCCTCATTGTTAACCTATTGAAGAAGTTTGTGCAGCTTTTAAAAAACAAATGAACATCTGTAAAAAGAAGTTCAAATGGAAACATAAATTGATTTACTCAATGTTTTGCAGTTTATATGGTCAGGGAGACAGCTCAGGACAGAGTGAGTTAACGGAGTGAGGTTAGAAATTAAGAGGACAAGACTTAACTTTCCATAGCAGCATGTTTAGACAGGAAGAAAAAGATGTGGTTTGTGTTTAGTGAGCAGCTAGTGAAATGAAATATATTATGTATATGTGCTAGTACACCCTGATTCCCTGCCTCACTCAATTTTCTGTTAAGATACCATAAAGCTGAGTTACTGGCCAGCTGCACCCAACTGTGCTGATCTTTAAACATTATTATACTATTCTAGACAAGTAGGTAAAAAAAAGCCCAAGACATGAGCAGCATAGCATGAGTTCACCAGTGAAGATTCTGAGCACCAAAATCTTCAGCTGAGGTGAGAACTTGGCCACAGTTTTGGGTTCCCAAAGTCCCTACAGGGGCAGAGGCTTTTCAAGTATCATTTTTCCCACTTTTAAGCCAATGTCATGGTGCACCACACGTCAAGAGGTGTGGTATGTCGCCAGCTGAGGAGCAATGCTGTGGTTTCTTCTCTGCTCCAAGATCATCACATGCGGCACTGCTGGGTGGAAGGTTGCAGTGCTCTGCTGCTCAGGTGTGCCTGGTCTGAGGTAGGAGGCCACTGTGATGCCCTGCATAAAAATATGGGATGTAGCTCATTCTGTGGGAGAGGCTGAAGAAGAAGCAGCCTGTTACACGAGGAGTCTCCCACTCAAGGTGTGAGACGTGCTTGGCAGGAGAAAAATGTTGGCTTGAGGTGCATAATGACTTCATTTGAACAGCAAATGTGTAGGATCAAGAACCAGCATCTATTTAAAGACCTTCAGCAAATAATCCCAGGCTTCCTCAAAATGTTGTTGTCCTCTCACTGAGAAACTTCTACTGAGTTTTCTAGCAGGCTCTGGACTCAGGGACTCCTAGCAATATGGTGTTTAGGTCCCAGACAACTGAAATCAGTCAAAGTTCTGCTGTGTATTACAACAGAAAAAGATTGAGCCCTATATAATATCAGTTCTGCCAAGGGACATTACCCCTTAACCTTGCCCCAGTACATCCCAGTGTGGGAAACTGCATTTTTATGTTCCTAAGGAAACAGTGCAAAGCATCAATTCACAAGACATGCTCAAAGGAAGGTATCACCTATCCTGGACTCGGTCACATGCAGCATGAATATCCTAAAGTAAATGTGAATAGAATAACTTTAATAATAATAACAACAACAACCCTAACGAGAGATGTACTTGTCTCCTATGTTTTAAGGAATAGGTCTATAGTCAGTCTGGCAGCCTTCCCACAATGTGGGCTCTTTTTTTTTAAATTCCCATCAAATTTTACTGCATTTGTATGATATGCAATTAATGAGCCATAGAATCATTGAAATTAGAAATGGAAAAGATGCATTAAGTCATCTAGTCCATCCCCTGACAGTGCAGGATTGTTCCCTACAGTATATTTTTATATTTTCTAATGCTCTGTACAGTCCAGATTTAAATGTCTCCAGAGATGGACCTTCCACCAATTCATTTAGAGTACTGCTCCATGGTCCTGTAGCTCTCACTCTCTGTAAAATTTTTCTCATAAGGCCATGTACATCTTCCTTTTCTGACTTCCACTTCTGTTTTGGCTATAATCCTTTCTACCAACTCAAATAATTCCCCTTCCTCCCTGATATTTATACTTTATGCTATCACGCTCTCTCCTTAAAAATTGCTTACATAAACTATACACATTTACTTTTCATGCCTTGCTTACATGCCCAACTGTTTCCCTCCAGCGCTCCTCCCTCCAGACCTTTAATCATTTTGTGTTGCTCTCTCTGAACTCCCTCCATGTTGTCTGTTTCCTTCTGATAAAAAGGCAGCAAAGGCAGGGTTCCAGGTGTAATTTTTCCAGGTTTGCACAGGAAAATGATGTAACTCACCTGCTCCACACCATTCAATCACTGTGGCACCTCAGCTGCCATATTGCCTTGAAAATGCATATGTGGGTTTCTGTCCACTGGTACCTGTATTGTAATGACATGTTATTGAATGGATTGTAAAAGCGAACCTCAGTAAGATCTCTGTTCAAAATGGCCAATATTAGCAAATGATACATCTAGGTTGTCAAAAAAAAAAAAAAATATGGAAGGAGGATAAAACAAACCTGGAAAGTGAGAAGCAATGTCATTGATTTGTTCCACAATTCTGAGAGGTCTCTAGAGATATTTT
>VZSZ01000496.1:0-7500 GCA_013398815.1 Ibidorhyncha struthersii | reverse complement strand
TAAGAGTCAGCGTTTCCCGACTCCCACTGAGTTTCTATTGGCTTAGTTAACCTCTAATTTGGAAAAGAAAAATACTGGCTGCTACACCACCTTGACATCTTAGCCCTACCTTATGTAACTGTACCAATTACAAAAAACAACAAAAAAATCAACAGAAAAGTCTTTCTGCTGGCAGTTTCTTTGCCACAGAGAGTAGATGATTTCACTGTCTCAGCAAAATAATTCCTTTGCCATTATGAACTGCTTGTCCACTAGTGAGCTTTAGCATTATAATCGCTCTCGCAAAGTCTTTGTAATGCTGATGCCGACATTTTAAGAAGGATCCATCAAGATCAATCATACCCATAAGGACTGTAAATTGCTTTTCCCCTATTGAAGTCAGCAAGTCATGCTGACTTATTCCATGGAGAGAGCTGGTGGGTAACACCAGTCACAAATTTGGGACTAGAGGAATTTCCCCACAGGAATAGTTCGAGTGACAGAATAGGCTTTGCTAAAAAAACCTTTCTTCGTGTCTCAACTGCCATAGTTGCAAATGCATGGAGTGGATGGAAACACTTGTCGCAGGGGCTCACCATGGATTATTCCAGTGCTTTTACAGTCTACATGGTAGTCTTTGTGTCTCCTTCCATTTTATTATTTCAAGGAAAAAGTTATTAGTCATTGATTGCTATTTCATGCCAGGAAAAGCCTCCATCTTCCTTCCTTAACTGCTGTTGAGTTTACAAAGTTCTCCAATTACTGTGGTTACATATTGTCTATACATCACTCGTACCTTAACAGTGGGGCTTGCAAACACATGTTGATTTTCCAGCACAATCTCACTGTGGTGGAAGGATGCTAAGCAGTAGAGACACCAGCTCAGCAACAGGAGGCTGTTCTCCTGTGGTCATGAAACCCAGCACTGTCACCTGATTCACACAGCAATTTGGCATCTTGTCTTCAAATGCAGCTTTTTCCTATCCCTTCCTATGCCGATAATGAATTAATACTGATCACCCTCATTCCTGGGCAGCAGGACAAACAAGCCCCGGCCATGTCTGTCACTCTGCAAACAGAACTCGGCTCTGGGGAGCAGAGGGCTGATCCACGCTGTTGTGTCAGGAGGAGGTACCAAAACTTTCCCATGCTGCAAGCCCAGGAGGAATAACAAGGGCACTTAGCAACTGCGAGGCTCACAGACCAGCTGCCAGACACAGCTGGCTCCACCTCATGCACACCTGGAGAGGGCAGGGCCATGCACTGGATGTTCACCACATGAATCAGCCACATCTTCTTCCAAAATAATTTTTTTCCTGGAGTTTCTCTACCTACTATCCTTCAAGGCTCTATATCCTCCTGCGCCAAGCTCACAGGACTCGCAGGGTTTTCCACCCAACAGACTGCCAAGCCAGTGTTTTTGGGGGGGAGGATGGGGCTGTTGCTACAGCAATGGGTCAGTTGTCAGACCTCCACTTTCTCCTCCCTGACACTGCCAGTGGTGGGTTCAGGTGACTCAGAGACTTACCATCTTCAGCAAGGTCTCTATGAAAAAGTCATAATAGTGAAATATTATGACACCTTAAAAAATGCTGGCAGAATTCACTGTTTCTCAGCCACGAGATATAAACAGCTGCATAACTGCATGTTTACCAGGGTGTTACTCTTCTTTGTTATCTGTATTGCCATAGTGCCGACAAGCTCTAGACCTGGACCAGGTCCTGCGGTGTTAGCTGCTGAATTGACATGGATCAAAGTGATGGTGCTTTTACACTCCAAGTATCGTTAAATTACAAATCCTTCCTGGTAACTCAGCTTTCACCTCTCCTTTCCTCAGAGGAACAGAGCAGCCACCTAGCCCATGTGCAGGGGTTATCTCACAGCTACAGCAAACAAGATCTTTGAGTTCAGCAGTCCAACAAAATTTGGAAAAGGTGCAGAAATCAGATCTTTCTCGGCCTGTGTCCAACTCCATGAATTGGTCTTTTGATAGTTTAAATACCTCCCCCCCTTGGAATCTGAAATGCCAAGGTATTTATCTGTTTTTCCTCTATACCTGTATGTGAAGATGTCATTCTTTATCAAGTTTCATTGAAAAATATCCCAACATCTGTGCAGCAAACAAGGGAAATTAATTACTTCAGAGACATGGGGGAAAACAAAAAGAAATCATATAAATATCAACATTCATTCCAAAAATGTGATATTGAAAACAATTGCCAAATGTGATAGGTAAGCAATGCCAGGAGAAAAAAGTTAGGAGACAAAACACACACTAGAGAAAAAGACAATAATCAATATATTAATATAAAACAATAATACAGCTGGTACAATAAAGTGATACCATGGGGAGACATGCAGTGCATCATTAGTATTCTGCTCTAATGAAACCCACAACACGCAGTGTACATTAACTAGTGTAAAGTCTTTTCAGCACAGTGAATATTCCACCACTTTACTGGCCCATTTATTTTAACTGAAAGAGAGATGATCCTGTTGCCAAGCCATCAGATGGTAAAAGGGATATATTTGATGGATAATAAAAAAGGGTCTGCCACAGTTTGCAAAATACATTTCTAATTTAAATTCCTGTGGTATACAACACTCACGCCATACCTGCAGAGAAAAATAAAGGTGGGGGTGGGGAAGAGAGAACGAGAGGGGGGAAAGAAAGAGGGGGGAAATATCATTTTAAATAAACAAAAAAAAAGTCACAGACATCATTCACTTTTTTTTTTCAACCTGTTCTTGTGATACAGATTGACAGCCCTTTTAATATGAAATAAATCAGCCAGGATAAGGAATGTCTCGGAGAACATACAGATTGAGCGCTGATTGACAGAGCTTCTCTGAAACCCATTCTGTTTGCACTCGGTTTTTTAGCAGCTAACTTGAAAGGATGTCAGGTGCTTTGAAATGTTTCAAGTGTTTTGAACCCAGCAAACAATCGTAAAATGTGCTTATTGGTGCTCATGCTGAAGCAGTAGCGCGGCGGGGCTCGCACAAGGACAATGCTGAGGAAGGCAGGCCAGGAGAAATGAAAGCAAAGCTTTCCTTTTTCATTCAGTCACCGGCCAGCCATCAGGATTTTTGGACTGTTGTCAACATCCATGCCTAGTTAGCATGATATTTAAAAGTGAAGATGCCGTGTATTGGAAACTTGTATCACCCCCGGGGAGAGTGTAGCATTGCATTCCCTCTATAGACTCACAGTCACTTTTAACCAAGGATTGGCCGGTCGCATTGCTGATAACGAGACATGACATTTTTAAAGTTATGTGTCCAGTTTCTACCACTGCTGCTTTCCTGTTAGACTCAGACCAGCATTATGCCGGCTTTGATAATGTTGCAGATATTATGGTTAGCTGTCTCCTCGTATTTCCTGAAATGTCCTATGTCTGTTGTTATCTTGCAAAGCAAATACCAGCGCATGTCATAGTCACACTGAAAGAGAAAAGATGAAAACCAAGCCCAATGGCATTTGCAGCCTATTTTAGAAGTGCTCCCTTGAGAATGATACTTTGGGCTTGTATGGGCAATTTTTGTATGAGTGGTTTGGCTTTTTTAAAAAATGGCTTGACATTTTCGCTTTTAAGAGAGGTGCAAAAGTCATTCGGAAAGGAGATCTTGGGGTTCTCCTTCCTGGAAAATCAGCCCAGTGAGGGAGAGCACTCAGTAATGCAGTAAGGCTTGGTGAAAGTTGCTGGGTTCAGCTCAGGTGCTTCACCTGAATGATTCAAAGCTCATTCATGGGAGCTGAGAGTGAAACAAACCCAAAGACAGCAGGTCCACTTGTGCGGTCCACTTCTCAGGTACGCCAGAGCGACGTGGATGGACAAGCAATCCTTGTGCCAGGCTCTCACCTCTCAGCACAGCTCCTTCTGCCATGGCATCAACTTCTGGTATGGTTGCTACCTCACGCTGGAGAGGCCTCCCTCAGCACCCACACCTCTCTGCATCCAGCTCCTCCAAACAGCAGGTCCCCAGAAGGCAGCTATTCTTTGTGGAGTCCTTAATTTGCTCTCTGATAGTTGTCTTTCTGAACTTTGCAGGAGACAGAAAATTTCCTATATACTGGAATAAAATCTGTGCCCCTCAGGAGTGAGAAGAATGGTCCTGTTCTTCAATGTGGGAGCAGAGGAAAACAGTCTTTTAAACTCTGAACTCTCACTTTTCTTCTAGTCTTTGCCTTCTAGGTCCAAGTTGCCAACGTCCCTTTGATTTGATCTCCTCCCTTATTGCCCTCCTTGCTTCCACTTCTGGCAAGGACACCAGCATCTCTCTCAAAATCCCTTACCCTTACTGCCAACATCCCTAACCTGTACCATGCAATTCTTGGGTGATCACATCTCCTGGTGTATCAAGACATACCCAGAAATGCAGTTCTGCCACAGTTCTTTTAGTGTGCCTCAGGGCAGCTGGATGTCCTGGACAAGAGAGATGTACACACACAAGCTGGCACTAGGATGAGTAGCATGTCTGATGTGCCAAGGATGGGTCAACCTGTTGTGAATGTGCTGAGCGGATGGTCTGTACATGCACAATAATGGCAAGGCGTCCGAGACACGCTGGATGCAATGGACACAACACGCAGGGGCTTGTCCCCAGGGCATTGGATGGATTGCACAACTTCTGCTTGAGCAGAAATACGAGTCCTCTGGGTTTTGGCTTCAAGCAGGAACACCTCATACCAACACCTGCCCCACAAAGACATAAAGACCTAATATGCATGACTTAGTGCAAGATCACCTCTGTGAAAATGAGATGGGACTACGTACCGCTGGGCACTACCTGGGCACAGACTGAGTCCCAGTGTCCTTCTGCCCTCCTCTTTTTTTTCAGTGCTGCACGTCCTTCCTGCCAAAAATTGAGCCTGGATTTGAATAAACATTCCAGAGGAAGACTATTTTTATCTACCTCTATAAAACTAACAACACAAGGCTTGCTGATCAGCCTTTCCATTTCTCCCTCTCCAGGGCCACCTTCCAGTGTTCACAGACCTGTGGCTGTTAAATCTCACAACAGAGGGCTCTTGGGATTCGATGGCAATATTATTGCCGTCTTTTATTTCTATAAGCTCAGACTGAAGCCTTCACACTACTGTGAGTAAAGGGCAGGAGCCAGACTGTAACTCTGGGAGCCATGTATTGATCCCTGTTTTAACAGGTGTTTCAAAGAAGATATAGTGTGCCTCTGGTCTTCTCCTGGAACAAATCACTCCTTAGCCTCCCCCTTCTCCTCCACAGCAGAGTGCTGCTGGTGCAGGAGGGAGGGCAATACAGAGCCTCCATCCCCTTTCCAGTCCTCTGTGTGGAAACAGGGAAAGCTGGTGACCCTTACTGTGCTACTCAAGGGCTCTGTCTGCCTGGGTGTCCCATGCAGGGCTGAAGTGGGGACCCTCTACGACTCTTTGGTTCCTGCAGAAATGCACAGCAGAGCCGCAGCTCTATGCTGGGAGACCTAAAGTCTGGGAGGGCTTTAGAAATCCCTGCCCGTCTCTGTGCTGCGGGTACCTGTCTGCACCCTGCACCTGTGGACACCCAGCCGATGTGCCACCACCAAAGGGATATCTCCCCAGGGGAACAGACAGCACCACAGGAAACTTATGCTGGCTCTTCCCTCTTTCCCCTTCTTGCATCAGGCAGCTTTTGTCAATATTCCTATTACCTTTTAACTTTTTAGCTGTTTATGTTAATCTCCTCTGAGGGGATGTGAAGCTCATGTGGAAGTCAAGCCCACATGGAAAACAAAATGAGTTTCACTCCCTGTACAGCCCATAATAAGGTCAACAAGTGTCCCATTTTACTTTCATATACACGCATGTCACCCCTTTTTGATGTAACCTTCTCAGCTTCCACCTACAACTTATTTTTTCCTTCCAGCCTCAGCAGTGACCCTTCTTGCTCAGAGCTGCCAGAGCAAGATGCAACCCCCCCCACACAGCATCAGTCTTTTCATGTGGGAGCTGAATGGCATGGGGTCACCCAAACATCCTCCCGGCCCTCTTTGCCCTCCAAGGAGTGAGTGCGCCGCCTGGCCTGGCACACTGGAGACACCGACCCTCGCAGGTCTCAGCCGGGAGGCAGCATTGGGAATCAAAGCTCAGTTCTTCGAGAGCTGGCAGGTTTAAAAGGTAGTCCCCTGGAGTGCTGAGCCACGGTGCTGATGAGCATCAAATCTATCTTAAAGTTGGAAATATGATCCAGTTGGGAATGACTGTGATTTAATGTCATCCAAGTACTACGGGGCACACTTCTTAAAGAAACTGCTGTAAATTATTTGTAGCTAATTCTGTGTGGATGGAGGGCATAATATGTTCACAAGTACAAGAGCCCTGCTTGTATCTAATAATTGTTATATCTTCTCTGAAATTTACTGCCGATGTCTCAATTTTAACAATTTAAATAACAAGCTTAACCAAGTGGAACTAGGCGAAGGCAGGCTGGCTCCCTTGATGAAAGCAGGACAACTCTTATGTCTGAGTACATTTATACTTTGACATGAGCAGTGACACACAAAGATGAAATCTGGTTAAAGCTGCAGCTTTCGCAGCACTGTGACAGCTTCTTAGTCTAAGCAAAACTGTTTCCGAAGTGGGCATAGCTGCTAACTTTACTTAGAGGAATGATTAGAAAAAAATGACTCAGAGAGGCAGGATAAGGGAAGACGTACTACTGGACACAGAGCAGCCGCAGGATCCCCAAACCAGCGGTACTGCTGTGTGCTTTGATGGCACTGATGGGCTTGCACAGCCCTGGCTGAGCTCCATGCATGACTGCAGGGCTCAGGAATGACTTAAGCCCCAGTGCAAATCAGGGGGGTTTGACAAAAGCATGTGTTGCAGATGCTGGAGGGCAACGTTGTGCGTGTTTTAATGCCGTGAAATATAATTGGTGATTATGGGGACTGGCCTGAGGAAGCTGATAGAGTCATTTAACTGGGGCTTACGTGCCACTGCAACAAGGGAAACCTTGGAGAACAAGTTCTTCATTTTCCCTGAAAAGGAACAACCCATAACAAGAAAAAAAGTCCTAACCTATCATCAGCTTCTACTTGCAGAGTTTCCGATTAATTCTGATAAGAAGATGAAAAGAAGAGACTCTCATTCTCCCTCTGCACACTCTTAACTGAAAAATCATACAGGGATCAATAAAAGGTTCCTCTACCCACCTATTGCAAATCCCACAGACCTCTGTATAAGCAGCTGGGTAAATGACACAAATAAACATATCTGGAGCCCATTGCCATTTATTGATCACATAGTAAAAAACTTCCCTGAGCTATATCTGTGTTTCCTTAAATTAACTATCCCCCTACCTACTTCTGGTTTCTTGGCTGGGAGACAGCTTGTCCTTGTCTGTGTATTCAGTGAAATTATATTAATACTGGGTTACCTACATTTGTTAGCAGTAGGTGATTCTTATAGCAAAAATGAGGGAAAAGTAAAGGAGAGTCTGAAGTGAAGGAGAATAAAGTTTTTGGGGGGCTAACTTTGATCGTTTTAAGGAATTGCTTAGAGAA
>VZSZ01000493.1:316053-327768 GCA_013398815.1 Ibidorhyncha struthersii | reverse complement strand
GTCCCTTCCAACCCTGACTATTCTGTGATTCTGTGAATTGAGGCAGCTTGAAGAATTAATGCAACATGCAGAAAAAAGTTTAGTTTTATCAAATTGGGCTGGACCAAGGTGACCCTTCATTTGAAGGCAGGTGGCAAAGTACAGACCTGCAAGTGATGACTGCAATGCTCAAGGATGCCATGTCAGTAACACATGGAAAATCAGGATTCCTGTTCCTGTCCTGTGCAGCCCTCTGTTATGGGAAACATGAGGCAGTCCCTCTCCTAACCCCACCGAGCTTGCTCTACATCTCTCAGTGGGAAACTGCTCCAGACATTGATTGCTCTGGCAGTGCAACCTCCTCTTCTTCCTTCTCCCATTTTACCACCCGCTTCCTTAGATGAGCCCTCAGCCCCCTGAGCTCAGTAGGCTGGTGAGGTGCTGTAATGTACACAAATTCATATTTCTGCAAGGAGTGAAAAGGCAAGAAAAATTAACATCTGTAATATTTAACTTAAAAAGAAAAACAAAACAATAAAAAAAAACCCTCATAACACCCATCCCAACTTTCTTAAAAGAGAAAGAAGCTCTTCACATAGGAAACCACTGAAGGAGCATTTAGAAGGGCAAAGAAAGAATAAGAGAGTTGAACCATACCCAATACCCTGAAGGAGTATGAATACTTCCCCGCGTCTGCCAAGGGCTCCCCTAGTGATACAGCGTAAGATAGCATTCACTGTTTTCATAAGTGCATTGTGGTGATGCTCATAGTTATTGCAGGATCAGCTCAGGTACACAACTGCTTCTCAATCATTTGCAGCTTCTAATGAACTATCAAATTGTAAAAATAAACCCTTGCAATTAGTCTTGTACATTTAACACTGAGTTTTACACTATGCAAAGGTCACCCTTCCCTGCATTTTTTTTCTGAAGTTTAGCCAGTTCCTTGTGGACAGCAGTCCCCAAATTCCTTTCTGCTGGCAATGGTTTTCAACTGAATTCATTGAAAGATTTTGTATTTTTGTCTCAAGATAGTGAATGAAAATACTTAAAGATCTGTCCCATAGCTATTCTTGACAATTTCTGCCAGTAATTTTTCTCCAACTTGATACTTCTCAAAAATACTCATTTCCATGTTGTCTTGGCTCAGCTTCTCGTGCAATTCACAGTTTCTCTGCTAATCTTTAATCTTCTGTTGAATAATGTTTCTCCTGTGTCACCAAGTCAAACGGTTTATTAATGTCCAAACATGAGAGATCTCTTGCATCGGTTTTCTTTGATAAAATTTTTCTGGAAGAAAAAAGTAATTTAATTGGGTACACACAAAACTTGCTAAGTCGGTCTATGTTATACACTCGCTTTCCCCTTTGTCTTGTCAAGCTTCTCTCTTCCTTCCTTCAAGAAAGGAAATCTAATTCTTTGGAGTAATTTTTCTGTGCTCTATTTTTCAATATTGTCATTATACTTTTTCACTATATTCTTGGTTTTTTTTTACCAGCTGAAAGCATCTGTGACCTGGAAAACTTATCATAAATACTTAATGTAGCTGCTTCTACCTTTCTTTCACTTCTGTATCCGTGAACCAGGATATACTACGTTTCTTGTTTTGCTTCCATCTTAGTTGCGATCATCTCATAGCCTCATTACCATTATTTATATCACCCCAATCCATCTTGAAAACAGAGGTGACGTTCTCATTTAAAGCTGCATCGAGATCATCCTCAAACTATGTCCTATCTGTATTGTATATCACCCTCTTTTTTTTCTTTCTATCTTGCTGTTCTCCTCTTATTTTCACACAATTATCATGTTGCTGTTAGTTCTGAAACGCAATTATTCAAATATGCAAACCAGCATTTGTTCAAATTGTATAAAAAGTACAATAATCTTTTTTATAGACAAAGTGATATTTTTCCTGTACCTTGAACTTTTTTCTAAATCCATTTTGCACTTTTTAAAATCAAGTGTGTATTTGTGTCATCTTAGAAAGTGAGATATGTTTTACTTATTAAAAAAAAAAAAAGAGCTAAAGAGGAAAAGCAACTGCTCCCAAACTGCAGATTGAAAATTAGTTTGTCCTTAGCAAGTGAGATGGTTTTGGCAGCAATCTCACTAAACAGGGATTTTCCAATCTTGGCTGCTAACATGAGATTCCTTGTTTAGGATCACATTGCTCGTAGATTACAGAATTGGCCACAGAATAGACACACTACTCAAATGACAGATTTGTCCAACCTGTGCCGTGTTACAGGAAACGGGGCCATGTTTTGTAAACCAGAGCTAATATTTTCCATCTGTAACCAAGTACAAGACCGATGAAGGACACAAAGAATATTCTGCAATGGAGAATGACTGGAAGAAGAAATCCCTAGTCTTTTTTTTTTAAAAAAAAGCATTTTGTTTATTTCTCTTATTATAATTTGTAGTGTCCTGAAAATTAATATTATTCTTTTCTAGAAAAGCATACCTTAAACAGCCCAAAGCAGCTATGAGCAGAAGGATTCTCCAGAGGGACTTTTGTAGCTCTTCTGCAATTTAAGAGAAAACATTTCCATTTAGTAGTTGACCTTGTAACATTCCCATGAAAATGCATTGCATATGTTGTTGGGCAAAATGTCAAAGATGGGTCAGTTATGATGTGCTTCCTGCCCCCCCTTCCTACAGGACTGAACAGGGTCTGCCAAATTTGATTTCATTTCTAGTATACCCAAACTTCTATATGTTACGAGAAAACCAAGAACCCCTACTTCTGCTTTACCCCAGCAATCCCTGTTGAATGTTACAAATCTAGAAATGAAGTGCCAGATATTGGCCATAAAGAGCTTCCTGTTTCTCACAGGAAGAATGAGCAATGGTAAATATTTCATGTGCATCCACTTCCACAAATGCCTTCTACTTGGGGATAGTCAACTTTTGGTAATTGTTAATAGCTATTTAGCTTATTGCAGTGCTAAAATGTCCTGCTGAAGTACCACTTCCCATTTGGGGAGGGGAGAGATGGGCTCTCTTAAACCACTGAAGAGAGACCCCCACATTGGAGCTGCTCCTCTTTGATAGTCAGTGTGCAGAAATAACAATGCATCTCTGCCTGAAATACCTATCTCCAGGAGGCTGGGTGAATCCTGCCCTCAACTGGCCATTTTTTTAAACCTGATTGTAAAGGGAGAGCTGCAGATGTTTACAGCTCTGATCCTCAAAGTTGCTGAGCGTCCTGTAGCCTTTAAGTGTAACATCCGAATACTTGTATTTTTTCTGATTTGTCCTCTCCAGAGGAGAGGTCACTGGGAGATGCTGTTGCATATTCAAAATTGGTTTAGAGAGAGGGGGAGGCTCTGGCTGGGGTGGTGGCAGGGTAGTGTGTGTGGACAGGAGTTCACATTTGCAAGACTGGAACCATGTTTTAGAAGACTGGGCCAGAAGTGCCAGTGTGGAAATGAGACCTGTAGTACAATTAAAAAAAAAAAAAGTAGTTAATGGCCCTCAATGGATGCTAGCGGGGTGCAAGAGGGGAGACGCATGCCAGGCTGGGACTTCCAGGGCGCTGAGGCAGTGTACGCAGCAAATGATGCTGCTTTTATGCACAACAAATGGCCACAAAAGTTTCATACTTGTAGAAAGGGTTTTCTAAAAGGGTAGAATTTGGCTTGAAGGTTGGCTCTGAGGTTGTGGTGCCTGCAGCAGTCATGGGGCTGTTTTAACCACAGCATGAAAAATGCTGTATGTATAAAGTAAATAGTCTTCTGCCCAGTTATATTCAATAGCAATGACTACACAAAGCCCATGAGTGGCTTTTTTTTTTTTCCATAACGTCACTCCTTTAAACCACTGCACACAATTCCACCCTAATATCCATTTGCACGGAGTAGCACATGGCTAATCTAGGACTGTGATGGAGGTGTACAAATATTTTAAATGGCTCCTAGAAAATAGGTTTTATGTATAAAGATTAGCAAATCACTGGTGGGAAACACAACTCTGTTATGTGTTTCAAGAGAAATAAAGTAGCAGAGGTTACTTTCTTTTACCAGACAATGGACGCAGTTGTAACATTTCAGTTAGTAATCATATATTTCTGATACATAGACAGACTTATTTAACTTCTCGGTGCTTGTAAAACACAGAGACAACTTTCAAGTAAATTTTAGTATCAAACAAAATGGTTTTCTCATACTGAGCAACAAACTTTTTCAGGAGGAAACAGCTTGTAATGATGTTACAACCCCCACCTTCAGTAGACTGTATAAGAGAAATAATGGTACCCTCTTAAATAGTAACAGTATTAAGGATACTTCAAAGAAGCTGTCATCCTTCCTTAGGTAGCCTGCGTCTATTAAAATTGTCACAGAAAAAATTAGACCCTGCAATTAGGAGGTGGGGAAACAGGACCTGCTTAAGATGACTGCTGTTCCAGACTCTGGGAGTCTGTGCTAGTCTTATTGCAAACTAAGACTTTGAGCAATGGTCTGGGACATATTACGGTATTTGTAACTACAATTTCAGTGAATACTAACAATTCAAATTAGCCTTAAAGAGAGGGTTTGAGGCGTCTAGCTATAAGTGGGGGGTGTGTGTGTGTGTGTTGCTTTTTTCTGCATTTTCATTTGGTAGGAGTGAGAACAGTTTTTCCAAGGTAAGTTAAGTTTTGAATTTCCTTTAGATTGGGGTTGGTTTGGGATAAGAGCTCTCCTTGGGCCAAAAAGTAGGTGTACTTGTGTATTTGGTAATGCTAATTCTTCCAGAGTGAACATTGATATTGTTTTAATGCAAATAGCTTTTTCATCTTATGAAGCAATAATCATTGATGCTCAGTATTGCTTTTGCTGAGGTTAAGTCTAGAGTTCAAGCTTTGCTTAGGTCTGATTTGAGAACAGAGGAGCCTTGTTATTAAAAGTTCACATTAATCACAGGGAGATGGGACAGCAGAGCCAAATACCATTTCCTACAGCTTCATCCAGGAGGAACTGAGAGAGCAGCACTCTGGAGGTTGCTGTGTAGGGATGAAATTGTTTGGAATTGGAGAGTTTGTTTCACCCAGATAACAGACACACACAGTAAAGCTCCCAAAATGAGAGCTGGTGTTGGAATTGCTAACTGCCGCCTTACCCTTTCAAAGCAGGTCATAGACAATGAGCTATCTATCTACTGGGTCAGAGCTTAGGGTAGTGTTTGTTCTGACTGGTTCAGATGAAAGCTGGTTGTAAGTCTTCTGCCTTATGCCAGTTTTGGCCAGGTGGTTTAAGGGCAGACATTAGCTGCTGCATGCTCAGGCTGCTCCTCTTGTCTGGTAGGCTGCTGTTGGTTTTAAGATTAGTAACAAAGTTGGGAAACAGGGTTGTTTCAGAAAAATAGAGGTAGCTGAGCCTCCATAACTACTGGATCTCTTAATGTTTGCAGCTACATGATAAAGGCCAGCTTTAGCAGACACACATTTCTCTTCAGCATTTGCTAGAAATACCCATGATGACTGTGGCTAGGTCTGCTGATTGTGGCTTTGTTTATGAGTAGAACTGGAGCCGGGTTTATGGCTGTCAACACAAAGGATTCAGGCACACATTTATTGTGGGAATGCAGTCCTGCATAGGTAGGATGAGCGCTGGCCCTTGCAGGAACCTGCTCCTCTCTGGAGCAGGGTTAAGTTTTAGTTTTCTGAAACTGAACTGAACGCTTCTGTAGTATTATGGCAGTGGTTAGTGCTGAGATGGAGACTCCAGCTCAGGAAAGCCAAGGCTGTTGACGGAGTTCTTGGATCCTTATACTTTAGTTAGTTGGATGAGGAAAAGGATAACGCTTTATCGTGTCCAGTGTTGGTCAGGGATACATCATCTTGCTAAACAGAGCCAGTCTTGCAGCTACCACTACCACAGAACCCCAGGTGGGCCCTGTAACTGGTTTGTTAATTTTGATTCAAGAATAAGTGACCAAAGGCTAGATCTAGTGACAGCTAAGGACGGACGTTAGCAATGGGACTGCAGACTTGCTTCTGCTCTTTGCCCTGACTTTCAGGTTTAGGCTGAAGGTGGGGTCCGGGTGTGCGGTTGTCTAGTGACTCATCCTGGGGCAGTGTCTGCAGGTGGGATTAAGACAAGATTAAGTAAAGATATGGGACCAAAAGGAATTAAAAGCCTTATTTGTTTGATTCTTCCCATTGTTTCCCATTTGGGGAAATTTACTTTTCAGCCTGTCCCTAACTCGCTCGGAAGCTCCTTTTGTGGGCAATATATGAAGCCCCGAGCAAAGGTCTGACCCTTTACATTTCTTTTCAATGGTAAATTGTTATTTATAGCAAGGAGTTTGATAGGGGCTGTGGAATTATTGGCTGTATGTTTTATAAAGCAAGCCAAATGAGGAACAAAAATAATTCGGATTCAAATTCCTGCAAGCCCAAGCTCTGCATTAGCTCTGCTGCTATTCATGGGATCCATAAAAATCTGCATTAAAGCCTTTCAGATTTGTTGAGTTCTTCTAATATCTTGCAGAATTTTGACCTTTAGCCTAATTAAACCCTGGAAAAATACGAATTGCGTGTAGCTGGAAATTTGATAGCAGACATGGAAGAAGATGGCACAGAAACTGTTAAACTGCTGCCATCTGAGGACGCGGACAGGAGGAATACATGGAACAAGGGGGACTGTGGCATTACAATTTGGGAAAATCTGTTGTGTTTTGTAGAGCATTTCTCTGGGATGGGGAATGACCTGGGATGCCTGGGAGACATACCTGGGCACCAAGTCAGAGTCATGTGCAAACACGTGGCGAGGGACTGACTTGCACTTGGCCCCGACTGTTTGCTTTTCCATTTGCACAGCAAATAGGTCGGTCAGCACACAGGAAATTAAGAGGCTGCCATCTTCCTGTGACATGAGAGCAAGCTCCTGGGGCTAGGAAAGTCATTGAGAGGGCAGTAAGAAAAGCCACAGCCAGATGGGATTGTAAGCTGCTGGGAAAGCACTAGGGAAGAATGGGGAAAACAGTTGTAATATTTGTAAATATTAGCTGCATCGAACTGTATGTATCTTGGTCTTGTGAAAAGCTTTGGCAGTGCTTTGCGAAGAATTAGGTCTGCAGTGAAATGGGAGCAGATGCAAACTGGAAGTCATTGTGCTAAAACTCATGAGGCTTTACCCTTCCAACTGTTTATGTGGGCCAGCTTGTGTTGTCCTTGTTTTGATCACCTGCTTGCTGCTGAGTATTTTCCCTTTCCTTCTTGGACTTTAATGGAGCAGCAGTCTAATAAAGGACTGGATTTCTTCTCCTTCTCTGTCCTGTTAATACGCTTTTAGGAAGATGAGTGAAATGTCCTGGCAAGCAGGTCTGAAGCATGTGCCCGAGCTTTTGGGAGACCTAGTAAGGGTCCCTGTATTGTGTGTCCAGCACTCCCAGGGGTTCTGTCAGACTAGAAATGGGAGTTTTGGTGTTGCTAAAAGGTGAGAAAAATCAGTATTTAGTTCCTTCCCTCATAAACACCACTCTTGCTCAGCCCTGCATGGTATGGTGGACTATGCTCTGGTCCTTGATGAGCCTGGGCTTTCCCAGTCCACCCTCTGTCCTCCACCGTATTTGCTGTGTGGTCAGAGAGCCCAGGGCTGCATGTGTTGAACCAGAAGGTCTGGGGTGGCCATTCCCCCCAGTCTCCCTATGGTGCGAATCGTCCACACTTTCCTCACTGTGGGGGGCACTCCCAGAGGCCCATATTTCATACTGCCACGTTGCCATGACCCTCCATGACAAGGAGAAAATTTCAGTCACTTGCCTCATTGGGTTGCAAACCTTTATGAATACCGCAACTAATAGCCTGGGTAAGTGGAAGATTAATTTCTATAGCACCTGGCGGCAAGCTGTGGATTAGGCTGCTGTCCCTCGTGTGGGTTTAATGTTGGAGGAACGGGGCACTTGAGTACCCAGACAATCAGCCTCTTGTTTAAACAATGAGCTTCTCGGTCTTGTTAGCCAGCACTCTTAAATTTTCATTTTATTCTGGTATGCAGGCTTGTGTGATGTGGAGAATTGCTTCAGCTCAGAAAGACTGCAAACCTGTTCAATTAAAGGAAATGCTCAGATCCAGCTGTTGGCGTCCCATGAATGCCAGTGCTCCTTACGCAGTAAATAAGACCGACACACTCTGCCCTTGGAACAGATACGACGATTTGCTCCTTAATTCTCCCGAAAAAAGAGCTTTTGTTAGGGAAGGATGGTTGGGGAAAAGGGGAGGAATGCAAAGCTTGGTGCAGAAAACGCCCAGCGAGACTGTCTTCTGCAGATAACAGTGAGGTCTCTGTAGCATGAGCCTAGTATCAAGGCGCCATAAGAAGCACATACAGTACAAGCTCTGGTTACAGCTATAGAATTGTCTTGTAAATTTTGAATGCTTTCCTCTCGTGAAAAAAACATATGTTGCAGAGTAACTTACCCTATGCTTTCACTTCCAAGAAACAGGCTAACAAGCATAGCTGTGGTGTATGCGCGCTCGCCGTGTGTGCAGGGCCATACTCTGCACCATTTGTGGCTGTTTTTTTCAGTTGCCTTGGGTTTGGTGATGTGTTGCTGCGCTCACTGGTGGGTGACAGGACTGTTTTGGGAGTAGTGGATGGTCAGTTGATAATGCCAGATGTCTTTGTATAGGTCAGGGAAAAAAAGTGTGTGTATATAAAAGATGTTTTATATATTTTTGGTATCGCTACACATATAAACATATATATTATTTTTATATATAAAAATTATAATATTGTATATATATTTATATATACAAAGGACTGGAGCAGTTTCAGTAGGTGCTGAATACACTTCAACTACAAACGCGCAGCAGCTGACCTAGTGCTCGTGGCTGAGCCAGGAGCTGAGTACCTGGTCATGGGAAGGAAGGTGTTGCAATGGGATGAACCACTGGAAGAAACAATGGGCCATTGACCCAGGTTTCAGCTGAGTGGCACGAGCCATCTCCCTGGAATCTGTGCCTCCAGAGCAGGGGCTGGAAACCTCTTGTTTGCTACCGGGAACCATTGTGTCTCTGGAAATGCGGCTTTCCCTGCTGTCTCTTCCCCCTCAGCCTCATTTTGTTCCCTGTTTAAAAATTGTTACATGGGGGCTTTGAAATGTCACTGGGCACAGTTTCAGCTGCCAAGAGGGAAACATCTCTCTAAATGGCAGGTTACCTGCTGCTGGCCCTTAGCCATTTTTCACAGAGGCTAAAACAGAAAAAGTTGCATTTTAACTTACTAGCTGGGAATGTGAGGTGCACAGGATTTCAGCCCATTGCTGAACTGGATGATGAAGTGTTTGGTTGCTAATTGGCCACGCCAAGTGTCTTTTTTAGTCAAGCATATGTCCATCTTCATCTGTCTATCTACCCCTATATGTATATATACATAAATAAGTATATATGTACTTGTGTGTGGCACTGTGTGTGTATATACATGTATCTATCTAATATGTATGTATCATTTAAGTATGTGCCCATATTAAAAAAAAAAATAAATCAAATGCCTGACTTTCTTGCTAGTGCTTTAAATAGCTGTGGCCTCAGCCACAGCCTCTGTGGAAGGATTTTCACCTCTTCTAGTGGATGGTTAAACACTGGAAGACCTTTGGAGGACTGAAAAGAAGGGAATGAAACAATATGTTTAAGCAAGGTATGAAGCAAGGAGGCTCCTGTCCCTCCTTTTAGTATTGTGTATATTTATTTATTATTATTGTGTATTTTAAATATACATTACTAGCAACAAATTCAAAGAGCTGCTTTGTAAATAAAAAAAAAAAACAAACTTGCAACATTCAGCATGGCATGATGTATATATGGTTTATAGTAAAAAAATTAGAGAAGAGCTGTGGTCCAGCTGATGAGGTGGTATAAATCAGAGTTGTGACACTAAGGTGAGTGGGCTGAAAACAAGCACTTAATGCCTCTGTGTTTGGATCAACACAGGGTAAATAGTCGAAAGCATCAAAGCAGCTCCAAAGCCAAAGCCCCACTGAAGTTTTTGGTTCCTGACTAGTATAGATGCTTTCAAGACTCCGTCCGCAGCAGGCTGACACTGCCCTTAGCCAAATAGTTACAAAGACAGATGGTTGCTCTGAGGAATGTCTCTAACCATTAGCCCTGCTTAGGATCAAGGTTTGTTCAGATACGCTGCCATGAGGAGGAAGAGCAGAAGGCTTGTCTCAGGACCTACAGTTCTGTCCCACCACACTTGGACATGTTCCTGCACCCTCAGCATCTCTCCTGCTGCGATGGATATGCTGCGTCAGAGCAGTCCACCCTGCCCTGCGCCTTCACCTTCGGGACCGTGGCTCATAGGGTGGGTCTTGCTGTAGCAGAAATTTGCTGATCAGTGCAGAGGGAATATTACCCCACCCCACCTCCCATGACAGGGCTTCAGTTCACGCAGAGCAGGGCTGTGAAGTGAGGGGGAGTGGGACACACAAAACCCTTTCAGCCTTGAAAAATGCCAGTGGGGCTGCAGGCAGGCTCCTGTTGCACAGCAGCCAGACTGGCTGGCACCCCAACAGGGTGCTTCATCCCAAGACAGCTGCAGCTGGCCCTGACAACACCCGTGCCGGGCAGGAGGGAGTGGGATGCAATGGGTCAGAGCTGGCTGGAGGGCAGCTGTGGGGGAACCTCAGTGGCACCCAGGGGTGCTTCTTCAGGTGCCACAGAACCCACTCACTCTGCAGCTGTGAGACACCAACCACTCATGCATGCCCCATGCACACACCACACGAGACACAAAACACACACATATCTAAACCACGCAACACCCACTGGAGACAAAACCCATTAGCACACAGCATTTATGCACTGCACACGTGAAAAACAGATAGGTGTATGCTGCACACTTGGGGTACAAACCACAGTGGTGCCAGGACCTGTGTGCTACTTGTGCAATGCACAGGTGAGTCCCAAAACAGTGGGGTAGCGCGTAGTGTGTGCCCACACCACCTCTGCTTGCTGTGCAGCACACACACTTGCACCACAAAACTGCTCAGGCATTGCACGGTTCTGCTCCACAACATTTGCCACACACCAAACATCACTTGTGCTACTCCACACCCATGACACTGGCGCACGATGTACAACATGACATACCACACCTGTGCTGCATGTGTAACACCACATTTGCCACACACCTGTGACACTGCATATGACACACTACACCCCACATGTGTAATGCCACACACATCAGCCCCCCACATGCATGATGCAACACGTGACCACACCCGTGAAACACCCCACCTGTTGTGCATCACATGATGCAGCACATGCATGACATACCACACACATGTGCTGCACACTCATGACACCACCCACATGCTTGCAGACATGACATACCAAATACATGCTGTATACCACACATGTGACACTGCATATGCACGATACACCACACAGGGCACTCCACATGCACGTGCAAACACACACACACTGCTCATGACACAATATCTGAACAAACACCACATGGCCACGTATGACAACACATTCACACACACTCATCCAACATAACCCACACAGCACTCCTGTGCCCGACACATGCCATAACGCTCACACACACATATCTTCTGCCACGTGATCCCTCCCTGTCATCGTCGTTGTCGTCGTCATCATCATCCCCCTGATCACTGTTATGTCCCCTTCCATGGGTACTTACTGTGTAAGGAAGATGCTGTTTTATAATGCAGGCTCAATAAAGTCTTGCAACATACCCACAGTCGTGGGTTGTTTGGTTTGTTGGGGTTTTGCCTTTTTTT